>CM062806.1:365401087-365893773 GCA_031772625.1 Pinus tabuliformis
AATAGATCTGTTTCACAACAGGAAAGTAGTGACATTCACGAACAAACCTACCACAAAACAGATGACATATTCATCCAGCCATACGTGATGGAGCAGTCTCCTGATATACTGTGTGAATATAATAGCTTCTCTTCATTCAACTGTCTGCCCAAGTATGATCTGTATGATGAGGATTATGAGCCTAATGGTCAAATCAGCCTTGCAGAGGAATCAGATCCTATTTTGGCAGGAAGTAGTATTCAGGTTCAGCAACCTGAACCTAATGATCAGCGTGCCCATCTTAGCTATGAAGAAAAGAAGGAAGACGCAGAGTGTGCCAATTTCAGTGAAGGAACTTTACCGTTTTGTTTTGAATCTTTTCAATTTATCAAGGATAACTATCATGCTATATATGATCAAGTGTCACCATCTGTTGCTATTGACCGTCTGGAGGTTAATCAAGATACTGTTCCAAAGGTATCGCCTCTAGTTTGGCAGCCCCAAAGAGCCATTGAATATCAGATCGAGGAGGACCCAGAAGCAGAAGCATATGACCAGATGATCCAAATGGATCCCCTGCCTCTTTGTTTTCAGCCATCTGAATTATTCAAAGAAGAAGAAAACCAACAGCCCGCACAGATCAGTCAGGCCCTATTCGAGCCAAATTGTAATAAATTGCAAGCACCTCTGCGAGTACTGAATGACTTATCCACTGACAGGAAGAATAATGAAAGAGATCAGTGCACGATGCTATCAACAGGCTGCAAGACTCAGTATCGAGTTGAAAATGATCTCCCGACTCCAAGGCATGGTAGTGATCCTGAACCTTTGTACAGTTCTTTAATTCAGCCAAAAAATTGTATATATATGTTGCAGGACAGTTTTGTACAGTATTTAAACACCGCAAAGGAGGTCAGTAGCTTCCTGATCTTCTCAAAGATTGACAAAGCCATAGCAAAGTGCAAAATCTCAGTTGATGTCACTAGCAAGCATAAGCAGCAAAGCCCACTCATGTTATTATTACTTAAGTGGCTGCATTGGCTATTTCACTTCACCTAACAGCAAAGTAAGTGCTGGTTAGGGTAGGTAGGTAGGTAGGATTAATAAGGCAGCCAGCCAAGAGAAATTTGCAGAACAAAGTAACAATTGAATACAAGGCATTCTGACCTGCTGTTCTTGACTTTTCACAAGGAAAAGCCATCCCCAAGTGGAGCCACTGTTAGCCTCCTGCTGTAGCAGGTTAATCATCTTTCATGATCGACAGTTTTACATGCCAAATATGTCGTGCTATGCATGCTGCAATGCTCCATATTTGCTACAGATGGCCAGAAAGTATCCATGAGAGTAGGCTGGTCTAAAGGCCACTACTGTGTTCTAGTTTTGATAAAGCAATCCATTTTTGCTTTGAGGCAGTTTTTCAGTTGGAGGCACTCAGGCTGGAGTTCACTAACATCTTTCTTTTTCTCATCACCCTTATTATATAGCTCCCTAACAATTTTCCCTTCCCCTATTAGAATCATGTATATAAATCCCCCTATGTAAATACCCCTCCCTGGCAATATAGCCATACTTCCAAATAAGTCCGGGAAATCTCAGTCCATCTGGGACTGTTTTTAGCCCATCCGAGTCATTGAGGAACTGGTTTGACATCTGGTCGGCCAGCAACCTCCCCCTTAACCCCATAAACCCCCAAAAACCCACATTCCACCCCTAATCCCAAAGTCCATGTACATAAACATTAACCCGCGCCTTTATTTAACCCCGCAAACCAGTTTTCCTAAGTCTATAACCCGCAGCGCGCATTAATTTCGGAATATTCCTGTGAATATTCCCACCCGCTAACCCCCTGTCCTGTCTCGTTCACCGCTAGCCGTCTGATCCACAGCCCCGCAGATCTACGGCTGGCAGGCATCCTCATTCCCGACGCGCCCGGCCTTTAACGTCCGGGAGTTCGGCGGTTTTGCCGCCGTACTCCCGCCACGCGTCAAGCGCCTGGTTGTGGCGGAGCCCCTCCCTCCGAAACCGCCATCCCCCGTAAGCGGTGCGCCACATACCGCTTACCGCCCGGTGACGTCACCAGCCCACGTCACCCCTGGACAGTCAACAGCCCACGTCACCCCCTTGTACAGTCACCCGATGAGTCACCCGCCTGCGTGGCCTCCTGCCACGTCACTGCCACGTGTTCCGCCACCGTATCTGCCACGTCATCGTCCGTACGTGATGATGTCATGCTGACGTCATCCCGCCACGTCGCCATGTTGACATCATGCTCACGTCACCCGCCGTACAATGCTGACGTCATGCTGATGTCATCAGCCCTTTTTGGATGCAGAGGCGCGAAAATCGCACTTCGGAGCCCCGGAATCGAATTCTGAGGCTGTTTTTGATGCAAATCGCTCATCGGAGGATTTTTTGGGCCAGAGTGGAGAATCTTCAGAGAATCTTTAAGGAATCTTCGCCCCATGCAGCCCCAGGAAGCCCGAAAAGGCGCAGAAATGATTCGTTTTCTTCACAGAGCATACCAAAATGATCAGCAGACAATTCCAGATGATACAGAGGCCGAACAACAGCCATTTACTGGAGATTAGACACGTAGTACAGCAGATCAGTAGCCCAGATTTTGTCAGAGAGTATCAGTGGAAGAAAGGACGCCAGAAAGAATCAGTCATAATTTTTTAGGGGCTCGAGGCACCTGAACATTGATGAAGCCCCCAGAAAATTAAATCGATAAGCATCAGCCCATCCTTGCTTTCAAATCACCGTCAAGACATTCAAGACACCAGGACAGCAAGGAAGCAGAGACCCATACCCATTTATTGCAGAAGGCACTGCAGCAAGCCACCGAGGACAACATCATTCATTTAGTTTTGACACATCGGCCCTGAGCACGGCCCGAGACATTCTTTGCATTTATTTCTAGATAGGATTAGGTCAAGCAGTCATTTTTATGACCTAATTAGGTCAAAATGTAATAAAGGAAACTCTGCAGAGAGTTTTGCCCTATATATACCACCCTCTGTATAGTTTTAAGGGTTGGTTAATTGGTAATTTTCACGAGAGACTCGCTGTGTATACCTGAATTTTTCTATAATCAAAGATTGCTTAAAGCTTGGAGAACGAACTGTCTGTGGTTGATGAATGTGTTGAAGAGTTGGAGATGGAATTCCTGCGCTGCAGCCCGAAGCAATAAGTGCCTCTTATCTCTGTTTATGTGTTTGCCATTATCTAAATAGCAGGAAGAAAGAATAGCCTAGAATTAGTTAAATACTCTCTATGCTCAATTCCTGTTGTTTCTTGATGTTTTTTTCTGAATGAATTGGTTATGACCATTGAATTCCTTCTGGCTCATGTTTACCCCAGTTCACCTGTGCTGGCCAATTATCTAGGGATTCTTAACTGCTCCTAGGTAGCGCCTCGTTGTTTCCTCTGCTAATCTGTTGGAGAGATTCTTAACTGCCTCTCTTTCTTTAGCATTCTTGCCATCCCTTGAACCTAAAAATTGCTTCTGCTGCAGTTATCTTGCTCCATTTTCCCCTCACTGTTACTAAAGAAAAACATCAGCAGTTCCCCTCCTCGACTCCATGCCCAATGGTTTGAAACATTCAGACTATACTCAGCCTCTCTACCTGAAAGTATCATTTTTCCCGCCAAAACTCAATCAAAACCCTGTGCATCATATCTAGCCTAAAATCACCCCTTCCAACAAAGCTAAATCATAAAGAGAGAGCCCTCTCGGACTGCAGGCAGGCTAGGGCTTGCAGTCCAAAGTTGGTTTGTGGTTACCTCGGCCGCATCCCTTTGGGAGTCAAAAGGCACAACCTGAGTGATAACATTCTTCACGGGTTTAATTATGAATTACTTAACAAAGGTGGTTTACTAAGTAATTTCTCACAATGAAAGCAATTTTACTATGGTAAAATTGACTTTATAGTGTGTACTTTGATCCATCTAGTAAATTAGTCTAGATGATCAATTTTTTGTGATAACACTTTCATCAAAGGGGACCGAGTTAAATAGCGAGGGAGGGTGGAATATTTTTTCTTTAGCAAGTGAATCTGAGGGCCATTGAGGATAGAACCAATAGCCATAGGCATAGATTGCATCAAAACACTCTACCAGCATTGCTAAGCCATGGATCACGTCAACAATGGTCTGATCCACCGTTTCACCTTTGAGGAGTCATCTCATCATGAAAGGGAGTATTCGAATCACTAGAGCAAGGAGGTCAGCCGAAAATTGTGCAGACCCATTGAATCAATCATATGGGACTATACCACTGACAGAAGGGAATTCGAGGCACTCATAACCAAACAGTCGCATTGTTGATCTGAAGGGTGATGTTTCTCAGTAACAGTCAAGGTCACGAGGAGGGTAATTTTGTGCGTTAAAATGAACACCGAGCCATCTAATGAGTAGAGGTGTTGGATTGGCTTCATCCTCTAATTCGTTTCAATGGAATGCAAAAGGGAGTATGAGTGTTGCATGATGATTAGTTGATATAGCGTGAGCATTGGTTGCATTGCTAAAACACTATCACAACAACTGTCTGAGCAGAGAAACGAGTTAAGCGTCCCCATATTTGTTCTACGCAAAAGGAAGTGGACATAGCCTGGGAATTGCACTGTCACTGCAACCCTCTAAGTGCAGGAAGGAACCGATCAAGTTGATAGGCTTTGGTTTTGGCATTGACCATCGATTCATTACGGGAGTCAAAGCTATCATCACTCTTAATAGCAGAGACAAGATTATTTTTACCGTAGCATCGGTCAAGGAGCCAACCATGGACATCTCGCTACATCAAGATCACTCACACAATAGTCATAGAGGCAAAGACACCGTGTTTTTGTGGAATCGAGTAAATTATATTTCATCAAAATATTTCGTGGTGGGTCACCATAATTAAATAAAGTGATGCTATGTCTTTTTTCGTTATATAGTATGTTGCATTATGTGGTTGGATTGGTGTAGAGGTTTATCATTGTCGAATACAGTGTTATGCCTATACATTTGAAACCTCTAACGTCAAATTCAATGTCACACATGATCCGTTGATCACTTGCAAGGGCTCCACAGACTCTTGATTAGCGTACGAAGATCTAAGTCTTTACTTAAAAACTGATTCTCTTTCCATCTAGATAGATTTTCCGCTCAAAAATCTCAGTGTGGAAGCTTGAAAGATGGCGGGTTATGGACTAAACCATGTTTATAGTTTTGAAAATTTTGATTGGTTTTAGCATTTGACAAGGGGTTTGTAAAATTTTGGAGTTTGACGATAGAAAGGAGATTTTGTGTGAAAAAAAAAAGGGAATAGGAAAGGAAGGAGGTGGTACGATCATCTTACTATTACCAATCAAGTTTGTATTTACCTTATCTTGGGCAAAATCCATTGAAGAATTAGTGTATCCATGCCTTGGTATGAGGGGAGATGGGACTTTCCCTAGAAAACACTCATAAAATTTTGGACAAAATTCTAGATAAAATAAAAGAAGCATGGGCCCTTTTCTTAACAATACAACTTTATAATAGAATAGCAAGTCTTTCTAAAAAATGGTCTATGCCATTATGCAACAAAAATGCCCATGGGAAGTGAAGGAAGGACAAGGAAGAGGAGCTAAGTTCTTTGCACTTTGATCTTAATTGCAATGAACAAAGATACACCTTCAGAAATTGGATGAATTAGTCACATGGCTCTTAGAGGTGGGGCAACGAGAATGGAGGAAACTCAGTTGGAATCTCAAGCCATCTATGCTTGCATTAATACAACCAAAACTCTCGGAGCATCCTTGTGAAGAGGTCCATCTCACAGTTGCTTCTTGTCTCAGCAAGATCATAGCTTTAACATCCCGAGTATTATCTTACAATAATGATCTTAAGAGGGAGATATTGTAGTTGATAATGGAAGACCCTAAAGGGTTGAATAACATCATGCTTCCTACCTTTTAGAACCGATGTAGAAATTTTAACAGTGATGGCAGAATTCAAATTTGGCACATTCATACTGAATTTGGAACGTGATGAGTTGATCTTTTAGTTGCTCCATAACTTTTACACCAGTATTACATTAGCTCATTCAGAACATGTCAAAACAAGCATGCAAAAGATTGTGTCTATATCATTAGAAGGCCATGCTCACATCTGCAAGATACTAAGATGTAAATTGTTGACCATTTGGAGGAAGGACCATAGGGATCTTATGACCTAGTCGAGAAGTTTTTCAAGAAAAACATAAAATTACTCAAAATGGTGCTCACTACAAAAGAGTTGATAAGGATTGATGGAGAAAGAAATAACAAAATATGCAACAAGAATGAAGTAAGGATGAGAGGACTATGCTTTATCTGTAAGGGACCTTGGGCCCTTAACCATTCATGTCTAGGTGATAAGAGGAAACAAGGGAAAATCATGAAAATTCATCCATAGTTGGTTTCACCGGTTTTTAGAAGAGAACCTATGAAGGATCCAAGCAGTCAAGTACAAATGGTGAGCAACAACACCATGTCCTTCAGAGAAACTTACAAGACAAGACAGTGATAATCAATTAACTTGACAAAGTAAATCAGGAAGGGAAGGAGGGAATTCCTCCTGATGATGAGGTAGTTGAGTCTATAGATATCCAGGAGAACTTCCATAAAGAGTATGGGCAATCAGGTATAGATAACAATCCACCAATACATCCATGTTTGACAATCAAAGAGGGCGGAAAACTTATCCCCACATGTGAAAAAAGCCAAGAAGAAGACATTCTAGGAGAACCAAATGAGGAGCCAATAATAATAAACTAACATGATGAGCATGATCATGAAGGGTATCATGACAAATATAGTATGCAGGATAGCCATTTCTGGAGGGTCAAACAAAGGTTCAAGTTAAAGTTGTGGTCATGGGGCATCTGGTGCAGTCAAATATAGAGACATTCTACAGGGCACGAGAATTTCTAGTAGAGGACTTTTGGGAAATGATCATCCATTTCAAGGCAGATCTTATGATGTTTAAGTAGAGAGTCGGGGCAGCCTGAGACATTGTCTTACAAGAGAATAGAAAATTTGAGGACCTCATAGGGGTATATATGGAATCAATGACCTAGTTGTCTAGTGTTGAGGAACAACTGTTGTGGGGAAAAGTATCCGACTCGGAATGACCCTATCCCTACTCTAAGGGTGATAGTTCCTTAGCAACAACTGAAAGTAAAGCTTTGATATTTTTCCTTTATGAAAGTACAGAGAAGGAAGAAAAGATTGACCAACCGATGTCTTTCGCTTTTGTCGATCCTGTCTTCTCTCTTTGCCTCTTGTTCCCAGCTCCTTGCTCCTTTTGCCGGCCCAGCTACACAAAGATCCTGCAAAAACAAGAGAGGGAAACTACAAGAAACATGTACTCATAACTGATGCATGGATTAGAATGGATCAAATATACAGATAAAAACAATACATCATTGCAATACAAGTATATAGGAGAACATCAAAAGCTTTATTGATAGAAGATAAAGGTTCTGAGAAGGTTACAACCATAAATGGATCCAATCCAGCAGCACCTCCCCAGCAGCAAGAAATCTCCTCTTCTCCTCTATAAAAGCAATCACCCAATAACTCTAACTGTAAACCAACAGCACTTCCTTACTTTGCACAAAATTTCAGCCTCCCTAGACCTCATAGAAGAGCTCTATATATAGGGTAGAAGGAGAAAGGATGAGTCATCTTGAGACTGACATAAAGCTGCCTTGTGTCCTCTCCCTCTTCAGTTAAACTTCAGTTCTTGAGTCCACTTGGAGGTCCTTGCTTCCACATGGAGATCAAGTACCTCTTACTCATCATAGGGCGAATTCCTTGAACCAAGTGTCAGTTTGGAAGCTTCCTGGGCAGTTGACACCTTGCAGAATGACTGTGCCACTTGGCCAATCTCGCCCAGCGCAGGTAGCCTTCATTGGTTTTGACTTTCAGCGCAGGTACAAGGAGGAGCAGTTGACATTCAGCGCAGATGCTCAGTGGAGCAGCTGACATGATCCAAAAATAGCCTGTTTTTGAGTGTTTTCAGGTGGAGAACTGATAGGAAGTGCTGTGGTTTGCTGACCTTGTTCCTCTAGGGGTAAGAACAACATGTTTAGGGACTGAGGATCCCTGTAATTATCGACATTTCATGCTCCATGCTGCGAGGCACAAAAATGTCTATAATAGTTGCCCCCTAAAGTATGAGGCCGTTTATCGGGTGAAATGCTTTATCCAGAGGGTCCGAAGTTCATTCAAGTGCTGAGAGGTGCCCTGTAATACAATACAATACAATACATTATTTTTCATTCTGTTTTCATGATCTAGCTGAGGCGGGCATTCCCATGCTCAGCTTTATAAATACATTTTGGTACATAGAACAGACGATCGTCTGATGGTAGACTCATAATTTTCTGCTGAAATTATCATCCTTTGAGTAGGATGATCATCTGCTGCAATGATGTACATGACAAATGCTTTTATATTTCCTGAATATGTATCGCAGCCCGGATGGATGAAACTAGATCCGGGGTCTTCAAACTCGTTCGATCTTCACTCTAAGTACAAGTCGATCCATGTGAGAATTTCGCTGAAGTCGAACATGGAAAGACATCGCTTGATTACCGGTCAATGATGAAAATCGTTAACAAGCGCGAGAGGAATCACCGATAATGATAATGACCCTCAAGGTACTGCAGTACAATTCACGTGGCGTGAATAAAGGACTTGGCGTCGAACGCCACGCAAAATCTTCTGGTCGAAGGTCATTGATGTATACCTGTCGCCGGAAGTGAGAAACTTGCCATTGAGGCATGCAAGCTTCAAAGTACTGATGGGGTTGTTCCTAGATCAACTTCTCGGATAATGAGCTGAAGTCGACAAGAAGCGATCCGTCAAAGGAGGGCCTTAATGAATCCCACATCAATGACACGGAACGGAGCTACTGATTTTAGTGGAGGTGAAAACAAACTGTGACATATGATTCAGGGTGGCGATCATGAATGGATGAAGGATAATGTATGGCAGTGGATGGGACATGGTTGACACTTTCAGAATGACCTCTCTTGAACATATAACGACACTGATGCGATGGATCGGTAGCATTACCCCAAAATGTGGATGGTTTGGTGAAGACCATGGCGATGAGACCGGTGAATGAAACAACCCAACCCGATGTGGTACGGAAGAAAAGTGTCATGTTCAAGAGCGACTTGCTACCATTAAGCTTTGATGTTCTCCCAAATTTTCCCCAGTCATTTCTGACCAGTACCTCTTTATTTTTGTCAAGCTTGAGGAGGATAACATATGCTTGTTCTATAACCTGCCCTTCGGGCAAGCCCATCGCTATGATTTAACGAGCTTAGCGATAGGGAAACTCGTTCTCGTTTAAAGACAAGTTTGTCGCTATTTAATCATTTTAACGAGTCTAACGACAAGGAAAACTCAGTCCTTTTCATTTTTAGAGAGTCTGAAAAGGTACAGAAAGTTAACTCCATAATTCCTTTTTCGTCATCTAATCCCTTAAGTCCGAAAAAGTATAAAACAATACAGAAGGGATGGGTGTTCGGTACTTTTAACGAGCCGAACAAGACAAGCGCTCGAGCCTTTTAACGAGCTGGAAGGCCAAAACTCGACAAACTTTTCATATTTTACGAGTCTGAAAAGAGCTCAAAGAGGACTCGTCTTTTGAGGAACGAGTGATAAACAGGGATAGCAACTGATTCCAAGTACAAGTTGGAATTTTCCAATCACGGTAGTGTCACAAGGATGTCCAGGTGAAATCACTCTTCGCAGCTGTTCCTCAAAATGGGTAAACAATCATATGGGGGTGAACGACCGGCCAAATGACGGTGGAGGTGATGGATGAAAACACGACCAAGGCTTTTAAGGCTGATAAATTTACGATCGCAATGGTTATTTACCGGGATAGGTTCATTTTTTAATGAGCTTGAACTCTGGTGGAAACTTTTGCTCACGCTTTTCTATTTTTTAACGAGCATAAATTCCGCAGTAAAACTGCTCGATTCATGGTCAAATTTGATTTTTTACTTTTACTAGCTTTTCTCTTTTCAAATGTAGTACTTCACCTTCAATTGCTGCAACAAACTTTGTTAGAAATGGACAATATTTGCATGAAAATGAGATTATAACCCTAATATTTAACTTTAAACTGCGTAAAAAGTCATAAAAAGGTGTTTTTACCTCTCATTTACCATTTCATTTGCATTTTGCTTGTTGGAGCTCTGGAGGTGCCTCTTCTTCCTTGATTTTCACCAGCTGATTCCGGGAGATTCTGTGGACGATTTTCGGCGCCGTTTGGACCAGGTAGGAGCTAAACCTTAGCCCTTCACTTTCATGGTTTCCTTTTTCAGTTTCATGCACATTTTTCAGGGTTTCTGAGCCTCAGGGGTTTCATCAAGGCGCCCTGGCATCAGCGCAGGTTCTCCTTTCGAAACCTCCGCTGCATGCCAGTTTGTCTTAAGGCAGACTGCGCCTCAGCGCAGGGGAGAGACTCTCTGCCTGCGCTGGGCCTAGAAAAACTGATCCTGCATGTGATCTTTGATGATTTTTCGCCAGTTTTTTCATCAAAATTAGGAACTTACTCCTTCTCTTGTTTGCTTGCAGGGAACTTTGAACAAAATGTCCCTTACATGGCGAGAACGAGAACATGAAGCAGAGGACATGGTTGCACTCCATGACCCGGTCACGGTGAACGCGCTTCGGAACTGTGGCCTACTGAAGTTCTTCCGTATCTCTAGCATGAGAGCACAGATTTCTTTACTGCAGTATATGCTTGATGCTTGGGATCCTGTTAACCAAGTATTCCAGATTAAGGGGAAAACCATCCCCTTGACCATAGAGGACATGTACTTCTTGACTGGGTTGTCAAGGCGGGGTGCCCCCATTTCTTTGTCAGGTACGGCTCGAGGGACTAATTCCACCAGAGACTATATCCGTCAGTATTGCGGGGAAGGTTCACAGCCGAGCAAAGACGGCAAGATCAATATCCGTGACATCACTGACAGGTCTCTTAGGTCCATTCTGTTTACCATTGGTAGGATGGCCGGTAGCGCAGCTTTACATGTTGCCAACAGATCTTACATGCAGCACGCCTTGGAGTGTCTCCAACCGAAAGTGTTTAACTGGTGTGATGCAGTACTTGTTCAGATGAAAAGTCAATTGACCAAGGTAAAGGACGGGAGGCTGCAGAACTTTGGATTTGGTTCTATTCTGACTGCCTTCGCCTTGGAGAAAATCCCATTGATGCAGCCTCAGTACATCATACTTGACTTGCCTTCTCCGACCGAGCCACGCATGCAGAGGTGGGTTGACCACATGTCCCAACATGCTGGTCAACCTCAGATTACTTTCACTGAGGCCTTCTTTAGGTGGTTCGAGCGTCAGGAGATGGTGTTTTCTGAGTATCCATATGTGGGTATGGACTACCGAGGTGATCCGGACTTGGTGCTACCGGATGGCGAGCAATGGGGCGCTATTGGTAAAATCTCTGACCATATCACTGTTTATTGTTTTTACTCATGATGTTACTGTGCAAAACTAATCAAACTCTTGGGTGCATGCAGATGTTGGTCCTGTTCGTCCAGCAGCCCGTCCACGATCGCCAGCTGTTGCCCCAGCAGCAGAGCCTGCTAGGAGAGTTGTTATTCGCGACCTTGGTGATACTGAGACACTTACAGCTGTGCAGGAGCAGGTTGAGAGCCTTACTCGTGGTCTTCCGAATGTACAGATTGACGAGTTACCTTTACAGTTGCAGCGGCACACTATTGGCGTGCCTAGACGATGGACTCGTCTCTTGCGCATGATTGCACAGACCGTGACGTACTATCATGAGCACCACTAGGCTAGGGTGCCCCCTAGCATCTTTTGAGTTCTAGGTCATACAACCAATTTTGTTTTGATTACAGCACATCTTGTACAAACTATAAACAGATTTATATATTTCGATTTTCGGGGTTTATTCTGGTTTATTTGTGATCCACTTGCATAGCACCGATGCATCTCTTTTTATATATGTCGTAAATGTCTATCTAATACATAGTTTGCTAATGAATCTGTTAATGTGTTCAAGTTTCTGGAAATATGTTGGTATTGAATTGAATCAAACTCTCTTTCCAAAATCTTAACCCTTAGAAACATTCGATAAATAGCTGGATTGCGGACTGAATATAAACCAGTGAGTTGTAGTATCACAAGTTGTGAGTCTAGCCTAACAATTAGTCGGCGTATACCATGAGCGATGGTATCAGAGAGGAGTTCAATCAACGTGCTATACTCAGCGATGTTGTTCGTGGTCTGCCCAATACACACACCTCTGAAACTCACTAACTCGCCGCTTGGATCAAAAATGGCCCAGGCTGCGGAGGACAAATTCCGCGTACTACGACTCGCTCCGTTGGCATATCCTACATATGTCTCAGAAAAATTCGACATCTGCAACAAACGAGAAGGGTGGATTACTAAACCGAAACAAACACTTTAGCGAAAACAAAATACAACAAAAGCACTCAGGTTACTATTCAGGCATAGTAACGCTTGAGGTACAACCCGTTGCGGGGTTGCGCCAGTGGTATCCCATCATAATCCATTAACTCATAGGCTCCTTTTGCTAACACCCTTTTAAAAATATAGGGACCCATCCATAAGGACTTAAATTTTCCTGCTCCTAATTTGTCGGATTCTTGGTCGTAAAGCAAAACCAAGTCACCCTCAGAGAAGATACGAGGTTTGACATTCTTGTCGAACTGTGCCTTGACTCGTTTCTTATGGGCTTCGTTCGCCAAAGCGGCGTCACGACGGTTTTCATCCAACTGGATCAATTCCAAGAAACGAGCCTCTTCTTCTGAGGTTCCGGGGAGGAGGTCAATTGCGAGTTTAAGAGACGAAATTTTGCACTGGATCGGTAAGACTGCCTCCAGGCCATACACCAATTTGAATGGTGTGAACCCAGTGGCGTTCTTTACCGAGGTTCGGTAAGCCCACAATGCTGAGTACAGGAGTAGGTGCCATCTTCTTTTGTGAACACCGATCATCCTTTGCAACATACGCTTCAGGACCTTGTTGATTGCCTCAACTTGTTCGTTGGCTTGTGGATAATATGGGGTAGAGCTGTCGTGAGATAGCCCTAGTTTGGCAGCTAATTCAACCATCATGTGATTGTGAAAATGCGATCCATGATCTGTCACTATAGCCTGCGGAACGCCGAACCTGGCAACTACATGATTAGAAAAGAAAAGGGCAGCTGTTTCACCAGTGTTATCCAATGTAGGCATCGCCTTGGCCCATTTGGTAAAATAGTCAACAGCGACTATAATATACCCATGCCCCCCGGTCGAGGTGGGGTTACATTGCATGAAATCGATGCCCCACTTGGCGAAAGGCCCAACAGCAACTATAGGCTGCAAAGGTGCGGGCGGTCTCCTGGTTTTGCTATCAAAGATCTGACACGCATGGCAACTTCTGACAGCTATTATGCAATCTTTAAACATAGTTGGCCAGAAATATCCTGCTCGTAAGATTCTTTGTGCTGTTGCATATCCAGATTGATGCCCCCCGCACGCGCCTGAATGACAATCATTCAGGGCTTTCTCGGCCTCCTCATGGGTAAGGCACCTCCTCAGAACCGTATCGACACCACGACGGTAAAGTGTATCACCGACGATCATGTAGTCTTTAGATTGGTATCGTATACGCTTCTGTTCCGAGTGTGAAGTATTAGGCCTAAATTTTTGGGTTTGGAGATAAATAATGATGTCTCCATACCACTCATCGCTTACTGATATCAGAAACAAATTTTCATCCACGATTGACTCTTCTGATGTTTCATCGTTGGACGACGATGGGAGATCGCATAATAATTCCGCGAAAACTAGAGCTTTCTTTGATTTGGATTTTACAAAATCCAAATCAAACTCTTGAAGGATTGCTATCCATTTTGAATATTTGCCCCCAAGCAACTGTCGCGATAGTATATACGTCATGGGGTTGCAATCTGACAGAATGGTAGTTTTCCTAAAGAGGACATAATGTCGAAACCTTTGAATCGCTTGAACAGCAGCAAGCGCTAGTTTTTCAACATAGGAATATTTACTTTCGGTGTGATTTAAGTTTTTACTTAAATAATAAATAGGATGTTCAATTCCATCGACTTCTTGCACTAAGACCATCGCAATGGTCGTATCTGCTGCAGCTAGATACAGGTTAAAATCTCTTTGATAGTCCGGGGCGTACATTAATGATGCTCTTACTAGGGAATCTTTCAACCTGGTCCCAGACAAAAGGTATATCTTTTTTCAAAAGACGAGTATAACCTTTGGCAAGTTCTGCGTAATTTGGAATGAACCTCCTCAGAAAGTTTGCTTTCCCTTGGAGTTTCTGAATCTGAAGCAAATTTGAAGGTGGAGGCAAATTAATGATTGCCTGAACCTTACAGGGGTCGAGACGAATCCCATCCTTAGAGACTACAAAGCCAAGTAAACGACCAGAACCGACGCAAAACACACACTTGTGCGGATTGAGTCTTATCTTGTAGTGTCGGCAACGTAGAAATATTGCTCTCAAATGTCGCGGATGATCAGTCCGTTTCCGCGAATGAGCCGGAAGATCGTCGAGGTAAGGTTGAACGATGTTCTTGATGTCATGGAAGGCATAATTCATTGCCCTCTGAAACGTCGCCCCTGCGTTCTTTAAACCAAAGGGTAATTTTCGATAAGCGAATGTGCCCCACAGACAAATAAATGCAGTCTTAGACTGGTCCTGTGGGCGGATATTTATTTGATTATACCTGGAAAATCCATCCATAAAGGAAAAGATTTCACATCCGGCGCATTCATCAATTATCTGGTCGATGAAGGGTGTAGGGTAGTTGTCCTTTGGACAAGCTTGGTTTACATCCCTATAGTCGACGCACACTCTTATCGTCCCTTGTTTTTTCATAACAGGGACAATATTCGATACCCAATCGGTTAGAGGAACCGGGTAGATGAATCCAGCATGGAGAAGTTTTTCAACTTCTGCCTTAATGGCAGCGGCTTTCTTGGGGTGCACCTGCTGAAGCCGTTGTCTTACTGGTTTGACATCAGGATACATTTTAATCTCATGTTCAACTATGCTCGAGTCAATGCCTGGCATTTCATCATATGACCATGCAAAGACATCTCTAAATTTGCGAAAGAGAGCACCATATATTTCCAGTTCTGAAGGGGAACAACTTTTGCCGACATGAATATTCTCTACAATATCAGGTTTTGTCGAGATGTTTATGGCTACGGTCTCTTCAATATTGGATAGGTTTCGCTCCACCATATTTACAGTATTTGTTAGGAATTCAAACACTGAAGGGTGATATAGGTCGTGTTGAGTTTCTTCTTCACACTCTGGAAGAAGGGAACGATGGTGGTGATCATTCCATGGTGCCCCCTCAATCATCATTGATTGTAAGATTCCTTCGTCAGTCCCATGAACTTTTGACCATGGATCTAATGGGGTACCATATTCTCCAGACCTATCTACCCAAACGCTTGACGAGCGTTGATTTGGGCTCGCCTCCCATGCCTGAAACATTGATTGCTACAATATTTCTATAGGGCTAGGTGGCAAAACCACTTGATAATCCATGACGACTTTGTCTCCTGCGACCTTCGAAGAAGATACCATGTTGCATGTTGCTACAAACGGGATATCCCTTACATGGAAAGGAGGTGGCAACGCAAAAGTTCCCATCATTGTGGGATCTTTTAGCAAGCCTACTCCGATATCTTGCACTGAATGGTCGCTCCCATGGATCATGGGAATGCTTCCAGTAACTTGTGAACCATTAGGGAGGAAATTCTGTTGATCGACGATCGTAATCCCTCCTTCAAACGGGAATGCGATCTTCCTAAAATATGTCGACACTACAGCTGCCATGGCATATATCCATGGTCTTCCCAGTAGGATGTTATAGTCAAGATTGCCATCAATGACTTCAACATCAATTTCCACTGTTTTTCCTCCTAGTTCAACCTTAAAGTTATTTAGGATACCGTACGGAGTGTACGTCCTACCGTCAAATGCTTTCAATTTCGTCGAAGATCGCGACAAGGTTGGAGATCCAAGAGTTTTCCAGCAACTCATCGACATGATACATGTCGATGCTCCCTCATCAATAATCGTTCTATGAACAGTTTTGTTGAGTGCTTTCACTTGAATAAGGAAAGCTAGTTGCGCTGGTAACTGAGGATCATATCCTCTATGATCAAAGGATACAAGATTGGAATCTTTAGGATCCACTCCACCAATTGCTGATAACAATGCCTGCCTTTGGGATGGACAATTTTGCAGTACCTCAAGAGTCGACATAGCAGATGGCGATTGGGCCAAATCTTCCACTATGTTATAATGCTGCGCTGCTTTGGCGCGAGGATTAAATGTCGACTTGTGTACTACTCCCTTAGGTGGTTTTATTGTTAATTCATGCGTGAGGGGGGGTACAGCTTCTGCCGAAGTTGTTGTCGAACTACTGGGTTGATCTTTCCCTTTGTCGTTCGACACCGGCGGATTCCCATAATCTTTATTCCTGGTCAAGATCAAAGCATCGTTTTTCTTAGAAACCGACAACATAAGCACTTGTGACGGGGAAGCATTTCCACTATCAACCATATTTTGACCTGGGGTGGGAAATGGATCAGTCAACACAGCTGAAGTTTGGGAACTTTTAAAGAACCTCTTTAACTCAGCTTTGAACGGACAGTTCTTTATCGAGTCATCCTTTTCATCGCATATCTGACATGGATAAATTTGTTTCCCTTGCCCAGGAGGGTTTGAAGGAGTTTTTTGAGGGGATGACTCACCCTGTTTCTTCTTCTTCCCTTTGTTTTGTTTCTTCTTGCTTCCTGGTTGATTGGAGTTTTTGCCTTTATCCGTAGATACAGCATTTACCTCCGAAGCAAGAATCTCTTGATTTGCTTTTTGATTCGAAGTCTTACGGGCTTTCTTATTTGAATCCCTTGTCGACTTAGCATTTGCAGTTCCAATCACGCCATCACCGGCATGAGAGTCACTATTTGATCCGGGAGGAGGAGGGATTGAAAATTATGGTCTGGGGGCGTCAGGTATCTTATCATAGAGCGTGCCCGACTGAGTATATACTAAGTCCAAATATTGAGCACGAGCAATAACCTGCTCCTCTGTTACGACGCCTCCTTTGGCCACATCTTCTGTTATAGCAGGAAGAAGCGACTTTAT
Source organism: Pinus tabuliformis (assembly GCA_031772625.1). Lineage (NCBI taxonomy): Eukaryota > Viridiplantae > Streptophyta > Pinopsida > Pinales > Pinaceae > Pinus > Pinus tabuliformis. Next base: position 365,418,292 of record CM062806.1, read on the forward strand.
AAACCACTCAGCTAATAGCTGATCTGGAACATAGGTCTTTACCATTCTGCGACGACGACGCCACTCATGTGTATGATCTGATATATGTGTGGCCGTTGTCTGCTTGAAATTGGTCAAGATCTCTGTTCCAGTTTCGTACCTTATAGGTAACTGAAAGTGTGTTAAGAAAGTCGTGGCTAGGGAACTAAAATTGTCGAAAGAGGCTCTAGGTAATTCAATATACCATTTAGCCGCCGGACCAGTCAATGTCCTCTGGAAAAGGCGAAGCCTTATCGAATCATCATTCAAGGTATTCGACGAACACCACAGATGGAATGTCATCACATGATTCGACGGGTCTTCGCCAGGATTTCCATTGAATTTAGGAATGTCCGAAGGAAGTTTGTGAGGAATCGCTGGCCACCAATGGGCATAGGCGATTGGATCGTTCGTCAATCGATGTAAATCTGGTAATTCTAGAGTTGCCACGAATGGCAACTGCTGATTCAGGTTTGGTGAGGCGTACCCAGGATACGATGGAATCGCCTGAGCAGTAGGCCTTTGCATACCAGCGTAATGCAACTGATGTTGATATGACTGATATGGCTGGTGGGCTTGGCCACTGTAAAGTGGTTGATTTAACCCGTTCTGAATATAGGGTTGCCCACTATTCGCAAAGATCTGTTGTTCAGATCCCTGGTACACCTGTTGAAACTGAGGTTGTTGGTATTGCACCATCCATGGTTGCGAAGCCATGTTTTGATGTGCGATACTAACCGACGGACCAAGATGCGGGGTTATGGTTCCCGTTTGTGTCTGTGTCGTCCCGGCAGTTGGCGATTGTGGTTGTGTTGCAGGTTCAATGGGCTGTTGCATTACAACTTGGGGTTGACATACAACAGGCATCGATTGAACTTGCGACACGGTTACAATTGCTGGCGTCGTCGGGATACTAGACATAGGTACACACTGTTGCATGGAATATACAACTCTTGGTTGTTGGGGTAACATAGGTACCCAACCACTCGTCGTTACTTCAGTCAAACCTAAATGTTGTTGAAAACTGCCGTATGGGTATCCCCCCGAAAGGGGAAGTGAAAGGGCATATTGCCCCCCATATGGTAACAATCCGGAACTCAAGGGTATAGATTGCCTTTGAGGACTGGATGGCCCAGACTGATTTCCAAAGGGATCAATTTGTCTAGTTTCAACATAAGAATTACCGGGTATTATACCGGAAGAACAAACTGGAACAGACCAAGTTGTCGTAATAGTCCCTGGGTGGACTCCTTCTAGCTGATGAGAGCTAGTCGGGACAGCTGGTATGCCGGCAAACATCGTTGGAGTGACAGCAGGAGTTTCGGCTGTCGCTGTGTCATTTGGCACAGTCCTAGATGTCGACGGTTGCTCAGACATTTTAAGTCTATCCAATAAACTGCCTAACGATTCTACAGGAACTTCCAGTGGCGATGGACAAACTTCTGATGCAGAAGGAAAAAGAGTGGCGCCTACTCCAAAATGAGTTGGAGTATTTGCTTGCTGGTCCTCTACGATTTCCTCTATTGCAATCAGACCAGGAGGAAGAGGAAGACTGTCAGGTCCGTAAAAGATTTCTGGTGCCGAAGAAGGGGTTGCTTCGACAGCGACAGTTGTTTGAGCAACAAGACTCTGTGGACCGGTTTCAGATGGAACTGGTTCAGTTATGCAAGTACTTGTCCTCAGACTAGGATCAGTACAATTGTCCCTCTGTTGCTGTTGAACTTCTTCAATAGAGGCAGGGATTCCAGAAATATTAGGAGTGACCAGAATCTCAGATGTTGTCGGAACTGTTGTTCTAACTTTAATGGGAGATTTTGACCCGGTCAAGCGATTTCGCTTCATCCGTACTACTCTCGATTCCGGAGACAAAGACGGTTGACTCGCGAGTCTCCTCGAGCGACGGAATTTTAATTGACTTTCCTCCACGGTTGCGGATTACTTGATCAACTAAAATACAAAAAGGGGAATTATGTTTCCGTATTGAATGAATTTTATTAGACGCTTTTAGACACAACTTTGCTTTTTCATGTTTTAAGAGTCGAGAAAAAGCTAAAGATGACTCTAGTCGCCTTCGATGTATTAACGAGCTCGAAGTGACAAATGCTCGGTTGGACTTTTTCAGTTATAGAGTTTGAAAAAGGCCAAAAGAAACTGCTCTGGAGATCTAGGCAGAGGGTGTGCCAAACCTTTCGCGAAACCACAGAATACGTTTTACGGTACGGGTGGTCGATCTTCGTGAATGCTGTGTTCACTGCATCGCGATCAGTAGGGCGGTCGACACGACTTCCTAAGGATAAAGGATAAATGCCTATAGGGGTCTCCCAATATACGTGACGGTACGCGGGAGCACAAGTCCGTATTAGTGCTATCGTCCCTCAGGAGGAATCACCCACCTTCGTAGAGATCGACAGTCACTACGTTTAACGACGCCGGAACACGTCTCTACCTAGACCTCTATTGTGAGTGTTATGTTACAAAGCGTTTTTAGATTCATTCAATATATTTTAAGTTGATCTTGTTTAGCAGTTTGTCTTTCAGGATCACCACGAGATGTATTGGTACAAATTCCTAAATGCAGCTAAAATGATAAGCAAGCTTTACAATCTTTTTAGATTTGAAAATCCTAACTACTGAGGGGAGAGAAAAACATTATCTTTCCACACAGAGCACAAAGCACAAACTAATGCACTTTCTCCTAGATCAATCACACAAACTTATCAAAAAATGCAAATGCAAGATGCACGTATTTCTTTTCTTTTCCCTTAATGTTGATGTAAGACAAAAGGAAACTGTCGTATAATTTTCGAATTCAATTTGAAGCGTAAACAAACAAGTTTTGTCTAAAATCAAAAGACGCCTTACAGGTACTTGTTTCGACACTAAAAATGTATGAATTCAAACCATAAAATGAAAAACAAACAAACTCAAACAGCCATGAACAGTAATAAAACTAGCTCTTAAGATCACAAAGACACTTTCACAGTTCAGGATCTAAGAGGCCACAGCTAGACTGGTTTGCTTTTCACAATGGGAAACTGTAACTGAAACAAGAAATACTGAAAGAACAATCACAGTTTCATCACACAACTGAGGTGGAATAATGTCAAGGAAAGTTGGTTTACAGCAAGTACAAATGACAAGCAATCAGTAGCAAAATAACAGTGAAAACAGGGCTAAGACTCAGTAGGAAACCTTAGCAAGACATAGCCTAACTGGTTCAGCGCAGGCTCTGGTCTGTCAAACTGACTCTCAGCGCAGTTCCCGAAGGGAGTACCTGCGCTGAAATGCAGACTGCCTTTGGGCAACCTGCACTGAGACACGAGAGTTGCGTTTACAAGGATTTCCGGGTCATAAAAAGCTCAAAAATTCACTGTTTTTGCTGAAATAAAAAGCTATAGGTCAAGTACAAGCTAAGGGATGATCAAGAGGATGAAAAGCTATCACAAAGAGCACAAGAGTCCTTGTGGATCAGCTCTTCAAATCATAAACTTGCTCAGAAACTGAGCCAGAGAAGCTGCCCTCTACTTTGCAATTGAAGGACTCAATTGCAGTTCGATTTGGTGCTCTCCTTGTTTATGAGATGAATAGCAAGAAACACAATAAACCAACAAGATACTAGGCTCCCCAGCGGAGTCGCCAGTTTGTTGTGGGGAAAAGTATCCGACTCGGAATGACCCTATCCCTACTCTAAGGGTGATAGTTCCTTAGCAACAACTGAAAGTAAAGCTTTGATATTTTTCCTTTATGAAAGTACAGAGAAGGAAGAAAAGATTGACCAACCGATGTCTTTCGCTTTTGTCGATCCTGTCTTCTCTCTTTGCCTCTTGTTCCCAGCTCCTTGCTCCTTTTGCCGGCCCAGCTACACAAAGATCCTGCAAAAACAAGAGAGGGAAACTACAAGAAACATGTACTCATAACTGATGCATGGATTAGAATGGATCAAATATACAGATAAAAACAATACATCATTGCAATACAAGTATATAGGAGAACATCAAAAGCTTTATTGATAGAAGATAAAGGTTCTGAGAAGGTTACAACCATAAATGGCTCCAATCCAGCAGCACCTCCCCAGCAGCAAGAAATCTCCTCTTCTCCTCTATAAAAGCAATCACCCAATAACTCTAACTGTAAACCAACAGCACTTCCTTACTTTGCACAAAATTCCAGCCTCCCTAGACCTCATAGAAGAGCTCTATATATAGGGTAGAAGGAGAAAGGATGAGTCAGCTTGAGACTGACATAAAGCTGCCTTGTGTCCTCTCCCTCTTCAGTTAAACTTCAGTTCTTGAGTCCACTTGGAGGTCCTTGTTGTGGGGAAAAGTATCCGACTCGGAATGACCCTATCCCTACTCTAAGGGTGATAGTTCCTTAGCAACAACTGAAAGTAAATCTTTGATATTTTTCCTTTATGAAAGTACAGAGAAGGAAGAAAAGATTGACCAACCGATGTCTTTCGCTTTTGTCGATCCTGTCTTCTCTCTTTTCCTCTTGTTCCCAGCTTTTAACTCCTTTTGCCGGCCCAGCTACACAAAGATCCTGCAAAAACAAGAGAGGGAAACTACAAGAAACATGTACTCATAACTGATGCATGGATTAGAATGGATCAAATATACAGATAAAAACAATACATCATTGCAATACAAGTATATAGGAGAACATCAAAAGCTTTCTTGATAGAAGATAAAGGTTCTGAGAAGGTTACAACCATAAATGGCTCCAATCCAGCAGCACCTCCCCAGCAGCAAGAAATATCCTCTTCTCCTCTATAAAAGCAATCACCCAATAACTCTAACTGTAAACCAACAGCACTTCCTTACTTTGCACAAAATTCCAGCCTCCCTAGACCTCATAGAAGAGCTCTATATATAGGGTAGAAGGAGAAAGGATGAGTCAGCTTGAGACTGACATAAAGCTGCCTTGTGTCCTCTCCCTCTTCAGTTAAACTTCAGTTCTTGAGTCCACTTGGAGGTCCTTGCTTCCACATGGAGATCAAGTACCTCTTACTCATCATAGGGCGAATTCCTTGAACCAAGTGTCAGTTTGGAAGCTTCCTGGGCAGTTGACACCTTGCAGAATGACTGTGCCACTTGGCCAATCTCGCCCAGCGCAGGTAGCCTTCATTGGTTTTGACTTTCAGCGCAGGTACAAGGAGGAGCAGTTGACATTCAGCGCAGATGCTCAGTGGAGCAGCTGACATGATCCAAAAATAGCCTGTTTTTGAGTGTTTTCAGGTGGAGAACTGATAGGAAGTGCTGTGGTTTGCTGACCTTGTTCCTCTAGGGGTAAGAACAACATGTTTAGGGACTAAGGATCCCTATAATTATCGACATTTCATGCTCCATGCTGCGAGGCACAAAAATGTCTATAACAACAACTCAAGTCCCTCACAAGGCAGGAAGAAGAGTACATTTGGGAGTTGCAGAGCAGCCCTCTACAAGAGTACATAAATAAGGCTTGCAGCTCTACCAACCTAACATTATACATTGGGGATAGCATGGAAGAGTTATACAAATGGATCATGATGGGTGATCGGGTTGAGCAACATGAGTTGAGCATTAGGCAACATCAACATGGTAGATTTAGTCCATTTGTAGGGATTCATGCATTATATAGTTCCCACGAGATGGATTTATGAAAGATTATGAGTTGGAACTCTATTGGCGGGATACTCTTAGCCAAGGCCATATTGAAACTTTGGCCCTCAAGCACAAGCAATGATGGAGGGCTGAGGTGATGTCATAACCAACATGACCTAGGACTTAGGTGGCATTGGGATATAGGAGAATCCATTGGGGGTAGAGTTGACAAAAGGATTGTTTTGGATTCAGGTATCAAAGGATCCATTCATGATCAATTAGAATGGAGGCATGGAATAACACATTGGGTTGTATGGGATCTTGGTATCAATATTTTGTTGATAGAAGTGGATTACTTGAGGGCAAACAATCTTTGGGTGGGAGGATTTGTAATTGGAAATATATATATATATATATATATATATATATATATATATATATATATATATATATATATATATATATATATATATTATATATATATATATATATATATATATATATATATATATATATATATATATATATATATATATATATATTTGGATATGGTCGAAATGGATGGAATATTCCCATGGTATTTAATGTGACAGTTGCCCATGGCATTGGCCCATGGTATTTTCCTTTGTTTTTCGAGGGAAAACAATAAAATAAAGTCTCTAAAGAGTCAATCAAGCCTATAAAAGGGGATATGAGAGTTATTTATCTATTTGGCTTTTGTTGTGAACTTGGCAAGGCTAGTTCTAGTTGATTGTAGGTATGAAAACCCATGGGAGTAATTTGTGCGGTGGATCCATCTAGGATTTATGATTGTGTTTCAATATATTTAATTTCTTTGTTGATGGGTAGCCATACATGCCAAGGCACGAGATTTAGTAGGTCTTGTGTGGGCATGTAATTTTGTTTCTATTTATTTACATAAACAAGACGCTGCATTCTTAGATCTTTATTGTGTTAGGTGTTTTTAGTGCAAGAATTTCATTAGAACATCTAGAGTGTACCATATCTCATTAAAATTTTGATGTTGGGATATTACAAGATTCAATCATGCAATATTTGCACATTAGTGGAGCCCTATAAGCCAAGTAGACTTTCTTTATGGTTTTTCTAATATTTTGACAAAATTATCACCATTCAACAATGGGGTTAAGGTCAATTGCAATTAATTCTTTTTAAATGAAATAGTCAATGAACAATACTTCCATAATTAAGGATAATTTGTATAAGTTCAAAATATAGATCCAAATATGCATATACCAAATAAATGGTTAACATGCATGCATATAAGCGTAGTAGTTATATTTCTCATAATGCATTTTTAATGGGGGATTAGCGAAAAAATATATTTCATCATTCCCATCATAGCTTCATCTACAATATCCTAGTACGAAAGAAATAACCAAAATTGCTTCTCTAAAAGCATTTGAGAAGATAGAAAATTCGAAAGGAAAGACAATTTCAAGAGGAGCGACTACTTTTAGGAGGTAATGAGACAATAGTTGTTTTACTTGAATTGTTATTAGAGTTTAAATATTGTGACGAGGGATTTTCATTGTTCTTAAGTATTTTAGAAAGTATTGACATCTGATAAATAAATGTAGTAGTTATAGGAAAAGTAATTCAAGAAAAATCAATGGACATCATGGCCTGCTGAGAAGAATTATAAATTTTGGCACATAAAGAGACACAATCCTAGGTGGGAATTCAATCACAAGCATCCTAGAATTTTCCAAACGTTACATGGAAAATCTTGTACGGTGTTTGCCTAGTAACGCAGGTTGTGAAAATATATAGTTCATGGTGAATTAGGCTCTCATCTTTAGGGTTGTGAGAAATGGTTTTTAGAAGGAACAACATATTTTTTTGGAAGGCGTAGGGAATGTTATTACTCCTACAACTAATTCAAAATGTAAAATGAAAGTAGAAAAACAAGCATATGTGAATATTTTACAACTTTGGGGTAGTGGATAATGCTTGATATTTGAAATGGGGCTCCAAAGTTTGGCAGGTTCTATGCTTGTAACTTTTAATGGAATTCCATGAATAATAACTTTCTAGATGATATTTTCAAACCATGAACTTGAACTTCCATTGGACATAATTGGTTGGGATTAATACTCCCTTGTCATTTAGATAAATTCCCCTATTTTATTTATTTTGGTTGAAAATCAAGTAATTAATTCCCTTGTCAATAATTACTTTTCCAACCATTGTATAAGGATTGCAAGAAACCTCATTGGGATTTATGTTAGGGACCAACCCTAACCCCTTTATTTATGTAATAGGGTTGAGTCATAGTTATAGTTAGTCAAAGATTCAATAAATCTCGTTTTAATAATTGTAAGTGGTTGACCCGCATTTAAGAAAGGGACCATAGTTAGCTGCAAATGGGTCATGGTATTAGATAGATGGTATTGATAGAACCATGGTAATGACCTGTGGTATTGTATTTATGAATCCTATATAAAAGATAGAGACTCTCCATTGAGATATATCAAGTCTTATTTTGTAATTGAGCTCTGCTATGTTGGAGGTTGCCCCCTCGAAGAGGCAAGTGAAAACTACTTTCATCTCTTAATAATAAAATACTTGTTGTTTTTCTCATTTTGTTATATGTTTTGGGTTGTATTTCTTTGCATATTTGGTATTCTGGAATTTCTCGCATGTCAAGAGCATAACAATTTATGAGTGGTACATTGAGGCTTTTCCAATGGTTTTTAAAACTACCATTCTCCTTCAACATACCATGTGTGGTTCAACAAGTGCAAGGTTATCTTATGATTGTGACACCTTGTTAATCTTCGAAATATCTTACAACCTTTTCTTTGCAAGGTATACATGAATTTGATCATCCATCCCATCATATTTGTCTTTCTATAATCCTTGGATTTACTTCCAACACGTGAATAGATTTTATTAAGACTTGTATATTGAAGATGCCAACTATTGACATGATTTTAATGGTGTCTTGTGCTAATAATTAAAAATCATAGCTAAGCTTACATAACACAATGCCTTAATTTGTGAATGAGATCAGCCAGGCTAGCTTTATTCATGAAATTTTAAAAATGACTACAACACTTACAATCTCAAACTCCTTCGTAAAAACAAAATCGTAGGGGTCAAAGGAAAGGCTTTATGAAACCTCTTTTCAACTTGAAACAAAATATAAGGAGGTAGGCCATAGGTTCTCCACCACACCAACTTAGGTTCAAATGAATGGTTTATAAAGTAGTATGAGAGATTCATCACAACTGATTTGAGAGGTAAATCCTCCAATTTTGAACTCAATTATTTTTCCTTAAAGATATCTTCAATAACCACCAAATATCTATAATAGTAATCTTATTATGAATCCAACTAATATTATTACATGAAAGCACTTGATACTAGATAAAACTATATATATTTTTAATAATATTATGCAAGATTATGCTGAAGGGTCAGTGGGTCCCATGATAAAAGTAAAAGTTTTTGAACAGTCACAAATACTAAAGAAATCACATTTATGATTAAACACTTCAATCTCAAAAGGAATAACTCGTGTACCCAACAAGGCGTCCATAATATGTCATCCTCATGATGCTGGTCTTTGCATGATCGATGATGTCATTCATGTAAATTTAATACATGAAAACTTCAAAACTTGACCCTGGTTGGGAGTGTAGATGGTTTTCAAATCTGAGTTTGGAGTTCGCCTACTTCTATATAAGGTAGGGTATGGAGTTGCATTTCTCACCTCTTACTTACAGAATTTTCCCTACTGCAGCTCTAGGTATTGTTGTATACTTCTAATCTGTGAGATATCATTGATTTGCTCATATTCTATGTCCATGTTAAGCACTGATTCATGGTAACTTATCAATGTCCACGTTATGTATTGTTGAACTCGAGCCATTTTTTTTCAAAAGTGGGAATCTTGTTGCCTTCAACATCCGTAAGCCAACAACATGAACAATTTGATACAAGCAGGGCATAATGTCAGCGGCCATAACAACAAGGTCGACCATAGGTTTGACAGCGGTGACAAGAACATCATTGGCCCCAAGACCCAGATTTGTGGGAATCCCATCCTCGGTGGCAACAACAGCAACAACAGCAAAACCATGAAGAATACCATGAACAATCTCGTCATCAGTAACAATAACAACACCAAGATCAACAACAAAAGCGGCGACAACAACAAAGGTGACGGCAACAATAGCCTGATAAAATTGTAGAGCAACTTATGATACCAAGTAATGGCAACTTAACTAGACCAACTTATACTAAGTGGCTTTTGTTTTCCTCTCTGAAATTTATGCTTCGCTTTTGCTTCACTACTGCACTATATGCACAAATATGTCATCGTTAATAATTTTGGCATTAAATATGTCATGAATTTCTTTTCCCTAGGGTTAATTACATTTTCATTGCATGGCAGGTATGGGAAAGAATAAATGCAGTCAAAGATTATCTATTTATCTAAGACTGACTATGTGTTGATATATAGTTAGCTTAGAGCCAAATACTCTATTTACTTATAAATAGAAGAAGATGGATGCTCGTATATTGTAATTTTGATTTATGTATGAACAAAACCTACCTGTGTGGTTATTCTTTTAATGATATGATGGTTAGGTCGTGATATATCCTAATAAGTAGTTAATTGAATAATTAATTAAATAAAAAATTATCAATCAAAATTAAATTTAATGTATATATTCATTTAAATATATCTAATTAAAGTTAAGAGTACCTATTGTTACATATTTATAGATATCTATGTGATATCTTGCTTCATTTTTCTTCAGTGCAGTACATGCAGTTAAATAAATCTTCACTGTAGTATATGCACAAATATGTCATGGTTCATGATTTCGCTTTCTTTTTGGTCTACACAAAGGTGTTATTGATTTCTTTTCTTTTGGTTTTTGTTAAGTACATTATTATTGCATGACAGGTATGGGAAAGAATAAATGCAGTGCAAGATTATTGGTTTATCTAGGACTGATTATGTGTTGATATAAAGTTAGTTTACACTACTAATAAAGGAAGGTTTTAAGACAATATTTGAGACAATTTTTGGGTAAATTGTCTTAACTTAAGACAAAAAAAATTGTGTATTGTCTTAAATATTGTATTTAAGCGAGTGTCTCAAAAATTATTGTCTTAAAGGTCATTGTCTTAGAAAATAGTGTCTTAAATATTATTGCCTTAAAAATTTTTGTCTTAACGTATATTGTTTTAAAGATTATTGTCTTAAAAAATATTGTCTTTATAAAGAGAGTATACAACACAACCATTATTGTCTCTTAGGAGAAAATTTCATTTTTGTCTCACTAGAGACAATTTCATTTTTGTCTCTCTAAAGACAACACTTGGATTAAAGACAATATGTCTTTAATACTATCTATAGTCTCTCTAGAGACGATAAAAAATTTATTTAAAGATCACTTTTGTTTCTTTAGAGATAATATAAAACAATGAATCCAAAAATATCTCACCATTGAAATAAATTGATATAAAAAACATTTAATTAAAAATGAACTACAAAATCATTTATTAATTCATGTTACCTCCTAAAGCAGACGCTCTTCCACTGAGCTAGCACACTTTAAAAAATTATGTGAAGAGTTATGCTAATCCTTAAAATTACATTTATAGTCATTGATTTTAAATTAAAGAAAAAAGTTAAAAGATAAAAATTAAAAACTACGAACAAACCCAAACACCAAACCAAGTGAAGAGTTATGGAAATCCTTAAAATTACATTTATAGTCGTTGATTTTAAATTAAAGAAAAAAGATAAAAATTAAAAACTACGAACAAACCCAAACACCAAACCCAAACAGCTTGTGGAAGCTCTGAAATTTGTGACCAAGGTACTGGTGTCTTTGCACACCCTTTTGTTTATGCACAAGGATCTCAGGTGGGATAACGTGATGAAAAACATTGAATCAGATGAGTGGTTTGTAATAGATTTTGAGGATGCCATTGGTGCACCTCAAATTTACCCTCATAATCTTAGTGGCTTGAACCATGCTCTTGAGATGTCTAGGGGTGTTCATGGGGTTAAAATTGATGTGTGGAGTACTGGACACCTTTTCAGGACAAGTGGGCTGAATGTGTCTGAGCTGTTGAGGAATTTATGTAATAGATGCTTGGAACAAGACCCAGTTCAGAGGCCTTATGTTGTAGATTGCTATCATCACCTTCTTCAGTTGCAGTCTTCCCTACCTAATTACTAAGAATAGACATTGCCAAACATGGTCAATTCTCAATCATATGTATCCCATTATTACTATTCATAGGATCCAGAATCACATGATTATTGAATTTTGTATTATCAAAAAATTTGATATATCTAACGAAGAACTTGTTTTAGATTGTACATAAGGAAGACACCCCTTCCTAGAATGCCATTAGTTCAAAGTGGCGATCTCATGTAAATAGGTTGCAATGTTCATAAGATTAAGCTGCATATCATAGCCTTGACACTCGATTCTAATGGAAATAAGCATATTTACATGTCGTTCCCTGATAGGGGGATTTTTAAAAATGAGTGTTCTGATTTGTAGCTTTGATATAATTCGATTTTTAATTCGATGAACTGCATGCTTATTTTGTTAAAATAGAAATGATGTATTTCACAGTTTGGTGTATGCCACAATAGAGAAATTGAAACAACAGCTCTCTCCCTTTTTTTCATTCAAATAAATTATATATAAAGAAAGCTTTTTTTTTATGGTTTATGGTGAAGGGCAGATGATATATAATGCTCAACATATCAAACAATATTGAATGTTAAAGACCCTGTAGTGAAAGGAAAAGCACAAAGAAGGGAAGATGATATTTAATGCTCAGCGTATCAAACAGTAATGAATGTTAAAGACCCTGTAGTGAAAGGAAAAGCACAAAATATAATTGAGGACTCAATTTTCCATAATACCCAAGTGCAATTTACTGATGTAGAAGGCCACACACAGTTGGACATCATATAATAACTAAAAAAATAATAACTTTAATGACTTTAATACAACATCCCATGTAAGACTAGTGATAGAACAACCCAGAGTGCACCAGGACATTTTCAATTCATTTGGAGACCAACTTCTACAGTCTCATGAAAGAAAAAATGTTTTGCAATTGGCCCCTAATTCTAACATTCAACATAACTGGAGATGAATAGCCAAAAGAGAGCAGCTCAATGTACCCTTTAAAAATTTCGCCTTTTTTTTCCATTTTTCTCCATTATATCATATAGACATGTTATGCTCAATTGAAAAAATGATTCATCACCACCGCGACAGCAAAATCTCACTGTTTCAATCCACTCGAAACTTATTTCATCATCTACATAGGTTTACACACACATGCATCTTATGATAGAAGAGAAAAAGGCTCTACTAGGTATTGGAAACTTTAAATTCAATCTCAGAGAGAAAAAGTAGAAGGAAAAAATAAAATCCAGAGCTGCAACATCGCTATATTAGTGGGGAAAGCGAAAACAAAAGTGATACAATGAATCTAGTTCTTCCTCAATTGAATGAAACTATGAAATTACAAATATTTAATGTAGGAATACTCTGATTGTCATCCAGAACCCAACTTAAACTCTATCCACAAATTCCTCCAAGAGAGATTTCCAGCAACTAATAAAAAGATGAATGTAAGAATAAGCCAACTGTCAACAACCATATAGGGAAGGCAGGTCTACCCTTCCCTAAGGACGGGTGCCGAATAGAATTGCAACCTTTTGCCATTAAGTCCAAAAACCTTGTTAGATCCTTTGGGGGCAGTGACTAGGCCGGGAGTACCCCAAGTGACCAGGCCACTGTGACCTTATCATAAATGTGCAGACTATAATTGAGACCAAAAGGGATTTAGGAGTGCAGCATACTGCATTGAGAGAGCCTCAGGTCACCAGGTCATTATGAACCTAATCGTAAACAGGTAGACTATAACTGATAAGGAATTGTTGCACAAAACATTACATTTGTTGAACCCCAAGCTTTACCAACTCATGCCCAAACAATAAATGAATATGGCAAAAAAACTGAAATAATTAATTTGAGGATGTTCTAGTTTCAATTTTTCCTTAAAATAATTTACTCGACACTATTGGAAAAACAATATATGTAAACCAATCAAAATGTCCATATCCAAAGATTGAAAGAATATGAAGACGAATTGTGGGTTTACCAAAAAAACCGCTCTTTTCCTGAAACTCGCTCTTAAGGGATTTAACAAATCATTATCAAGCAACTCACGGACAAGCAAAAATTCAATAAATTCACAGATGCACCAATAAATCAAAAAATAAATACATAGAGAAAGGAATGGGCAAAATGTTTTAAAATAAGATAAGAAAAAAACCAATTTAAAAATAAATAAATAAAATAAAATAACCCCAAAAAGCAGTTTTCAGAGTGCATGAGAACTTACCCTCTCAAGCTCATGCTGGATTTCCTATAGCTTTTCAATGGAGAGAACAAGCACACCATCTATGTGCTCTTCCTCTTCCCCTTTTCATCTCTTGGACTTGTCCATCCCGCCCAGTCCTTCTGACCCAAAAGTCCTAAAAATCCAACAAAGTCAAAGGCGTAGGCAAAGTGGCAAAGAGGGAATGGTCCTAGCATTCATTATTACCTCCAGAAATGTTGCACGCTCCATCTTGCCATCCTCAATGAAGAAAAATTACAAAGCTTAAAATTTAGATCCTATCATTCATTATTACGTCCAGAAATGTTGCACACTCCATCCTGCCATCCTCAGTGAAGAAATCTTCAAATGAAATATTATCATTAAAATACCAAACAAGTTGTTGATTATTTTTTACTTCCACCTACAAAAGAGCGTTTGCTAGTCCAAGAGATGTGTTTTGAAATAGTACCATTGGTAGCAGTGTGTGTGCTGAGCTAGAAGGCTCAATGGTGGCACCTAATTTACCAGGAACAAAACTTAGGAAAAGGATTCAAAATAGATGTGCATCTACATCCTATTAAACTAGCAATATTTCCAGTAAATAGAACTAATATCTTAACCATTTTCACATTTTATGAACTGCACCTGTAGAGGTCCAGTAGCTGCAAGACCAAAAGAGTTATTCTAAAGCTTCAATCTATAGAAAATTTGACCATCACGCCATATAAGTTTCCCATTGATATGAAGGCCTTGACATATTGATGATGCAAGTAAAACAGGCAATGGAGCCCTGCACAAAGCATTAACCAAATATCACAAGTTGCTTTAATCAGCTTGACGCTGATCATAGTAAATACAATTCACATCTAAAAATAATAAAGCCAATTTTTTCCATTTGTTCTTTACAGAATGAAATGGAATTGACTATCTAATACTCACCCAGAGCCTACTACTCACTAATCTCTAGGGACAAGTGCATTGCCTAAACCTATCAAATAACCAAGAAGATCTAGGACAGGAGGTGGAGTTGCTACTATGGGTACTGCTTTTGATTGAACATTGGGACCTTTGGTAGGTGAAACATCGATTTCTGTCCCAGTGGCTGATAATTCTTCATATGGAAGGTAACAGTTTACTTGCAAGTTTGGAGGTAACAAGGTAGAAGGTACATATGGAAAGACATATGGGAGGTAACCTGTACAAGCATAAAACATGCTTAGAAGAATATATGTGTGCTTTGAATTCTCAGTAACATCAAGGAAAGACTTAATTTAAAAAAATAATTCTTTAATGATCTCTGTACCTATTACTTACCACTTCAGAGAGAAGTGTTGAGCGTGACAATTGCCAAAAAAAACATATTATTATTAGACATATTGGAAGAAAACTCCTTGAACTAAGTATAAAATATAATACTTATACTATAAAAACCTATACAAATGCAAACATCTCAAATAGTGACAGATGAACTTAAGCCTTTTCATTGAAATAACTTACCCCTTCTCTGGTATCCATTTTAGAATCCAAACTAAATCCCAAAACTTAGAAGACTGGCCATTCTTGAACTTCTTTCCTTCTCATTCTCTAGCTCAAAATGGTGAGCCCCATGCTTGTGATCATAGGGCATAATAGAAATGGCATCCAACAATCCAGATGGTGCCATCAGCTATAAATCCTTCTATGCTAAGTATTTATTGTACCTTTTCTAAAGGATATAGATCTTGTACCATGCACAAGCATGATACAAATGACTTTCTAATATCTAAAATATCTTTGTTAACTTTGAATAGTAGATTGTCATCATTTGAGGTTTAGGAATATTCTTGACCATACACAAGGCCATGAATATCTTCTATAGAGTGAAAAGCTTCCTAGATATCATATGCCATCTGTCATAAGAAATAGTATAAGGCAAAAATATATTAAAAATAAAAATAATTTAGCTCAGAGATTCTATAGTAGGTTCATGAAATTTCATTCAACCAAAAGCTTCCTCTGCAATAGGGTATTCTCCAATAATTAATTCCTGCAAGATAAAACTATATCAACCTTCCCATCTAGACAAATATAATCTTATATCTAATTTAATATAAACATTTTAGATTTTTGGCCCCCATTCGATAGTAATACCTTCTTAAAGCTGTGCCAAAAATCTACTCAACATGACATTATCGCTATTTACATCATGGGCAATATGGGTAAACTCCAAACCAAAGATAAATGTTTCTAGAATATGATATTTCTACACATTTCCCTTATCCCATTTCACATTTCCCTCATCCCATTTCACAATGGCAGCCAACAATCCAAATGATACCATTAGCTGAAAATCCTTCTATGCTAAGTATTTATTGTAGCTTTTCTGGAGGATATAGAGATTGTACCATGCATAAGCATGATACAAATGACTTTCTAATATCCAAAATATCTTTGTTAACTTTGAATAACAGATTGTTGTCATTTGAGGTTTAGGAATCTTCTTGAACATACACAAGGCCATGAATATCTTCTATAAAGTGAAAAACTTTTTACATATCATATGCCATCCATCATAAGAAATAGTATAAGGCAAAAATATATTAAAAATAAAAAATTTATCTCACATATTCTACAGTAGGTTCATCAAATTTCATTCAACCCAAAGCTTCCTTTGCAAGAGGGTATTCTCCAATAATTAATTCCTACAAGCTCAAACTATATCAACCTTCCCATCTAGATAAATATAATCCTGTATCTAATTCAATGGATAACATTTTAGATTTCTAGCCCCCATTCGATAATGATACCTTCTTAAAGGTGTGCCAAAAATCTACTCAACATGACATTATAACTATTTACATCATGGGCAATATGGATAAACTCCCAACCAAAGATAAATGTGTTGTTCCTTTTTCCCATAAGCATTTATTGGCATACCCATTTTAGTTGAGAGAAGATCCTTTGGATAGTGGGATACAATCTTTAGTTCTTGTGAGGGCATCCAAAAATCACCCTTGGACAATTGACTGCTAGCATCTTTACAACAGTTTTTGTTCACTGCCTTGATACTTGTATGAGGGGAGTTTTCCTTAAGGGTCTTTTGCCCAACACTTTGCCTTAAGGTAAAAGTGTGTATACATTGTTGTATGTAATCTTGACCTTCCATATTATCAATACAAGTAGATACAGATCCACCGGTTGAATATGCAATAAGTGCGAAATCAGATAGCTCAAACTATTCACACTTTCTGTTTTCATCGAAGTTGGTTGATGTTGCATGTTCTTCATCATAATTTGTCCATATTTGTCCATACTGTTCTATTTTCTTTTTCTACACTACAACTTTCATCCACACTGCCCCTTGAATGCGATTTCTCCTCATTCATTTCTTCAACCTTATCCTCATTATACATCATAATGGACAATCGTCATTCTAGTATAGAACAACCTCTAGATATTATTGGTGAATAATTATAGTTAATGTGTTCTCATCTAACGATTCCCAATACCAATGGCACAACATATAATTTGAATCACTCAAGTAATAAATCTCAATTTAACAACATTATAATATAATTACATTCTAACATAAATACACATCAAGAATACTTTGCCTTGTAGATTTCAGCACCCATGTATTTGATGGATTTATGGGAATGAAGGGAAATTGGAAAGCCAATGATCTCCTACAGTTATGTATGGCCTTGTCTAGTACCTATGGCCTCTTAGACAACCATGATTGAGTTCAAACTCACCCCAGCAAATGAAAATAATGCTCAGGGGAGATGGAAATGACTCTAGTAAGTAGAAATCCACCCAAGAACGCTTAAGGACACTCTAGGTAAGGAGAGAGAAATTCTTAATAGTCGTAAAAAAACCAAATTAGAAACTCCTTGAGGAAATGAAACAGATCTAGAACCAAGGCAGTTGATCTCTAACTCAACAAGAAAGTGGATTATGAGTAACTCAGAGATGATGCATTTCATAGAGCATCAATCAATCAAGAGTTTCTGAATGATGCTAATAGAAATTCAATGGAGAGTTATTTATTTCAGCCATGAGCACAAAGATAAGGAGCACATATAATATTACTGAGTAAGAATGATGATAACTCATACGTGATAAGTTTATTATCTCTTAGGAACATATATTAGATGAGAGCCTAGAACATTGCCTTCATTGTCAAAAGAGAGATGTCCATGTGCAAATTAACCCTCGCTCCATGTGAGACTATTGCAACATAGTTGCTATGGGAAAATGAAGGAATTGGTCATGGCAGTCAAACACTGAATTGAGCTAGTTTCAGTGTTGTCCAATTAGGGCTATTACATCTTGTCACGAGCAAAGTTTGTAGGTCATTTCAACATTACAAAGGCAACAATCTAGGCATAGTCACTCTTTGTTTAGTTAAGTCAAAGCTCATAGAGGATGATGTCCAGGCGTTTTAGCCTATATTCTACTTCTTTTGGGTAGTAACCAAGAAAGTGAAAAAGCTCGAAGTTTGTAATCCAACGAGAGAAGAAAAACAGAGGATAAAAATAAGTCTACAACACTTGAAGAAACCAAAGTCCGTGACTAAGCCGAATCTCAATCTAAAGCTATCTATTTGCAGCAAGATCTAAATATCTGTGGTAAAGAGTCAAGGGTTTGTTGTAGTAGCCGAAGATCAGTAATAGAAGGCAAAGAGTTTGTAATTGGAAGTCAGCGTATTATAATCAGATACTAAACCTGTAATAAGGACAAAAATTCAGAAGCTGCTTCTCACTTTGACTAGGCAAAGACTCAACTATTGACCTTGACTTAAAGAGGAGGGCTGACTTGGAGGGAATCTTTGGTCTTGTGTTGGATATATCATTTTGAATAAATTCAATAAGAGGAGCATTATTGGGTTTTCACCTATTGAGAGGTTTTTCCCTGACTTGAA
Organism: Pinus tabuliformis; assembly: GCA_031772625.1. Taxonomy (NCBI): domain Eukaryota; kingdom Viridiplantae; phylum Streptophyta; class Pinopsida; order Pinales; family Pinaceae; genus Pinus; species Pinus tabuliformis. Next base: position 365,437,198 of record CM062806.1, read on the forward strand.
AGCCTAAATCTATGTGTCTCGTACTTCTTTGTGTTGTTGGAAGAACAATTTGTGTAATTACTTGATGAAAGAGAAATATTAACTAACAAAGAAAAGAATATTATATAGGAGTTTACTTCCAACTATGAAGGAATACAATGAGGACATAAAATTTGTAAATCTTAAACTTGGTTAGGCCACTGCATCTCCAAAAACCTGACTCATTAAGACATAAACTAGAAACCTTCTGTGGAACTTCAAAAACAAATGAGTTAGAATGAATTATCAACCAGAATGAAGGGCCTTTACACTTTACATTTGACAATCTATTGCAGTATCAATATTGAGTTCACAACTATTCATTTATATTGCACTGTTGTAAGAAAGGATGATCATATTTTATATATTTTTTCTAGTAAGGCCTGCTCTTCATCATTGCCAACTCTAACCAAGGTCTCATGTTCCCACTATAATGAACAATAGTTGCATTGTCAATCTCTGAACAGTCCACGCTAGGATTATATCCTAAACCCAACACATGCCAAGACTTGTCCAAAGGATGCGTCAAACCATAAAATGTTCAATCCAGGAGGTAATGTTCCAAGCTTCCACAACACTCTATCCTCATTCTGACATACAATAAAAGAAAAAACTTAGAAATCGAACAAAGAAAAACCCATTAAGTTTTCTAGCTAATTACTTCAGATTTAATTCAAATACTTTAAAGTAAGCATCACAGGAATTAACATAAATAAACCACACTACACACTTACCGTGTTCTGCCACTTGTGATATATTCTAGTTATATCTCATTTCTCCCATTTTTTGAGATCAAATACATTCATCCCATATTGCCAACCACAATAATTAGGATCAAAGTGCCTGGCTATGTGTGGATTGGAAAAATTAAGGTATTTTTCAAACCGGTGAAAGCTTTCTCCACAAGTTTCCACTGAACCATTAACCTTTCCATGAAGATCTACTGACCACAAATGCATCAAATCTTTCTGCACCACAATATCATCATCCAAGAAAAGGATCTTGTCTATTTGGGATAAACTTGTGGAAGATAGAAATGAAGATGATTTAGCATGGATAAATATTTTGGATTTATATATTTCAAATTGGAAGAATGTGTTGAGAGTGTAGTCGAGTGATCTGCCTTGAAATAATACTCTTTCATAGCTGCGGATTCAAGTTGGTGAAGGATAGGGCAAGAGGAGGAATTGAGCCATTTAAAAAAATCAACATTTTCTACATGTATCGCAGCTTTCCTTGGGGGATTAAGTAAAAACCACATTCTCATGCCCCCAAAATTTAACTTGTCTGTGATGAGATGAAATACATGTTTCTCAGATTCCTACAAACACATGTAAATCACCTACAATGAGATCCAAATATTAAATGTAAAATGCAGCAAAATTGTTGGACTTCAAAACTTTAGAGTAATTTAAATTAATAAGACTTCACCGTAGCATTCTCAACAGTTTAATTCACAACCACAGATGCAGCCAATACATTGTCAGAAAATAATGCATAGTGATAAAGAGTTGGATCCTCCAACTTGTCCTTTCTAGGAAATTATCGCTTTTCAAGAGGAAGAAAGTAATAATCTATGTTCAATCACATGGACAGACAGTGCAGGTCCTTGGGAATAGACTTTGTTGCCACCTGACTTAAAAATTTACTTTTCTTTTCCAAGGTCCTTACTTGCTCATCTGTAGACTGAAGCATGGCTTGCAACTTCTTTGTCAGTGTTGCACAGCCATGAAATTGTTCTCTAGACTTGGATAGGACATGCCCATAGCCTTGATCTTCTCAGGTGCACTGAAACATTCATATTAATTATTAGTCATGAAAAAGAGAATGAAAAGCAAAAATATTGACACAGAAACTGCAACTTTAAAAGAAACAAAGTATGTGAACACCAAATGCAAATGGAAGCACTTACTACTCTTGATTTAGAAGTAGCCAATGCGAAAATGCAGGGGGCAGTGTTCTAAGCTTCCTCAACACTCTATCCTCATTCTGACATACAATAAAAAAAAAACTTAGAAATCGAACAAAGAAAATCCATTGAGTTTTCTAGCTAATTACTTCGGATTTACTTCAAATACTTTAATGTAAGCATCACAGTAATTAACATAAATAAAACACACTACACACTTACCATGTTCTGCCACTTGTGATATATTCCAGTTATATCTTATTTCTTCCATTCTTTGAGATCAGATACATTCATCCCATATTGCAACCACAAGTATTAGGATCAAAGTGTCTGGCAATGTGTTGATTGGAAAAATTAAGGTATTTGTCAAACCAGTGAAAGCTTTCTCCACAAGTTTCCACTAACCCATTAACCTTTCCATGAAGATCTACTGACCACAAGGGCATCAAATCTTTCTGCACCAAAATATCATCATCCCAGAAAAGGATCTTGTCTAGTTTGGGATAAACTTGTGGAAGATAGAAACAAAGATGATTTAGCATGGATAAATATTTTGGATTTATATATTTCAATTTGGAGAAACATGCTGAGAGTGTAGTCAAGTGATCTACCTTGAAATAATACTCTTTCATAGCTGCAAATTCAAGTTGGAAAAGCACAGGGCAATAGGAAGAATTGAGCCATTTAAAATCATCAACATTTTCTACATGTATGGCAGCTTTCCTTGGGGGATTAAGTAAAAACCACATTTTCATGGCCCCAAAATTTAACTTGTCTATGACAAGATGAAATACATGTTTCTGAGATTCCTACAAACAAAAGTAAATCACCTACAATGATATCCAAATATTAAATGTAAAATGAAGCAAAATTGTTGGACTTCCAAAATTTAGAGTATTTTAAAATAATAACACTTCACATTAGCATTCATGACAGTTGAATTCACAACCACAGATGCAGCCAATACATTGCCAGAAAGTAATGCATAGTGATAAAGAGTTGGATCCTCCAACTTTTCCTTTTTAGGAAATTTTTCTTTTCAACGGCAAGCAAGTAATAATCCATGGTCAATCGTATGGATAGACAGTGCAGGCCCTTGGGAACAGTCTTTGCTGCCAGCTAACTTAAAAATGTACTTTTCTTTTACAAGGTCCTTACTTGCTCGTTTGCAGATTGAAGCATGGCTTGCAACTTCTTTGTTACTGTCGCACAATCATAAAATTGTTCTCTAGCCTTAGATAAGACATGACCCATAGCCTTGATCTTCTTAGGTGCATTGAAACATTCTTATCAATTATCAGCCATGAAAAAGAGAATGAAAAGCAAAAAGATTGACACACAGACTACAAATTTAAAAGAAGCAAAGGATATGAACACCAAATGCAAATGGAATCCCTTACTACCCTTGATTTAGAAGTAGCCAATGCAAAAATTATTACCTTTGAGGTAGATTAGAATCCGCATTAGCCTCACCCAATGTATGCTAACATTCTTTAATACGAAGCATCAATTCATGGTATAAATCAAGATTATTCCTAGCCTAGGAAATTCTTGAATACACCCTAGCCATGATCAATTGGTCTCGCATCAATCTAATAGTGGAGTCAGAATTCTCATTCTCGTTCTCCCACCTCCAAATGCTCTATTTTCCCTGGACAACCGAATCTACCTCCTTGGAATGTTTAATTGCTATGTTTTCAAGCTCAACTCATTTTTCTTCATCCTGTTGAATCAGTTACGTTGACCTTTTCTCCCTCCTCTTTTGTCTCAATTGTTGTAAGCATTAAACTACTATAAATTAAAGCATACTATGCTAAAATCTAAGAAATATAAAATTTTTCTATTGGAGAAGTAACATTCAAAAAGGATTTTGGAAAAGAATATAACAATTCCCTTTTCCATGAGAACATAAAGTAGTGATCTAGTGTAGCAAAGAATTTTACCCTCTGCAAAACTTTTGTTGGGCTTTCTTCAAGCTACAAATGGTCTACATTATAACAACCATTGTCCTGAGAGTTTGACTAGGCATTACCTTACAGTAGGCTACCAACATTGTAGATCAGTTAACCAAGGAAAATCAAAACTTACCATCAAGAGCATTCCCTTTGACGTCTTGATGTTCACTTCCTGTGTCATCCTCTTCAAACCTTGTAAGAAGTTCCTTGTCATTGGAAGTTTTTTTCTACACCTCGTCATTCATTTTACCCCCCTCAGGATTTTCCTTGCCTTCTTCATTGAAGATCACACCATCTTGTTGTGAATGTAACTTTTTTGAGCTCTCTCCAAAATTCGTTTGCCTCTGCTTTATGTAGATCATTAGAAATAGAGAAGCACCCCTGCCAATGTCAGTTTTCACTTCCTGCTTAATACAACCCTACTCAACTACATAGATCATCATCACACAGGTTTCCTTACATGTTCAATACAGAAAATAACCAAAATATTCACCAATCGTACCTCAGAGTTAGTAATATCCCTTTGGTTTACTTCGGAGGGTTTTTCTAATATCCATGAGGAAGATAAATCATTCCGTCCAACAATATTTAAGTTTAGAGTTCCCAAGTCCTCTGTGTTAGCTGTTATGACATCAATCACTTGCCTAGTAAATAAAATTTATTTTCAATTCTCTACTAAATAGGGGAGAAATCAAATTTAAGATATCCAAATGCAGTAGGTTTCTTATACTTGCCTCCTTTGGGAAGAGAGAGTCAATGCTCTCTGTTAAACTTTGCTTTCTCCAGTCATCTGCCTGTTCCTTTGAACCCTGTAGATAAATAGATAAGAGTGATTTTAGACATATGACAGAGCTCCAATATCCTCAACAATTCCTCTCTATTTCAATCCACTTAGGTCGATTAAATTTCAGTTTAGGGACACTATTTATTTTCTGGGATTAGACTAATGTAAGTGCAAGTGCATTGCCTAGATCCTGAAAAACAACAAAAGGGCCATAGAAAAATAGAATTGGTTTTCAAGATGTGGAAAGAAAATACCATTCTAATAGATCCATCTCCTGAGAAGTTGTGCCCCGTTGTTGTAAATGACAAAAAATGCATAAAAGGTCAGGTAGAAAGACTTGATGGAGAAGAATATCTATAAAAATACTGAAATGTTAAAAAGGGGGTTGCTTTGCTATCATGCATATGCTAAGATCGACATTTCATTACACATCAATAATAAAATGGTGCGTATAATATGTATCATTTGTTTTGGCCAATGTGCTTTGAACACTATGGGAACAATGTGAAAATGATATGTATAGCAGAAAGTAGCTGGTGAACAAGATTATTGTTGTGAATTGGGTCTAGGTTGGGTGGACCAAAACTGGTTTTAGCTTGACTGATGAGAAGTGGATTTAGCTTTATGGATGGAAAGTGGGTCTAGCTTGGATAATGAGTGGATTTGAAGAATGATTGTTACCCTTCCCACCTAGATTCAATTCCCACAGAATTCAATTCCCATGAGTAAGATGTTGAACTGAACTCTTAAGAAATATATTTTTATAATACCCCTCTAGCTTATGCAGAATCTAGCGCACACTTAGTACCATCCTCCACAGAATGAGGAGTGCCCAGCGAATTCACCGAGCAGTTGCCCAACAAATTTACCAGTCATACGTATTTCTCTTTATTAAAAAATGGAAAGAGCATTGTTATTTCTTCCTATCGGGATGAATGGTTTCATTATCTTTGTCAAGGGAAATTACCCTAGGGGCAGTTGGTAAAACATTTGCTCTTGCATGAGAGACGTACAAACTTTGAATCTTTCTCTTAATAGGTATTGTACCATGTTAATGCAAAGACGGAGTTCACAGCTTCACACAGATCAAATGAAAGGAGATCTATAAAGAAAACTCACAAAATGTTTGGAGAAATGTTAGAGGTGCTAAACTTTTGACAATAAGCAAGGAAGGTAAGTTTGATAACATCTGCGCCTTCAAATCCTGTGAAAAAACTAGAAGGAAAATAAATTTCCAAAGCAGGTCCATGGGGTTTTGGTTTAATGGTTAACAAGGGGTGGTGAAGGCAAATCAAATTTCGAACCAGGTCCTTGGGGTCTTGGTTCAATGGTTAACCGAGGGTGATGAGAATTCCCTGCCAAGGCTCAAATCACATAAATACATTGTTTGGTGGGTTCTCAATGAAAGGGATCTTTCTAAAGTAGTATAAGATGACTACACTTCGTTGTAATGGAGATCTTACTTGAATGTTGTAAGAATTCTATACTTCATTGTAATACTACCAGATTAAGAAAGGGCATGTTTGCAAATAAAGATAAATTAAACGCTGACCCACCCCAAAAAAAGAGACAGAAGCAAACTAACGAGGGAGGAGGGCATGAAGAAGCTTACCAGTGAGGGAGGAGGGCAGGAAGAAGCTTACCAGCGAGGGAGGAGGGAAGGATGAAGCTTACCAATTGTAGATGTAGATGCAGAGTGATGAAACCTAGCTGCTAGAAAAACCAATGGCATGACCACAAAGATAACAAGGAACCCCACCACAACTATTCGATGATGAAAACCTTGACCTCCCCATCCTCCATTTCTACGACACTGGTAGCCCTGCCACCCTCCATTCCACACACCTCCTCTTTGCACAGGCATCTTTAGCTCTCAACCCTAACACCACTTTTCTCCTTCTCCTCCTCCTAAATAGATATCGAGCAATGGGTCTCCTCATGTCACTCCTTGTCAAAGGACTAGAGTGACACACTTCAAAATGTCACATTCTGCCATGGTTTGAGTCCAGATTTTAAGCTAGTGAGGTGGAAGGGTCTCTAAGCTTGTTTAGGTGTACAGTTAAAAATGAAAATTTCATTGTCATTCTCATCTTCAAATAAAAGCTCATGGAAGAGCTCAGTGTTCTCTTTTTATCAATCTGATAAATAGTTTACATATGGAAGAGGGTAAATCTTGGCTACAAACATGGGCTATTAAGTTTGGGGCGGCATGGGACAACAATAAAAAGGTCTTTTGACAAATGCAGATCCTCCCAATCTCCCCCCAGGAATAGGCCTCAGTGAAAAATGGCTACATGAATCTTCAAAGGAAATTTAGGATGAATATTGTGCTCACAAGCTGAAGTTTCATGAACAACAGATGGGAAAGGATATTGTTGGGATGTTTAGGAAGAATTTAAAGTAAAATACGTAAGATCAAAAACCCCAAGGAGAAACCCAAGATAAACATATGAGCTCTAACCCTCGTCCTCAGTCATCCAATGCTACTTCTTAACAAAAAGTCTATTACTGGTGTTGGTGGATAAAGAAAAAAAGGAGAGGGATGCTAATGATAGCGAAGGGAGAGTGAAGATGAGATAGATGAGATCGACGTTTCCCCTAGACAACGCCATTTACCCTATCCACCAAAGTCGGTTTCCTCTTCTTAATGAGAGGCATATTAAATTAAATATATAAATAATTATAAGCCATGCATTTTGACACCATTGTACATTCTTTTTTATTAATGAAAAATCTTCGACTTACAAAAAATAGCACACTATACTCACACACAATGCAATAAGCAAGCCCCCATTCATGTTATCCACTACTTTAAATGGGTTTAATAGCCTTATATGGCTCTAACAATCATAGTTGAATGTATATGATGTTAACTAATTTAACAAACAAAACATGCCTTTGACAATGGTAACTAGACTCACACTCCATTTACTGCATTAAACAATCAAGTGAGGCTTTAATAATTGTAACCAAACATACAAGTCGTCGAACAAGTTAACCAACCTAACACAACTTTAATAGTGATAACCAAAATGTACATGTTACTAATCACTTGATCATTGTGTCATGCCTCTAACATGTTCAATTGAACATAAATGTTGTTGATGGGGTTGAACTACCTAACATATCTCCCACAATTGTAGTCAAACATGCATGTTGATTCAGTTAATCTCCTAGATAATGTTAATCAAAAATACATATTAATATCCAACCTAACATGTCACTAATAGTGACAATGGAATGTGCATTTCAATGGCTAAGCTAATTTACCTTATATGATGTTCATTGAGATGATTAACACATAGCTCACTAAGCTAACCAAGTTGAAAAACCATTGGTTTTGTCATTGAACTAACATACCTTTAATAGACACAACTAAATGTACATGATGTTACACCAGTAAACTATCATGACATGCCTTTAACAGTAGTATCAAAGTGCGCAAGTTCTGGATTGGGAAAACCAAACTAATATAAATATGATAATCATAACTGACCATACATGTTTGTTGTGATCAACCCTTCAAGTTTTCCCTTGCTTCTATACAAAATTAAGCATTCCATGCAACTCTCAAAGTAACTTTGATACATATACAAATTAAGTTTGTATTTACATGTTTGATTTGTGTTAAAGTGTTTCCTCTTTAAAGGTCACAGGATTCAATCCAATGGAAATTAAGGTATGTACACATCCATAGACTAAATAGTTAAAGAATTGAATGGTGGGCATCCCCTGTCTCACAAACAAGGGGGTCTCATTTGTCAACTTGGAAACTACCTGCATTATAACTTAATATTAAATAATATTCTTATTTTTTCAATTAATATGAGTGCTTCTAATATTTAATATATTGTTAAGGAGATTACCCCTCGACTAATTAGTGAAGTATTTAATATTGGATGAGAGAGTTGTAAGGCTAAAAGTTTGGCTACCACGGGTTAAGTTTGGTGTTTATATTATGTCAATGCAAAATTAGATTTCACACCTCTCCAGGGATCAATCAAAATCATTTACACATACCAATCAAAGGCATTCAATAGATGGTTAAAGAAGTCATTGGGATGAGTTCACTCTCATATCCAACCAAGGGTTTCCAAACTAGACAAACAAGGGCATGTGTTTGATTTATGGGCTAATGTTTGAAATTTTGCTAAGAGGAGAGGAGTTGGTGGGAGTACTTATTATGAAAAGGCCCTACACCTCTTCGTTTATTTCTTAAGGTAGGCTTGAAATAAGTGATTATAGATATATGATACATATAATATGCTAACCACTCACAACACAACACTATTGAACATTTGCATGAGACATAACTTAATTTATTTTCAATATATTTTTGCTTTAAAAAAGGCAATATATGCTACCATGATGTAATACAATGATTCACCAATATTGGGCACCAAACAAATGACTTGGACCACAGATGTTATGTATGATTGATCCGGATTTAAGCAGGAACGCAATAGATTACAGAGATAACCATAAATACAGAGATGCGATAACCATAAAAACAGAGATGCAGCAGAAATAATACTTCATTTCATTAATGGAGAATACTGAAATATGCTTACAAATAGAAATAACCCAGCTAGGGCGATGGTAGTTATCTCTGAGAAGAGATGTGTCGGCTACATGCCTCTGAACTATTTCGAAGTGTCTTTACAATGAGGCTCGAAGGCCTATTTATTATTGAGAAACAATGGAAAACCCTTCACATTCCAAAACCTAACCCTAGAAGATGAAACGCCAAATTGTGGGCCCCGTTTTGGGGTGAGTTGGATAGCCAACTTCCTGGGGTCGCGAATTGGTCGTATTATCTCCGTTTGACGCGCATGATAGCTCATTGGAAAGATCTCTCCAAGGACTACGATGGAAAAGACAATTTTTATCAAAAAAATCGTTGGCGGTGGATTTCCCAAAAAACGTCGTTTAGGGCCTCAAAACAGCTCCGGAAGTTTAGGACCCGAAAAACTGCTAAAAATAGTAAATTGTGCTATAATTAAGGAAACTGAAAAAATGAAAGAGACAGTTGTGGGGGTCCAAGTGGGATAGGTGGGTGGCCACCAACGTCTACCTGGATCATTCCTCCCCCCTTAGGAAGCAATGGTCCCCATTGCGTTGAGTTCCTCCCTGAGATGAGGAAGCTTCTGCTGAGCTGGGTCTCTAGTGAGTTGTTCTGCAATCTCTGATGTGTCCAGAAATGGTGGGAAGCATGGTCAGCGATGGTCCACATTGAACAATCGGTGCAAGCAAAGGAATGGAGGAATGTTGTGCTTCAAAGCATTGTTTCCCACAGCCTTGTTACTGGTGTAAGGACCATGTCGAAGCGATCTGAGTTTCTGATGGGTTCTAGTAAGGCGCTCCCTCTGCAAATGTAACCAAACTTTGTCGCCCACCTGAAACTTGTGTGGTACCCCTCCGGGTAAGGAGAAGTTGTTCCTGTGTTCTGTCAAGACTGTATCCCTCTGTTGCTGCTGCTGTGTGGAGGAACCCTTCACGGGGGTCATGGATGTAGAACCGATCTTCCCCTTACTTTGGGAGCGAACCAGACAGAAAATAAATTTCCTAGTCTGTGAGATGAGCTTGCTGCCTTTCTTAGCAGTGATCAAAGAGGTGGCGGTAGGTGGGGCTACCTCCGGTATCCTGTATAATGAATTATCCAACGAAATGATGACAGCGCGAGGCCTTGACTCATACACAGCATGTCGCCTCCACAAGTATGGCTGGCCTAATAGTACATCACAAACATCCAGAGGTGTAACATCACACAATACCTCGTCTGTGAAGGGCTTGATGCTGTAGGGAAGGCGGCACTGCTGGCAAACTCTGAGATCTCGTCCTTCGTGAAGCCAACCGATACTGTACGACTGTGGGTGTGGTGTAGTTGGTAGGCCCAACCGCTTCATGGCCTCTGCTGAAATGAGGTTCTTTTGGCTGCCACTGTCGACAATGAATTGCAGCGGTGAACCCTTCACCCACATCTGTGAGTGGAAAAGACGTTCCCCCTCCTCTGGATCTTCGGGCTCATTTTTCTGGATCTTGGAAGTAGCAACAGTGGCGCTGGGATCCGCATCAATGATCTGCTTCCCTTTGTCATTCCCCTTGTCGGGTTCTGACTCAGAGTCGGAACATGCATCTGATTTGGAAGCCTTCAACTCGGCCACCAGCGACTACTTGGTCCGACACTCACTTGTGTTATGAGTGGGACTCTTGTGGAACTCACACCACTTTCCTGTGTCCTTCTTCGGCTTCGTGGTGTTGTTCTTTTCTTGCAGCGTAGAGGGGTTGTCTTGGGTCACCCCGCCTTGGCTTTGTCCTTTGGGCTTCGGATTTGTAGATCCAAAGTCTCGCTTCTTCTGTTTGAACTTTTGCTCGATTTTGACAACGTATCGGTATGCTGTGCCGAGTGAGGAGATGTTCAAGAACTCCATCTCTTCCTGGATGTATCTGTGTAGGCAGCCGCGGTATTTGAGTACCAGATGCAGCTCAGAATCTTTGATACCCAATTGTGTGCGAAGGGTATGAAAAATATTTGTGAACTCTGGTACATCTTAGTTTCGTCCGTGCCGCAGTGTGGTCCATTTGATGTATTTGTCCTCATAGCTTTTTACAGGGTAGTACTGCTCCTTGATGGCATCTCGGAAGTCATTCCAAGTGGGGGCGGCTGAAAACAGTGAGCCTGTACTTTCATCCTTCTGCTCGCAGTATGTTTCCCACCAGTCCTTGACGTGGGGGGCTGCTTTGAGAAGAGCGAAAACAATCTTTTCCCGACTTGAAAATTCATGAACAGAAAAATACCCATCTAGCAGATTTAACCATTTATCTACGACATCTGCGTCTATTTGAGCCTCAAAGATGGGGATTTCAAAATTAACTTGTACCTTAAAGGGTGTGGCGTTTCCAGAGTAGCTGTTGGAAGCCGATGCGTCGCCTCTGGGTAGCCGCTGAAGGATCTGCGCAAAGCTATCCATCATCGCGTTCCTTTGCCTCTCGAGGGCTTCTTCGAGCAAGATTCTGATAGGATCTCCTGCCCCCTCGTCTTTCTTCTCATCCGCCATGGGAGGTCGTCGAGATTTGTGAGGCTAGTCTTGCAAAGGTTCGACCAATTCAAGCCCTAACTCCTTATATCCCGACCTCGTTGGGGACATGCAAAGAAAAACAGAGAAAAGCATACCGCTCTGATACCACTGATCCGGATTTAAGCAGGAACGCAATAGATTACAGAGATAACCATAAATACAGAGATGCGATAACCATAAAAACAGAGATGCAGCGGAAATAATACTTCATTTCATTAATGGAGAATACTGAAATATGCTTACAAATAGAAATAACCCAGCTAGGGCGATGGTAGCTTATCTCTGAGAAGAAATGTGTCGGCTACATGCCTCTGAACTGTTTCGAAGTGTCTTTACAATGAGGCTTGAATGCCTATTTATTATTGAGAAACAATGGAAAACCCTTCACATTCCAAAACCTAACCCTAGAAGATGAAACGCCAAATTGTGGGCCCCGTTTTGGGGTGAGTTGGATAGCCAACTTCCTGGGGTCGCAAATTGGTCGTATTATCTCCGTTTGATGCGCATGATAGCTCGTTGGAAAGATCTCTCCAAGGACTACGACGGAAAAGAAGATTTTTATTAGAAAAATCATTGGCGGTGGATTTCCCAAAAAACGTCGTTTAGGGCCTCAAAACAGCTCCGGAAGTTTAGGACCCGAAAAACTGCTAAAAATAGTAAACTGTGCTATAATTAAGGAAACTGAAAGAGACAGTTGTGGGGGTCCAAGTGGGATAGGTGGGTGGCCACCAACGTCCACCTGGATCATTCCTCCCCCCTTAGGAAGCAATGGTCCCCATTGCGTTGAGTTCCTCCCTGAGATGAGGAAGCTTCTGCTGAGCTGGGTCTCTAGTGAGCTGTTCTGCAATCTCTGATGTGTCCAGAAATCGTGGGAAGCATGGTCAGCGATGGTCCACATTGAACAATCGGTGCAAGCAAAGGAATGGAGGAATGTTGTGCTTCAAAGCATTGTTTCCCACAGCCTTGTTACTGGTGTAAGGACCATGTCGAAGCGATCTGAGTTTCTGATGGGTTCTAGTAAGGCGCTCCCTCTGCAAATGTAACCAAACTTTGTCGCCCACCTGAAACTTGTGTGGTACCCCTCCGGGTAAGGAGAAGTTGTTCCTGTGTTCTGTCAAGACTGTATCCCTCTGTTGCTGTTGCTGTGTGGAGGAACCCTTCACGGGGGTCATGGATGTAGAACCGATCTTCCCCTTACTTTGGGAGCGAACCAGACAGAAAATAAATTTCCTAGTCTGTGAGATGAGCTTGCTGCCTTTCTTAGCAGTGATCAAAGAGGTGGCGGTAGGTGGGGCTACCCCCGGTATCCTGTATAATGAATTATCCAACGAAGTGATGACAGCGCGAGGCCTTGACTCATACACAGCATGTTGCCTCCACAAGTATGGCTGGCCTAATAGTACATCACAAACATCCAGAGGTGTAACATCACACAATGCCTCGTCTGTGAAGGGCTTGATGTTGTAGGGAAGGTGGCACTGCTGGCGAACTCTGAGATCTCGTCCTTCGTGAAGCCAACCGATACTGTACGGCTGTGGGTGTGGTGTAGTTGGTAGGCCCAACCGCTTCACGGCCTTTGCTAAAATGAGGTTCTTTTGGCTGCACTGTCGACAATGAATTGCAGCGGTGAACCCTTCACCCACATCTGTGAGTGGAAAAGACGTTCCCCCTCCTCTGGATCTTCGGGCTCATTTTTCTGGATCTTGGCAGTAGCAACAGTGGCGCTGGGATCTGCATCAATGATCTGCTTCCCTTTGTCATTCCCCTTGTCGGGTTCTGACTCAGAGTCGGAACATGCATCTGATTCAGAAGCCTTCAACTCGGCCACCAACGACTACTTGGTCCGACACTCACTTGTGTTATGAGTGGGACTCTTGTGGAACTCACACCACTTTCCTGTGTCCTTCTTCGGCTTCGTGGTGTTGTTCTTTTCTTGCAGCGTAGAGGGGTTGTCTTGGGTCACCCCGCCTTGGCTTTGTCCTTTGGGCTTCGGATTTGTAGATCCAAAGTCTCGCTTCTTCTGTTTGAACTTTTGCTCGATTTTGACAGCGTATCGGTATGTTGTGCCGAGTGAGGAGATGTTCAAGAACTCCATCTCTTCCTGGATGTATCTGTGTAGGTAGTCGCGGTATTTGAGTACCAGATGCAGCTCAGAATCTTTGATACCCAATTGTGTGCGAAGGGTATGAAAAATATTTGTGAACTCTGGTACATCTTAGTTTCGTCCCTGCTGCAGTGTGGTCCATTTGATGTATTTGTCCTCATAGCTTTTTACAGGGTAGTACTGCTCCTTGATGGCATCCCGGAAGTCATTCCAAGTGGGGGCGGCTGAAAACAGTGAGCCTGTACTTTCATCCTTCTGCTCGCAGTATGTTTCCCACCAGTCCTTGACGTGGGGGTCTGCTTTGAGAAGAGCGAAAACAATCTTTTCCCGACTTGAAAATTCATGAACAGAAAAATACCCATCTAGCAGATTTAACCCTTTTATCTACGGCATCTGCGTCTATTTGACCCTCAAAGATGGGGATTTCAAAATTAACTTGTACCTTAAAGGGTGTGGCGTTTCCAGGGTAGCTGTTGGAAGCCGATGCGTCGCCTCTGGGTAGCCGCTGAAGCATCTGCGCAAAGCTATCCATCATCGCGTTCCCTTGCCGCTCGAGGGCTTCTTCGAGCAAGATTCTGATAGGATCTCCTGCCCCCTCGTCTTTCTTCTCATCCGCCATGGGAGGTCGTCGAGATTTGTGAGGCTAGTCTTGCAAAGGTTCGACCAATTCAGGCCCTAAATCCTTATATCCCGACCTCGTTGGGGACATGCAAAGAAAAACAGAGAAAAGCAGACCGCTCTGATACCACTGATCCGGATTTAAGCAGGAACGCAATAGATTATAGAGATAACCATAAATACAGAGATGTGATAACCATAAAAACAGAGATGCACCGGAAATAATACTTCATTTCATTAATGGAGAATACTGAAATATGCTTACAAATAGAAATAACCCAGCTAGGGCGATGGTAGCTTATCTCTGAGAAGAGATGTGTCGGCTACATGCCTTTGAACTGTTTCGAAGTGTCTTTACAATGAGGCTCGAAGGCCTATTTATTATTGAGAAACAATGGAAAACCCTTCACATTCCAAAACCTAACCCTAGAAGATGAAACGCCAAATTGTGGGCCCCGTTTTGGGGTGAGTTGGATAGCCAACTTCCCGGGGTCGCGAATTGGTCGTATTATCTCCGTTTGACGCGCATGATAGCTCGTTGGAAAGATCTCTCCGAGGACTACAACGGAAAAGACGATTTTTATCAAAAAAATTGCTGGCGGTGGAGCTCCCAAAAAACGTCGTTTAGGGCCTCAAAACGGCTCCGGAAGTTTAGGACCCGAAAAACTGCCAAAAATAGTAAACTGTGCTATAATTAAGGAAACTGAAAGAGACAGTTGTGGGGGTCCAAGTGGGATAGGTGGGTGGCCACCAACGTCCACCTGGATCAATGATGACAATCATCCACTATAATCTATGATTATTAGCCACTCTGACACCCCTCATTGATGGTCGCTCATTGAACATGCTCATGAAATTTGAGATCATTTGACATGGTTAACATGCTTTGGTTAACACAATCTAGTATGGTGTGAGGGCCTTGCCTACAACGCAAGCTTTCTAACACCCTTTACAACAACATTGCTTCATAAAAGGCATTTGACATTGATTCATGATTTTGCCTTTGTATATGAGAAAGAAACTAAATGTTACTTCTCCCTTATCCAAGATAATGCTCTTGATTACGAATTCAACAATGTATCATGACATTGCCTTTCTCTCGTTTTGTGAACTTGCTCAATTAGAATCTAGATACCTTGTGAGACAAAACTCAATGTATGTATTGTATTTGGTATTGTGTCAATTATTCAATTTTTATGTCCTAATATTGTGTTAATGGCCTTCCAATGCATGGTCAATCTTGAATTAAAATTTTGACATGGAAAATCCCAATTTTACAATTTTGGCAATCAAAGGCACAATGTTGGGACAATGTGTATCCATCTTGGTGGACAACGAGGAAAACGAAATTCTTATTGATGCATAGTTGGTGGAGTGTAGAGGCATTCATAGATTTATATATATCCTAAACAACGTGGGTGAGAGAGGATTCCCATGCTTCACCTCAGTTGTCTTCTTGATTGTTGGTTTGGTATGTTGAGGATATGGTTGATGGGACAAATGTTGAGGATATGGGTGATGGTTTGATATTGAAGTCAAAATCCTTCCTTCACCCTTTAGCCAAAGAGGTGTCTCCTAAAGTATCTCCAATAATATCCTATGAAGAGTCATAATATTTATCCTGGAATTATGGCCCACCATGATCATCTAATAATTAATTGAAATAGCACTAAACCCCAATTTAGGGATTGGGTGAATCATATGGTGGGATTATGCTAGTGGGAACCCTAGATAAATGACTTGAAAACCCCTTTATTTTCTACCTTGATGTCATTCATCTCCCAAATTTCTTGTTGGATACACAAGTCCTAGAAAACATGACAAGGAAGATCAGAGGGAGTTGACAAGGACATTAGGTTGTCCTAGAACATCATAAAGTGCATCCACATGGATAAACATGGAATGGGAATTAAGGTCATAAAGTATACCAGAGTGTTAGACAAATAGGGTGCATCAAAATATTTTTGAAGTGTCCCAAAGGGCAATATACAATTCTTATCTCCTCTAAAATACAGTATACATTTATTGTGGTGATAGTAACCACAAGATTCTTAGAACTAGTGGTATACTGTTTGGTCATGAATGAATATGTGGAAAATAAATCTAAAGCTTTCGACTCACTGGCATAAAATAGTTCATGGAGCTGAAACAAATTTCAAGGGACATGTCAAGGATGTCTGGTAAAATGGGGTTAGTAGCCAAAGGATACCTTTCAAATAATTTAAGGAGAGTAGGGAATATTTAGAGGAGGCCAGCTCAAGAAACCATAAGCAAGAAAAGGGGGAAAGTATCTAACAAATATGGTTAGATTAAGCATCAGAATCCCCATCCTTGAATGAAATGGTGGTTTACACAGGCCTCATGAGAGAATATGGGATGGAAGGTAGATTGGCATGGTCAGGAAATGAGAGAAGGATTTTATCTACTAATGGAATATGGGATGGAGGCTATGTCTAAGTTCAGGGAGGCCTTTAGCTTTTTTGACAAGGACAGAGGTGGATGTATCACAACAAAGCAGCTTGGGACAGTAATGCATTCTTTGGGTCGAACCCCCAATGTATATTGGAAGTGGTCCAACTGTTTTATATTCAATAATCTAGTGCCAAGTACAATAACCCACAAAAGAGTAGTTCTAATCTGCTTATAAATGGAACATACTAAATACACCATTCCAAATTGATTTTATTAAGGAGAATCAAAGAAATAGATGATTCTGGTCATCCATCACCTCCATACAGAGTAAACAACAACTAGGCCCACTCTATCCTTTATGACACAAATTGTCCCATGCCAAGATGAAGCCAGAAAGACACATTTACTGATATTCTTAGGTAGAGCGAAAATATGAAGCCAAAATATAGAGATGCTCTGAAGGACTACTTGAACTAGAGTCAACTTGCCTTTTACGGAGAGCCTCTTGTGTGCCCATGATAAAAGTATATAATGGATTTTCTCTATAATTCAGCTCCAATCTTTAATTCCATAACAATTAGGTTGGAGCATAAATCTAAGATATTTAAAATCTGCATCCAATGCAGTGGAGATAACACCAAAAATATGATAAATCTCCAGTACCAATGCATCATCTGGGTAAGAATAAATAATATGAGATTTAATATTATTCATAAGGAGTCCAAAGGCCGATCAAAAGAGGTCAATCTACCAAATAGTAACAAATCATAGACAAAAATCAAAGGAGTAACTGTGACTTTTCTACCTACACACATGCAACCAAAATTACATTTAATCCATCTATCTCCACACCTGCAACCAAAATTACTGCCCTTGTGAATTTTGTGACTAATTCTTTGAAAATCCAATCTTTTATCCTCAACATATTCTTCTCGCAAAAGTTGTCATAGATATTTTGAAGTAGGCATATTGTCTACCAACGAATATTATGTAATTTTCCTCCACCATCCTTGTAGAAATTATGGTGTAGAGTTGCAACTACTCATCAAGTTTTAATGAAAATCATAAGACACAAGCCTACTCTACTATTCTCTGGAAGTTAATTCACAATTTAGAACCAAAATTTCATACATGCAATAAGAAATAACACACATGCACACAAAATTTTTGCTAAGAAAAACAATATGCTAAAAACTTGAATGTCTGTTTGCATTAATATGATCAATAGAAATGTATTGCAACTTATTTTCTCAACTGAGCACAACCTACAAGCGAATAACCTATCTCTCTTCTCACTGAGAAGCTCTAAGCCAGACTTAGTAAATTTTTACCTCTGCTTGAGCCCATTTTTCCTTATGCAATTCCTTGAGAAATTAGGCCCCTATTATTTAGGAATTTTTACAAAATGGATTGCAAAATTCCCAAGGTTGATCATTTGACTGTATGCAACACTTGTACACTCAAGGCTAGTCTACAGTTGATGTTACACTACCTTGGAATCTCCACCACAGCGGGGGAACCTGAATTCTCCATGCATTAGCTATTTTGCGTTGATTAATTAGTTAAGTGGATGATCATTGAGTTTGACTAAAGTCCCACTGCAGAATTGGCCTTCCACTAGTTCCTCAAGCAGTTGGAACTAGTTGAACTGAAAATAACTTCAGATAACTGACTTTGATTGCTACATCATCTTCCTCTAGACACGGTCTCGTAAATGGTGATATTGGATATCTATATGCTTGGATTGATCATGAAATATAAGATTCTCAGAGAGATTGATGCAACTCTGATTATCACAATTGGATCCATCATTTGACCAAATAGTCCAACAAGTATCTTTCTCCTCCATATCACCTCACATGTTTCTTGACTTGCAGCCATGTATTATGCTTCTATCTAGCTGAGCATCACAAATCTTTGCTTCCTGTCGTACCAAGAAACAACTGCAAACCCAACACTAAAAATTACACTTGATGTACTCTTTCGTTCTAATGGACATCATGCCAAACTTGCATCTCTGAAGCCGAACAACTTCACTCACATAGCGTGTCTTAGGTCGTTGACTGCACATCACATATCTGGTCATGTGTTCACAAGATACATGAGTGGATCCACTAGCTGTCGATAAATGGTAGCATCCACTTCACCTGAAGTGGCATCCTCCTTCCTCTAGCTGTTCCTTAGAGGTGTTTCCATGGGTTTACAACTCTCCATGCAGAATCTCTGCAGTATCTCATTTTCATACTTGCCTTGAGAGACAAGTAATTACCCATCACCTTGTCATACTTCCAACCCAAGAAGGTAGTGCATGAGTGTTATAGACATTTTTGGGCACTGCAACCCCAATCATAAATGTCCATAAACCAAGGGCTCCTAAGTCCCTAAAAGTGTTGTTCCAACCCCTAAAAGTACAAGGTCAGCTAATTACATCATCTCCCAGAAGTTCTCCATGAAAAACTACTCAGAACTGGTCAAAATTAGACCATCTCACCTGCTCCATGGTCAAAGTGCACTGCATCCCACCTAAATGCACATGGGAGGTTGTTGTGGGGAAAAGTATCCGACTCGGAATGACCCTATCCCTACTCTAAGGGTGATAGTTCCTTAGCAACAACTGAAAGTAAAGCTTTGATATTTTTCCTTTATGAAAGTACAGAGAAGGAAGAAAAGATTGACCAACTGATGTCTTTCGTTTTTGTCGATCCTGTCTTCTCTCTTTGCCTCTTGTTCCCAGCTCCTTGCTCCTTTTGCCGGCCCAGCTACACAAAGATCCTGCAAAAACAAGAGAGGGAAACTACAAGAAACATGTACTCATAACTGATGCATGGATTAGAATGGATCAAATATACAGATAAAAACAATACATCATTGCAATACAAGTATATAGGAGAACATCAAAAGCTTTATTGATAGAAGATAAAGGTTCTGAGAAGGTTACAACCATAAATGGCTCCAATCCAACAGCACCTCCCCAGCAGCAAGAAATCTCCTCTTCTCCTCTATAAAAGAAATCACCCAATAACTCTAACTGTAAACCAACAGCACTTCCTTACTTTGCACAAAATTGCAGCCCCCCTAGACCTCATAGAAGAGCTCTATATATAGGGTAGAAGGAGAAAGGATGAGTCAGCTTGAGACTGACATAAAGCTGCCTTGTGTCCTCTCCCTCTTCAGTTAAACTTCAGTTCTTGAGTCCACTTGGAGATCCTTGCTTCCACATGGAGATCAAGTACCTCTTACTCATCATAGGGCGAATTCCTTGAACCAAGTGTCAGTTTGGAAGCTTCCTGGGCAGTTGACACCTTGCAGAATGACTGTGCCACTTGGCCAATCTCGCCCAGCGCAGGTAGCCTTCATTGGTTTTGACTTTCAGTGCAGGTACAAGGAGGAGTAGTTGACATTCAGCGCAGATGCTCAGTGGAGCAGCTGACATGATCCAAAAATAGCCTGTTTTTGAGTGTTTTCAGGTGGAGAACTGATAGGAAGTGCTGTGGTTTGCTGACCTTGTTCCTCTAGGGGTAAGAACAACATGTTTAGGGACTGAGGATCCCTGTAGTTATCGACATTTCATGCTCCATGCTGCGAGGCACAAAAATGTCTATAACAGTTGCCCCCTAAAGTATGAGGCCGTTTATCGGGTGAAATGCTTTATCCAGAGGGTCCGAAGTTCATTCAAGTGCTGAGAGGTGCCCTGTAATACAATACAATACAATACAATACATTATTTTTCATTCTGTTTTCATGATCTAGCTGAGGCGGGCATTCCCATGCTCAGCTTTATAAATACATTTTGGTACATAGAACAGACGATCGTCTGATGGTAGACTGATAATTTTCTGCTGAAATTATCATCCTTTGAATAGGATGATCATCTGCTGCAATGATGTACATGACAAATGCTTTTATATTTCCTGAATATATATCGCAGCCCAGATGGATGAAACTAGATCCGGGGTCTTCAAACTCGTTCGATCTTCACTCTAAGTACAAGTCAATCCATGTGAGAATTTCGCTGAAGTCGAACATGGAAAGACATCGCTTGATTACCGGTCAATGATGAAAACCGTTAACAAGCGCGAGAGGAATCACCGATAATGATAATGACCCTCAAGGTACTGCAGTACAATTCACGTGGTGTGAATAAAGGACTTGGCGTCGAACGCCACGCAAAATCTTCTGGTCGAAGGTCATTGATGTATACCTGTCGCCGGAAGTGAGAAACTTGCCATTGAGGCATGCAAGCTTCAAAGTACTGACGGGGTTGTTCCTAGATCAACTTCTTGGATAATGAGCTGAAGTCGACAAGAAGCGATCCGTCAAAGGAGGGCCTTAATGAATCCCACATCAATGACACGGAACGGAGCTAATGATTTTAGTGGAGGTGAAAACAAACTGTGACATATGATTCAGGGTGGCGATCATGAATGGATGAAGGATAATGTATGGCAGTGGATGGGACATGGTTGACACTTTCAGAATGACCTCTCTTGAACATATAACGACACTGATGCGATGGATTGGTAGCATTACCCCAAAATGTGGATGGTTTGGCGAAGACCATGGTGATGAGACCGGTGAATGAAACAACCCAACCCGATGTGGTACGGAAGAAAAGTGTCATGTTCAAGAGCGACTTGCTACCATTAAGCTTTGATGTTCTCCCAATTTTTCCCCAGTCATTTCTGACCAGTACCTCTTTATTTTTGTCAAGCTTGAGGAGGATAACATATGCTTGTTCTATAACCTACCCTTCGGGCAAGCCCATCGCTATGATTTAACGAGCTTAGCGATAGGGAAACTCGTTCTCGTCTAAAGACAAGTTTGTCGCTATTTAATCATTTTAACGAGTCTAACGACAAGGAAAACTCGGTCCTTTTCATTTTTAGAGAGTCTGAAAAGGTACAGAAAGTTAACTCCATAATTCCTTTTTCGTCATCTAATCCCTTAAGTCCGAAAAAGTATAAAACAATACAGAAGGGATGGGTGTTCGGTACTTTTAACGAGCCGAACAAGACAAGCGCTCGATCTTTTTGTGTAATAATCCCTCAGGTCCAAAAAGATTAAATTCTAAATGAGGGATAGCTCTTCCGGTCCTTTTAACGAGCTGGAAAGCCAAAACTCGGCAAACTTTTCATATTTTACGAGTCTGAAAAGAGCTCAAAGAGGACTCGTCTTTTGAGGAACGAGTGATAAACAGGGATAGCAACTGATTCCAGGTACAAGTTGGAATTTTCCAATCACGGCAGTGTCACAAGGATGGCTAGGTGAAATCACTCTTCGCAGATGTTCCTCAAAATGGGTAAACACACAAATGG
Source organism: Pinus tabuliformis (assembly GCA_031772625.1). NCBI lineage: Eukaryota > Viridiplantae > Streptophyta > Pinopsida > Pinales > Pinaceae > Pinus > Pinus tabuliformis. Next base: position 365,459,392 of record CM062806.1, read on the forward strand.
AAGTGAATGATCGGCCAAATGACGGTGGAGGTGACGGTGCACAAACACGACCAAGGCTTTTATGGCTGATGAATTTACGATCTCAAAAGGGTATTTACCAGTTCATTTTTTCTGAATGAGCTTGAACTCTAAAGGAAAGCCTGCTCATAAACTTATGTTTATTTTTTAACGAGCATGAACTATGCGCTAAAACTGCTCGGATCTTGCGTTTATTTTTTAACGAGCATGAACTATGTGCTGAAACTGCTCGATATACCAGTCATAGAATAAGAACACCTCCTGTGAGATAGCTATTTTTTAAGGAGCTTTATCTCATGAAGCTATGCTCCAATTTTGGCAAGTTTTTAGCTTTGCCCCACAGACTTTCTTCATGCAAGGTCGGAATCGGCTAATCCTACAAGTTTAAAGGGTTAGATCTACAGGTTTAAAGGGAGGACCTAAAAATTTTAAAAATAAATAGTCGTCCCTCGCTCACATTCCAAAAGTTTGCATGCCCCCAGACATAGGATAGAATTTTGAGGCTGTCCCTCCTCTCCCCTACCTCTGCTTTTCTTTGGGTGTTCACAGCTACTTGTCATCTTGCCAATCTAATGTTAACGATACTAGTCTTCTCGTTATTTTAAGGGGTCTTACGCGGTACTCAGCCTTCCCGTCGGCCCAACTTTTAACGAACAGCTATTTGTGACAAGAGAAGAACACTACTCAAAGACAAAACATTGGTATTATTGAGGGAGGCTTGTCTCTTTCTTATTATCCGAAGAGGGTTCTATTTGCTGCCGCAAATCAATCTCTTTCTTCGGCGATGTCTATCATTGGGTTACTCAAAGATGGTTACCCTCTGTCACAACAATAGAATCTCTTTCTTTGGAGGCTGCCCCTACTTATCCTTCAAAACATTTGTTTTAATGGGTGAGGCTTGCTTTTCCCCAAAGATGGTTACTACTTGTTGCAATAAGGGAATTCCTACTTGGGCATTGCCCACCTCTTTAGACAAAGGTGAATGACTCTTTTGCCAAACACATAACTTTAACAAAAGGATACTATTCCAGAACAACCCCTCTTCCATCCACGGACGGGGTACAGACTAGTCATATTCTTCTGCGGAAATTCTACCTTATACCCAGGGTTTCTTCTGCCCGAAGCAGACCAGGGTGCATGCCCCCTGGGTTCCAGTCTTTCTTTCCGAATCACTCGCACTCATCGGGAAGGAGGACTGGGGGTGGAGGCGAATCTTGTGTGAACAGACCATTTAGGAATGGTATTTGACTATTTGCAATGCGAGATCCCGGAAATGAAAGTTGGTCTACGAGCTTGACCACCCTTCCTTCGTGTGGAAAACACATTACTCTAAAGAGTGAGGAGACTATCGCTCCCATGCAATAAATATAGTCACGTCCAAGGAGTAGGTTATAATCCAAGGGTCCTTGGACGACCATCACGTTCAAATTAACAGTCTTCCCTTTCAATGTAACAGGCACATTGGGGAGGATTCCTAATGGTCGACTGGTTCCTTTATCAAAACCTGAGAGATTTCTTAACTCAGGTAAAAGCGCCGGGGAACCCAGTGCTTTCCAAGCAACAGAGGAAAGGATACTCACAGACGCCCCTTCATCAATGATAGTACCAGCCATGATCATTCTAGAGATCTGGACAATGATTCTGAATGGTACACTGGCTGGTAACCGGGGTCTGCCTAGTTGATTCCAATCAAAGGATACAACCAGGTTGCTTGGTGGTGGGACCGAATATACGGCCGGATATGACCCTGATGATGTTCCTTCCTGCGATAAAGGAATGGGCGCATTGCCCTGACGCTCATCAGAGTCGGTGCTGATGAAAAGAACCTGGACGGTGTCATCCTTATTCTCTTCAGTGAGGGTGTCGCATGAAGATGACTCTTCGGCGACGGTGTCATTTGAAGATGAAACTTCTGAAGGTAGAACCGGGTCAACTGCCGTATCGACCTTTGGACTTTCGTCCGGTCTGGATTCAGTAGGTTCATTTTCAGTGACTGACGCTTCAGCCGACCACTTGAGCGGGCCAGCTGTATTTTCAACCAACGAAGGACTTGGCACGAGTTTTTTGTATCCAGGAGGAAGTTTTACCGGTGAAACCGGATGATCTTCCAAAACTCTCTTCACTTCGTCTAAGAAGGGACAACGGTGGATGGCATGGCTGCCTTCACACAACTTACAGGGGAATCTTACTCCCTCTTTTTGTCTTGATCCTTCACTTTCGCTGGTTGACGGAAAGCAATCAACCTGATTGTCAGAGGTTGATGCCCCCGAATTGTGCAGACGAGGGGACCAGTCCCTTAGTATCCGGGGAATACAGGGACAATCTCTGTGGAAATGGTCTCCTCTACATATGACACATGGTGATTTAGGCCCGGTCTGTGCAGTGGGTGGGTTTTCGTCAGATGTCTTTTGCTTGCCCCCAGTCGCCTTAGGCTCCTTCTTCTTCTTTTCTTTCTTCTTCTTTTCCTTCTTCTCCTTGGGAGGCTGACTTTTGCCGGCTCTACCTTGCGAAGATGAAGGATTGGAGGAAGAGTTATCAGAAGTAGAAGGCTGGTGGGCAGCTCTAGACTGATCTAACAGTTGACTCGATTGATCAGGAACCATGGTGGCCTGAACTACATTGGTCGAGAACAGCCAAACTGGCAGGCCTATTGTCAGTCCTGGAAGCGACAATGTGGCCATATGGGGCGCACCAACTTCTCCCCAAGAGGAGAAAGGACTAGGACTTCCATCTTGTGGACTTCCTTGGTTGGGGCGTTCCATGTTCTCAACTCACAGATCAACGCGGGAATAAGAGGTGATTATGTTCCGTTTAAAATGAATTTTATAACGATGCTTTATTAGACACAACTTTGCTTTTTCATGTTTTAAGAGTCGAGAAAAAGCTAAAGATGACTCTAGTCGCCTTCGATGTATTAACGAGCCCGAAGTGACAAATGCTCGGTTGGACTTTTTCAGTTATAGAGTTTGAAAAAGGCCAAAAGAAACTGCTCTGGAGATCTAGGCAGAGGGTGTGCCAAACCTTTCGCGAAACCACAGAATACGTTTTACGGTACGGGTGGTCGATCTTCGTGAATGCTGTGTTCACTGCATCGCGATCAGTAGGGCGGCCGACACGGCTTCCTAAGGATAAAGGCTTTATTCCTATAGGGGTCTCCCAATATACTCGACGGTACGCAGGAGCACAAGTCCGTATTGATACTTATCGCTTCACCGTGGAGGAATCACCCAACCACTCAATGCTAAGATATCACGTTTAACGACGCCGGAACACGTCTCTAGCTTAGACCTCTATGTGTTTGCGTTATGTTTCAATGCGTTGTTATGTAAATTCAATTCATTTTAATGTTGATCTTGCTTAGCAGTTTGCCTTTAAGGATCACCACGAGATGTATATATACAACTTCCTAAATGCAATCTAAGATGAGAAGCAAAACTTTTCAATCTTTCAACTTTGAAAACCTTAATCTACTGAGGGAAAAGAAAGACATCAACTTTTCACACAGATCATAGAACACACACTAAATGCACTTTTTCCTAAATCAACATGCAAACTGTCAATAATGCACATGCACAATGCAGACATTTCTTTTCTTTATCCTTAATGTTGATGTAAGACAAAAAGGAAACTGTTGTATAACTTTGAATCTAATTTCGAGCGAAAGTAAACAAGCTTGTCCAAAATCAAAAGACACCTTAAGATCGACTTGTTTAGACACTGGAAATGTATAGATTCAAACCACAAGATGAAAAACAAACAAACTCAAACAGCCATGAACAGTAATAAAACTAGCTCTTAAGATCACAAAGACACTTTTACAGTTCAGGATCTAAGAGGCCACAGCTATACTGGTTTGCTTTTCACAATGGGAAACTATAACTGAAACAAGAAATATTGAAAGAACAATCACAGTTTCATGACACAACTGAGGCGGAATAATGTCAAGGAAAGTTGGTTTACAGCAAGTACAAATGACAAGCAATCAACAGCAAAATAACAGTGAAAACAGGGCTAAGACTCAGTAGGAAACCTCAGCAAGACATAGCCTAACTGGTCCAGCGCAGGCTCTGGTCTGTCAAACTGACTCTCAGCGCAGTTCCCGAAGGGAGTACCTGCGCTGAAATGCAGACTGCCTTTGGGCAGCCTGCACTGAGACACGAGAGTTGCGTTTACAAGGATTTCCGGGTCATAAAAAGCTCAAAAATTCACTGTTTTTGCTGAAATAAAAAGCTATAGGTCAAGTACAAGCTAAGGGATGATCAAGAGGATGAAAAGCTATCACAAAGAGCACAAGAGTCCTTGTGGATCAGCTCTTAAAATCATAAACTTGCTCAGAAACTGAGCCAGAGCAGCTGCCCTCTACTTTGCAATTGAAGGACTCAATTGCAGTTCGATTTGGTGCTCTCCTTGTTTATGAGATGAATAGCAAGAAACACAATAAACCAACAAGATACTAGCTCCCCAGTGGAGTCGCCAGTTTGTTGTGGGGAAAAGTATCCGACTCGGAATGACCCTATCCCTACTCTAACGGTGATAGTTCCTTAGCAACAACTGAAAGTAAAGCTTTGATATTTTTCCTTTATGAAAGTACAGAGAAGGAAGAAAAGATTGACCAACCGATGTCTTTCACTTTTGTCGATCCTGTCTTCTCTCTTTGCCTCTTGTTCCCAGCTCCTTGCTCCTTTTGCCGGCCCAGCTACACAAAGATCCTGCAAAAACAAGAGAGGGAAACTACAAGAAACATGTACTCATAACTGATGCATGGATTAGAATGGATCAAATATACAGATAAAAACAATACATCATTGCAATACAAGTATATAGGAGAACATCAAAAGCTTTATTGATAGAAGATAAAGGTTCTGAGAAGGTTACAACCATAAATGGCTCCAATCCAGCAGCACCTCCCCAGCAGCAAGAAATCTCCTCTTCTCCTCTATAAAAGCAATCACCCAATAACTCTAACTGTAAACCAACAACACTTCCTTACTTTGCACAAAATTCCAGCCCCCCTAGACCTCATAGAAGAGCTCTATATATAGGGTAGAAGGAGAAAGGATGAGTCAGCTTGAGACTGACATAAAGTTGCCTTGTGTCCTCTCCCTCTTCAGTTAAACTTCAGTTCTTGAGTCCACTTGGAGATCCTTGCTTCCACATGGAGATCAAGTACCTCTTACTCATCATAGGGTGAATTCCTTGAACCAAGTGTCAGTTTGGAAGCTTCCTGGGCAGTTGACACCTTGCAGAATGACTGTGCCACTTGGCCAATCTCGCCCAGCGCAGGTAGCCTTCATTGGTTTTGACTTTCAACGCAGGTACAAGGAGGAGCAGTTGACATTCAGCGCAGATGCTCAGTGGAGCAGCTGACATGATCCAAAAATAGCCTGTTTTTGAGTGTTTTCAGGTGGAGAACTGATAGGAAGTGCTGTGGTTTGCTGACCTTGTTCCTCTAGGGGTAAGAACAACATGTTTAGGGACTGAGGATCCCTGTAATTATCGACATTTCATGCTCCATGCTGCGAGGCACAAAAATGTCTATAACAGAGGTGCAATGCATACTGAAAAGCTCTTCTATGGGGTGCGATGGGTGAGAGTGGACAAATGGCAGGGTCAATCTGTGAGGTGGAATATCATGGAATCTTCCACAAACTTCTCCTGCGACACTTGCCTCTCTACATTCACCCAGGGATGAGTAAGAGATCATCAATCTCCAAGTGGAATCAAGAACTATCAAAGAGAGGACACTAATCAAATCTCAAAAGATGACTCACCCCCCTTGCAAACATCTATATATGTATCCCTCATCCTAGAGATCCGGAGGCTGGAATTTTGTATCTTGAAAGGAAGTGTTGCTGGTTTCTTGGAGTAACATCATAGTGTTGGGTGATCTAAGCTTTTCATGAGGTGAAGAAGGGTTTTCTTGGTGAGAGGATGACGCTGGGTCAGAACAATTGGTTGTAATCCTCTTTGCTATTCTTGATTATTAATAAAGCTATTCAAGTTTTCCTCCACATTCTTGTACGATTGATGATATATGCATTTGTGTGGTCAATATATATCGGGTCCTATATTGTTTATGATAGTAGATCTATGTTCTTGGATAGTGTTATGCTGCTTTGATTCTACAGGTGTTCTTTGAAGCTGGGTAGACAAGGAAGTGAGTGGCAAAGATCTATCAGAAGGGAAAGGAATCAAGCAAGGAACCAAGTGCAAGACAGAGGTTGGTCTCCTTTGTTCCCCTCTTATCTACTTCTCATAAAGGAAAACGAAAGTGGCTTTAGTTTGTTTGTTTCTAAGGTAGCTACCAGCCTTAGTGGGACTAGTAGCTCTGCATAGACACTAGATTTCCCGATAACAAAATGGTGATTTGTCTATATTTGTTTGCTTTATAAACTTACAGACGGAGCCTGAAGTCAAGCCAGCTAGCCTTCGAACTGCATTTGCTATGCAAGTCCAAAGTAGATCAATGCTGCTTCAGTCTATCTCTGGGTTTTGTTTATGAACTGAACAATCAATTTACAAGCTCTCTAATTGCCCTTGTGGTGGCTCTAGTAACCTCTTTAGATCTACCCCTGTGATTTATTTACTGATTACCACTTACTCGGCCTAAATCCTTGAACTGAGCTGCAAACTGTGACCTGAAACCTAGTTGAAGTCTCGTCCCTGGACCATCACACTGTCTCTTCTTTCGAATCTGGATGCCTCGCACTTCCCGTGTGTAGTAGGTGCGCTACATCTCACTTTCCCTGTGTTACAGGTGCATTGATCAGACAAGACCTCTTCTGCTCTTAGATTTTGGTTTCTGTGTTCACTCTTTTCAGCTCTATTCAAGAGTTTTGCTATCTATAGTCAGTATACCTCTATTGGAACCCACTTCCTTACCATGATTCTGCCTCCATGGTTGTTACAGGGAAAAGTGTCTATATAGAACTACTCTATCCCACCAAGGTGTGACAGCTGCCTTAGAAACAAATAGAGTAAAGCTACTTTCTTTTTTCCTTTATGAATTATAGATAGAGAGGAACAGAAAGACCAACCTCTGTCTTGCGCTAATCTCCTGATTTGATTCCTCTCTTCCTTGGTAGTCTTTCGCTATTTGTTCCCCTGCACGCCTAGCTTCATAAAGTACCTGTAAGATCACAGTAGCATAGCACTATACAAAGACATGGATCTATAATCATAAACAATCTAGGATCAGATGTAAATTGACCATACAAATGCAACAAACAACAATGGCACAAGAGTATGGAGGAAAACTTGAATAGCTTTTATTGATAAACAAGAAAGAGCCAAGAGGAGTTACAACCAGATGTTCTAACCCAACATCAACCTCTCAGCAAGGAAGCCCCTCTTCACCTCATACAAAGCTTAGATCACCCAACAATCTGATGTTTGTCTCAAGAAACCAACAACAATTCCTTACAATATGCAAAATTCCAGCCTCTGGATCTCTGGGATGAGGGATCCATATATAGATATATGTAATGGAGATGAGTCAGCTTATGATTTGATTAGTGTCTTCCCTCTGATAGTTCTTGCTTCCACTTGGATATTGATGATCTCTTACTCATCCTTGGTCGAATTCAGAGAGGCAAGTGTCACAGGAGAAGTTTCTGGAAGCTTCCATTGCCTCTCCACCTCGGGGAATGACACTGCCATTTGTCATTTCTCGCCCATCGCACCCCATAGAAGGGATTTTTGAAATGCAACGCACCCACATAGTGTATTTAGGTGAGATGAAATGAACTTGGCCAGTGGAGCAGCTGAAACGATCCTGTTTTGACCAATTCTGAGCAGTTTTTCATGGAGAACTTCTGGGAGACGCTGTAACCAGTTGACCTTGTTCGTTTAGGGGTTAGAACAACACTTTTAGGGACTTAGGAGCCCTTGGTTTATGGACATTTCATGCTTGGGGTTGTAATGCCCAAAAATGTCTATAACAATGGTGCAAAGAACTGTAAATATTTTTATGTATTTTGAGCCATTTTTAGTTCTCTTTTACAAAGAAGTAGCGTAATTGAACTGTCATTTCTTGATTTGGAAGTGTTGCAAGTGTCGTTTTCAGTCATAGAAGAGAATCTGATTGTTCTTGATAGTCAATTGCACTGTTACTCTTGTATTTGATTTGAATTAATAGTTTTTCAAGTGTCGAAAGCAAGTTTTCAATTCCAAATCACAAAGTGTCATCATTGTCTTCATTTTGGTCTTGAAAAGAAGCTTGTTAGTAATGTCGCTTTGAAAAATAATTCAGATTTTCTCTTAGAATTCTTTTTATCATTCACACATTAAGAAGGCTGAAAACAAATACATGCATGTGCATTTGCATTTAGACTATTTGTTGGTTTGATTTAGGACAGTGCATATAGTGTGTGCTCTCTGCTCTATGTTGAAAGAATATCATCACTCTTTCCTTAGTAGCTAGGATTTTCATTGCAAAAAGAAGATTAAATGATTGTTTATCATCTTAGATTGCATTTTAAGAATTGTACATCTACATCACGCGGTGAACCTGAAAGGAAAATTTCTTAAGCAAGATCAACTGTAAAATAAATTTAATGAATCTAAAAATGCTTTGGAACCTAACACACAACATTTAAAACTCTATGCTAGAGATGTATTCCGGCGTCGTAAAGCCTGGTAACTATTTTTTTCATTGTTGGTTGGGTGATTCCCCCACTTTGAGACGACAAGTGCTAGTACGGACTTGTGCTCCCACGTACTGTCGAGTATATATTGGGAGACCACAATAGGCTTTATCCTTTATCCATAGGAAGCCATGTCTGTTGCCCTATCGATCGCAATGCACTGAACACAACATTCGGGAAGATTGACTACCGTACCGTAAAAAGTATTCTGTAGTTTTGCGATTGGTTTGGTAATCCCTCTGTCTAGATTTCCAGAGTAGTCTCCTTCGTTTCTTTTCAGACTCCTTAAAGGAAAAGGTCCATCTGAGCACTTTTCACTTCAAGCTCATTAAAAATCGAAGGCGACTAGAGTCATCTTTTGTTTTTTCTCGACTCTTAAAAATTGAAAAAACAAGTTGTGTCAAAGCATCTAAAATTCATTTAATTCGAAAACATTTTTCCCTTTGATTTTTAGTTGATCGAGTAATCCACAATCGTGGAAGAAATTCAATTGAAACCCCGTCGTTCGCGGAGACTTACGAGTCAGCCTTCTTTGTCTCCATAATCAAAACTGTTACGAACAAAGTGAACTCATTTAACCGGTTCCAAATCCCCTGGTAAAGTTAGAACAAGTGTTCCAACACCATCGGAGACTCTGGTTACTCCAAACATTTCTGGTACCCCTGCCTTTATAGAAGAAGTTCCGCAGCCACCGAAGCACAGTAGAACTGATCCTAGTGTGGAGGTAAACACTTGTATTACTGAACTAGCTCCATCACCAGCTGATTCGAAAGGTGTTATTCCCAAAACATCTGTCACTGCAGATTCTATACCTTCTTCGGCACCAGAAATATTTTAGGACCTGACGGTCTACCTCTTCCACCTGGTTTGATTGCCATAGAAGAGATTGTGGAAGATCCGCCATCTAGTACTCAATCGCAATTTGGAGTCGGGATCACCCTATATCCTTCTTCATCAGAAATTAGTCTACCATTATCAGAAGCTCCTGTAGAATCGCTAGGAAATCTTTTGGATAGACTAGAAATGTCTGAACAACCGTCGACATCTAGGACTGTGTCATCCGTCACAGCAACGGCAGAATTGCTAGATGGGGCCCACTCAGGGGCTATTTTGATAGTATGTTCCGTTCTTGTTTGTTCATCCGGAATAATATCCGGGAACTCATATGTTGAGTCTCAGTAAATTGATCCTTCATGGTGTCAATTTGGTCAGTCCAGTCCTCAAGGACAAACCATTCCTTTAAGTACCGGATTACCGCCGTATGGGGGGAAATATACCCTTTCATTGTCTCCTCTGGGAGGACAACCATATGAGAGTTCACAACAAAATTCAGGTTATGCTGGAATTACATCTAGCGGTTGGGTGCCAATACTACCTCAACAACCAAGAGTTGTATATTCGATGCAACAGTGTTTACCTTTGTCAAATATACCAACTACACTAGCTATTGTGACGGTGTCGCAAGTACAAGCATTGCCTGTTGTATGCCAACCTCAAGTTTCTCAGGTTGTAATGCAATAGCCTCTTGTCCCTGCAACTCAACCACAATCGCCAACTAGTGGAATGATGCAGGCCTAAACGGGTATAGTTACGCCTCATCTTGGTCAAATATCCAGTATTGGACAACAACACATGGCTTCACAACCATGGATGGTGCAATATCAACAACCGCAATTCCAACAAGTATACCAAGGATCTGAGCAACAAATCTTTGCAAATAATGGGCAACCGTATATTCAAAACGGTCAAAATCAACCATTCTATAATGGTTATGCCCATCAACCTTACCAAAGTTACCAGCATCAAATGCATTATGCTGGTATGCAAAGATCAACTGCTCAGGCAATCCCATCTTATCCCGGGTATGCTTCACCAAACCTGAATCAACAGTTACCCTTCGTGGCAACTTTAGAGTTACCGATCTAAATCAGCTAACGAACAATCCAATTGCTTACGCCCCTTGGTGGCCAGCGATTCCACATAAACTTCCATCAGATATTCCTAAATTTAATGGAAATCTGGGTGAAGACCCGTCGAATCATGTGATGACCTTTCATCTGTGGTGTTCATCAAACACCCTAAACGATGGTTCGATTAGGCTTCGCCTTTTTCAGAGAACGTTAACTGGTCTGGCATCAAAATGGTATATCGAATTACCTAGAGCTTCGTTTGATAACTTCAGTGCCCTAGCCACAACCGTTTTAACCCATTTTCAGTTACCCATAAGGTACAAAACGGGGATAGAACTTCTTACCAATTTCAAGCAAACGACGGCCACTCACATATCCAATCATATTCATGAGTGGTGACGTTGTCGTAGAATGGTAAAAACGTATGTTCCTGATCAGCTTTTAGCTGAATGGTTTATTAAGTCATTATTACCTTCCATTACAGAAGATGTGGTAAAGGGAGGAGTCATCACTGAAGAGCAAGTTATTGCTCATGCGCAATATTTAGACTTGATTTATACTCAGTCTGGCACGCTCTATGATAAAATCCTTGACGCTCCCAGACCGAAAATTTCCATTCCTCCTCCTCCTAAATCGAACAATGACTCTCATGGCGGTGATGGCGTGATTGGTACGACAGACACGAAATCGACAAAGGCTACATCTAAAAAGGCCCGAAAGATTTCTAGTTAAAATGCAAAAGAAGAACTTCTCACCTCGGAAGAAAATGCCGTCTCAATTGATAAATGCAAAGAAACCAAGAAACCAGGAGGCAAGAAGAAAAACAAAGGGAAGAAGAAGAAACAGGAGGAATCATCACCTGAAAAATCTTCTGCAAACCCTTCTAGAGATAAGAAATCAAATCGTCCATGTCTTATATGTGATGAGGATCATTGGACAAGAGATTGTCCATATAAAGCTGAGCTTAGAAAATTCTTCAAGAATTCAAAAACCTCAGCGGTATTGACTGATCCGTTTCCAAATCCAGGAACAAATCTGGTTGCTAGTGACAATGCTTCCCCATCCCAAGTGCTGATGTTGTTGGTTTCGAAACAGAAAAATGATGCTTTGATAACAACAAGGAATAAAGATTACGGGAATCCACAGCTGTCGAACAACAAGGATAAAGATCAACCTAGTAGTTCGACAACAACTTCGACAGAAGTTGCGCCGCCCATCATTCCAGAGCTAACAATAAAACCGCCAAAGGGAGTAGTACACAAGTCGATATTTAATCCTCATGCCAGAGTAGCACAGCATTATAATATAGTGGAAGATCTGGCCCAATCGCCATCCGCTATGTCGACACATGAGGTACTGCAAGATTTCCCCTCCCAAAAGCAGGCTTTATTATCAGCAATAGGTGGAATAGACCCAAAGGATTCTAATCTTGTGTCCTTTAATCACAAAGGATATGATCCTCAGTTACCAGCTCAATTAGCTTTCCTCATTCAACTGAAATCCCTCAACAAAACTGTTCATCAAACAATTATTGATGAGGGGGCATCTAAATGTATTATGTCGATGAGTTGCTGGAAAACTTTAGGATCTCCAACCTTGTCACGATCTTCGACGACATTAAAAGCATTTTATGGAAGAACATATACCCCATATGGTATTCTAAGTAACTTGCAAGTTGAATGGGGGGGGAAAACAGTAGAAATAGATGTCAAAGTAATCGACGGAAACCTCGATTACAACATCCTACTGGGAAGACCCTGGATATATGCTATGGCTACGGTTGTGTCGACCTACTTTAGGAAGATTGCATTTCCTTTTCAAGGAGGAATTACAATCGTCGACCAACAAACATTTCTCCCCAATAGTTCCCAAGTTACGGGAAGCATTCCGATGATCCATGGAAGCCCCCATTCGCTTCAAAGTATCAGAGTAGGCCTACTAAAAGACCCTATATTAATGGGAACTTTTGCTCTCCCGCCTCCAATCAATCTAGCTGAAGTGGTGACGATAGGAACCTGCAATATGATATCTTCTATTCAAAAGATCTCAGAAAACAATATTAACATGGATCATCTGCAGGTATTGCCTCCAAGCCCAATAGAAATATTGTAGCAATCAATGTTTTTGGCATGGGAGGCAGACCCAAATAAACGCTCATCAAGTGTTTGGATAGATAGGTCTAAGGAATATGGCACCCCTGCAGATCCTTGGTTGCAAGTGCATTACACCGATGAAGGAATTGTTCAGTCAATGACAATTGACGGGGTGCCATGAGAAAATTACCACCATCTTTCCCATCTTCCCGATTGTCAAGAAGATGCTCCTGATGACCTTCATCATCCTTCAGTTTTTGATTTCCTATCAAATACTGTAAACACGGTGGATTCCGAGCAAAACTTGTCCAATATTGAAGAGACTATCGCCATAAATATCTCGACCAAAACAGATGTTGTAGAGAATATTTATGTTGGCAAAATGTTGTTCTCCTTCAGAACTGGAAATATATAACGCTCTTTTTCGCGAATTCAGAGATCTCTTTGCTTGGTCATATGATGAAATGCCAAGCATTGGCTCGAGTATAGTTGAACACGAAATAAAGATGTATCCAGATGTCAAACTAGTACGACAACGGCTACGGCAGGTGCACCCCAAGAAAGCCGCTACCATCAAGACAGAAGTTGAAAAAAATCTCCATGCTGGTTTTATTTAACCGGTTCCTCTAACCGATTGGGTATCGAACATTGTTCCTGTAATGAAAAAACAAGGAACAATTAGAGTGTGCATCAATTATAGGGATGTAAATCAAGCTTGTCCAAAAGACAACTATCCTACACCCTTTATTGACCAGATAATTGACGAATGCGCCGGATGTGAAATCGTTTCATTTATGGATGGATTCTCCAGGTATAATCAAATAAATATCCACCCACAGAACTAGTCAAAGACTGCATTTATTTGTCCATGGGGCACATTCGCATACCGCAAGTTACCCTTTGGTTTAAAGAACGCAGGGGAAACATTTCAGAGGGCAATGAATTATGCCTTCCATGACATCAAAAACATCATTCAACCATATCTCGATGATCTTCCGGCTCATTCACGAAAGTGGACTGATCATCCACAGCATTTAAGAGCAATATTTCTATGTTGTCGACACTACAAAATACGACTCAATCCACACAAATGTGTGTTCTGTGTCAGTTATGGTAATTTGCTTGGCTTTGTAGTCTCGAAGGATTGGATCCGTCTCGACCCCTGTAAGGTTCAGGTAATCATAAATTTGCCTCCACCTTCAAATTTGCTTCAGATTCAGAAACTCCAAGGGAAAGCAAACTTTTTGAGGAGGTTCATTCCAAATTACGCTGAACTTGCTAAAGGTTATACGAGTCTATTGAAAAAGGAAGTGCCCTTCGTCTGGGATCAGTTCGCACAAGCTTCCTTTGATGCTTTAAAAGAATCCCTAATGAAAGCATCATTAATTTAAGCTCTTGATTATCCAAAAGACTTTAACCTGTATCTGGCTGCAGCGGATACAACCATCGTAATGGTTTTAGTTCAAGAGGACAGCGGAATTGAACATCCTATATATTATTTGAGTAGAAACTTAAACGATACAAATAGTAAGTATTTCTATGTTGAAAACCTGGCTCTCGCAGCTGTTCAAGCGATACAAAGATTTCGATACTATGTCCTCTTTTGAAAAACTACCATTTTATCATATTGCAACCCCATGACTTATATATTGTAACGACAGTTGCTGGGGGGCAAATATTCAAAATGGATAGCAATTCTTCAAGAGTTTTATCTAGAATTTGTAAAATCCAAATCAAAGAAATCCCTAGTTTTCGCAGAATTACTATGCGATCTCCCATCGTCATCCAACGATGAAACATCCAAAGAAACCATCGTGGATGAATCTTTGTTTCTGATATCTTCAAGCAATCCGTGGTATGGAGATCTAATCATCTATCTCCAAACCCAAAAATATAGGTCTAATACCTCTCGCTCAGAACATAAACGTATTCGATAACAATCAAAAGACTACATGATCGTCAGTGATACACTTTACCGTTGTGGTGTCGATACAGTTCTGAGGAGGTGCCTCACCCATGAGGAGACCGAAAAAGTCCTGAATGATTGCCATTCAGGCGCGTGTGGGGGGCACCAATCTGGTTATGCTGTGGCACAAAGAATTTTATGAGTAGGATACTTCTGGCCAACAATGTTCAAAGATTTCATAACTACAGTCAGAAGTTGCCATGCATGTCAAATTTTCGATAGCAAAACCAGAAAACCACCCGCACCCCTGCAACCAATAGTTGTTGTTGGGCCATTCGCCAAATGGGGCATTGATTTCATGACATGTAACCCCACCTCGATCGGGGGGCATGGGTATATCATAGTCACAGTAGACTATTTTACCAAATGGGCCGAGGCAATGCCTACATTAGATAACACCGGTGAAAAAGCTGCCCTTTTCTTTTTCAATCATGTAGTTGCCAGATTCAGCGTTCCACAAGCTATAGTCACAGATCATGGATCGCATTTTCGCAATCACATGATGATCAAATTGGCTGCCAAATTGGGGTTGTCCCACGACAGCTCTACTCCATATTACTCGCAGGCCAATGGACAAGTTGAAGCAATCAACAAAGTCCCGAAGCGGATACTGCAAAGGATGATTGGAGTCCACAAAAGGAGTTGGCACCTAATCCTATACTCAGCCTTGTGGGCATACCGAACATCGGTAAGGAATGCAACCGGGTTCACACCTTTTCAATTGGTGTATGGCCTAGAAGTAATCTTACTAGTTCAGTGTGAAATCTCGTCCCTCAAACTCGCAGTCGACCTTCTCCCCGGAACTTCAGAAGAGGAGGCTCATTTCTTGGAACTAATCCAATTGGATGAAACCCATCGTGATGCTACATTAGCTAACGAAGCCC
This sequence comes from Pinus tabuliformis, assembly GCA_031772625.1. Lineage (NCBI taxonomy): Eukaryota > Viridiplantae > Streptophyta > Pinopsida > Pinales > Pinaceae > Pinus > Pinus tabuliformis. The sequence continues at coordinate 365,474,908 of CM062806.1, forward strand.
ATAAGAAATGAGTCAAGGTGCAGTTCGACAAAAATGTTAAACCCCGTGTCTTCTCAAAAGGTGACTTGGTCTTACTTTACGACTAGGAATCCGATAAATTGGGAGCAGGTAAGTTCAAGTCTTTATGGATGGGCCCCTATATTGTTAAGTGTGTATTAGCAAAAGGAGCCTACGAGTTAATGGATTATGATGGGATTCCACTGGCGCAACCCCATAACGGGTTATACCTTAAGCGTTACTATGCGTGATTCAGTGTGGTAACCCATATGCATTTGTTACATTTTTGTTTTCACTAACGGTAATTGTTTTGGTCAAGTAATCCACTTTTTACATTTGTCGCAGATGTCGAACCTATTGGAATCTTTTGTCGGATATGTCGACAGAGTGAGTTGTAGTTTGCGGAACCTATCTTTTGCGACCTGGGCCATTTTTGATCCAAGCGGCGAGTTAGTAAGTTTCAGAGGGGTATGTGTTGGTTGGTCAACAAATAACATCACTGAATATAGCGCGTTGATAGAACTTCTCTCTGATTCCATCACACATGGCATAAGTTGACTTGTCGTCAGGCTAGACTCACAGCTCGTCATACTACAACTCACTGGTATTTACTCCATCCGAAATCCAACTATCTATCGCATGTTCCTAAGGGTCGAGATTTTGGAAAGACAATTTGATTTTATTCAATATCAACATATTTCCAGAAAATTAAACACATTAACAAACTAATTGGCAAATTATGTGTTAGATAGACATTTACAACATTTATAAAATGAAGCATTTCATCAATATTTGCATCAGGATCATGTAACTTAACCAAAATAAAAATCCGAAAATAAAATATATATATATATATATATATATATATATATATATATATATATATATATATCTATATATATATATATATATATATATATATATATATATATATATATATATATATATAGATATATATATATAACTTTTTACGGTTTACATATAATGTTCTGGTGATGCTGGCGATAACAAGTCACCGCCTGTGCAATCATGCGTAAAAGCCTAGTCCATCGACTCAGCACACCGGTAGTATGTTGCTGCAACCTCAGAGGCAGCTCATCAGTCCTCACATCCAGAATACCAAGATTGAGGCCTTCGACCTGATCCTGCAATGCTGAAAGAGTCTCGACCACATCAAGGTCGCGAAGGATAGCCCTTCCCACAGCCTCTCCTACTGGAGCGGCAGCTTGCACTCTCAGGCATACTACTGGCCGAACTGGTCCAACATCTGCATGAGCACAAGAGTTTTGATTAGTCCTGATAGAAGAAAGCACAAGAAAATTATAAAAAAAAATGATAAATAGAGATATGGTCAGAGAATTTACCGATGACACCCCACTACTCGCCAGCAGGCAATACCAAATCCGGATCACCCTGGAAATCCATACCAGCATATGAATACTCAAAAAAAACCATCTCCTGATGGTTGAACCACTTGAAAAAGGTATCAGGAAAGGAAACCTGGGACTGACCAGCATGTCTGGCCATAAGGTCAACCCATCTCTGCATCCGTGGCTCAGTCGGTGGAGGTAAACCAAGTGAAACATACTGTGGCTGCATCAGCAGGATCTTTTCCAAGGCAAAAGCGGTCAAAATAGAACCATATCCAAAGTTCTTCAATCTTCTGTTTTTCACCTTGGTCAGTTGTTCTTTCATCACAGAGAGTACTGCGTCACACCAGTTGAACACCTTTGGTTCAAAGTATTGCAAGGCTTACTACATATAAAACCCGTTGGCCACGTGAAGTGTCGCACTACCAGCCAGTCTAGCAAAAGTGAACAGAACTGTCGTCAGGGACCTGTTAGTGACATCTCAGATATTGATCTTGCCGTCCTTACTCGGCTGAGATCCCTCTCTGCAATACCTGTGAATGTAATCTCTCACAGATTCACCCCCATGGGCCAAACCTGGTAATGAGATAGGGGCACCTCGCCTCAATAAGCCAGTCAAAAAATAGATGTCCACGACAGTCAAAGGGATGGACTTGCCCCTCATCTGGAACACCTGGGTCGTAGGATCCCATGCATCGAGAAAATATTGCAACAAGTTGATTTTTTGCCTCATGCTAGAGATGCGGAAAAACTTGAACAGGCCACAGTTCCGCAGTGCATTTACCATAACCGGATCATGTAAAGCAAGCATGTACTCTTCTTCATGCTCACATTCTCACCATGTAACAAGCATTTTTCTCCAATGAATCTCTGAAACAAACAAGAGAAGAGTCAGGATCCTGATTTGGTGAAAAACAGACAAAATTTTCCATGAAAAACTGTGCATAAATTTCCATCTTTGCGCCCTGTTGGATACCTATAGTAATAGGTTTCATATTTCATGATTGGCAAGAGAAAAGCCAAATATGCTCTGCTCTGGTATCCCAAAGATCCCATATTTCCTAGAAAGCAAGAGCTGGGTAAAGTGTTTCAAGTATTGAGGACCGTATTTCAATTTTTGTGGATGATTCAACAGTCTAATCTGGATCATGCCATGTTTCAATTTTGAGTTGTAGAATAGAGAAAGAGGTCTGTCCAAACAGCTTAATCTTGGCAGACAAGTAGTTCAGGTAGAGAAGCAAAGGTTCCCAAAAGTTTAATCTGGGACCTTGGAAGACATAAGGGTAGAAGTAGATAGAGAGAAAAGGAAAAAGCCAAAGAAAAGAAAAGGCAATTGAGGGTTGCAAGTCCAAGTGCCCCTCCAAGAAGAAACAAAAAATGCTAGGCAAAATAGTTGGGTAGGCAGTTGTGGTTGCAGAAAGAATATGATCACCACTACACAAGTATCAATAGGTCTCTTGCCAAGGCAATAAATCTATCAGCAAACAAAGTGGTGAATCCCATGAACTCACAGCAAAGAGGATCACTAACTTCTTTTCTTTTCCCTCTCTAATCCATCACTAACACCCCTTTTCTAATTCCCCTCCTTCATTCATATTAACTCCTAATTCTACTATATAACCTCCCTTATCTTACCCCCACCCCTAATATTATTAACACTAAGGTGTATAAAACCCCAAATCTTATGTATATTCCCTCCCCTAGGCATAATAGCCGTGTATTTTTCAAAAGGGACCAAATGGCATCTGGCCACTTTGGTGAACCTATTCCACCTTATTTCCCCTTTGCTGCAAGTTAATTTGCCCTCAAATCACCTCTGCATTGATAAAACCCCCCCTCCAAACCCCTTCTGCCTATAAAAACCTTTGCAAAGGTTAATACCCGCCTCTGGTACGTTTCCCAATCCTACCGCATGGTTGGTTAAGCAAAACATTTGAAAAAACCCATTAAAACCCACAAAATTTAATTTTTCCGCCCGCAGTATTAAACGCGCGTCTTTCCCCTCCGCCAGCCGTCGGATCAAGCCCATCAGATCCGACGGTCCACAGCAATATCGGAGCGCATCCTATGGCGGCGCTTTAACCTCCGGGAAAGTGACGTTGCGCCTTGTCACGCCTCCTCCACGCGTCAACCGTTGAACCATCTCGGAGGCCACTCTGACAGCCTCTGCGCCGTACCTAAACCGCCCCGAGAAACCGCGGCGGTTAAGGCCTTAACCGTGACCGCTGCAGTTTGACCGCCACCTACCCGCCGCTGACTCGCCGCCACGTCCTTGCCTGCTCGTACCTGCCTCTCTTATTGGTCCACCTCAATGCTGACTGGGTTGCCACCTCGCCGTCCCTTTGACTGGTTGCCCACTGCCACGTCGCCCGATGACGTCAGCTGACGTCACCTCACCATGACCCACCAATGACGTCATGCTGACGTCAGCAGAAAAAAGCGCCAAATTGGTAAAATAACCCATATTTACCAATTTTCCCGTGTTTTTTACCATTTTCACTGTTATTTCTGCTGATTGCTCTGCATGACCGTTTGAACTCAAATTTTCGCCAACCAGTCAATTAGCCCGGGCGACCTCCTCAAGCAGCGACTGTGCACCTTTGTTTCAACCTCTGCTCATCGAATTACAGGTATTTAGACCGTTTCGCCCTCCATACGACCTTCATTAAGCTTAAAATTGCTCACAGGGATAATAGAACCATAAAAACGATATTTACACCGTTCATTTCCATTCATTCATCCACCATTGTCATTGTGAGGGCCAAGAAGTACCTGCAGAGCTTTAGAAGCCTGCAATTCACATAAAACCTCTGTAATTCTGCGTTTTCCCGGCAGAACTCCTAATAGACATAATTCACCCGATTGGAGAGTTCAATTAGACCACAGAGAAGTTCTGTCACTAGACTCCAGTAGTATTTCAATTGCTATTGAGAGAATTCCCCTTGAATACTCAGAACCTCAACTGTTTCCACAGAAAACTGCCTCCAGACTGTGTTTTTACCATTTCACCTGTCTACTTACAATTCCTGCAACTTGAAGAGCTATGGAGACCCCTATTGCACTGAATATTAAGCCCATCAATGCTCCTCACCAGGAATTGGCATGGAAAGCCCTGGGAGACATGGACTACCAAATGCTGGATTGGTTTCCCATGGGAACCAAGTACAATGTGCTAATGTTGAATGAATTAAGAGCCCAGCACCTCAGTGGGGCAGATATCTTGGGGATTTGGGAGTCAAATTTGCCCATATACAACCTTCCCCAAGTCAATCCTATGCCAGAGCTCATTTATAGCTGCCAGGAATGCTATGACCCCAGCCAAAGAGCAGTCATAAGCCCCACAGGCCTAGTCCTGTTCCAGATCACCCCAGAGAGCATAAACCAGATGCTGTGCTTCAAAACAGCCAAGAAATTGACCCCTCTGTCCATGCAGAATCTGATTAACACAGGGATCAAGCTGTCCAGTGACCAGATTGTCAAAATTAACCAACTGTTTGTCACACCAGGTTCTGAAACAGTCAGAACCCCTCCTATTGGGTACCACTATCTAAATGAGTTGGGCAGAATGTTGGCGGATCTAATTGGCTATGTCCTAGGATTCAGGGGGCTGGAAGATGTAGATGAAAGTATAATGGCAATGCTGTCCATATTTGCCCCTGGTAAGCCTCCAGCTGTGCAGTATGATTATGCAACTTACATAGCAGAGAAAATCCATGATCAGTTCATGAATTTGAAAAGGGAGAGACTGTTCAGGTACTCCTCCTATATATATCATTTATTCCTTTTCTATCAGCCAGCTACCTTCTCTGTTCCTTTGAGGCCACTCAATGCCCAAGGAAGCCCAAGATCAGTTGTTTTCTGGACCTATGTGTTTCATTTTACCTCAGTATCACCCTATACATACTGTGAGTTCATTGATTTATTTGTTCATCCGGCCCTAACAGCTCTGCAAGGTACTCCTCCTCCTAGATTAACCGATGATATGAAGAGGATTCTACATTTGAACAAATCTTACAATATTGGCAACTGGTACTTCTACCAGAACCACACAGTCATTAGGATATATGGCTGTGAATTGAACCCATTTAGGTTGCCAAGGTATGTCCCCATGAGGCTTTTTGCCTTAGAGTATTTCAGGCAGTTTGGGAACTCAGATTACCTTCACTTTCAGAGTAGAAACAAGAAGTCACAATTGAAGGTAAGAAGCCAGCTAGGTTCCTTCCTGTATAACAAGAAAGAGGAAGGGTGGAAAGAGGCACACAGCATCCTGGAAGGCCTCAGATTGCAGACCAGTTTTGAATGGATTCCCTATGACCCCAATCATACTATCTCCCTCAGGAGAATTAGATACAGACTGGGCAACTATGCGCATAAAAGACAACCTGAAATTGAAAAGTATGCCAATGCACTAGAGTGGGAAGAGGGTACACTAGTAGAACAACTCACTGAGGTAGAACTACTTGAGAAAGAAGCTAGGAATGTGCAAAAAGAAACTGACTTGGAAACTTGTGGACAGGTGCCCCTCTCCTACAGAAAGCAAATTGGAACAGCTGCTAGATCTTCAGCAGCACAGCAGCAAACTACTGAGAAGACATCCCAGGCAGCAAGCAAAGACAAAGGAAAACAGGTGGAACAGCCACCTATATTGACAGAGGAACAAGTTGACACCTTGCTACAGCAGCAAGAAGAAATGGAACAGCAAGAACTGGGGCAGCAACAAGAAAAAGCACAGTCCAGTGAACAGCAGCCCTTGCAGCAGGAAAAGGGGACAGATCAACCTAGTAACACTGAACAGCAGCCCCAAACAGAGGTGCCTCCCAGGACAGACACCAATATAGACACCTCAGTCCTCCAAACACCACAGAAGGAGGATGTGACCAGGAAAAGGGAGAGAGAGACCCCCCACACCTCATCCTTCATCAGAGGAGAGAAGAGACAAAGACTGAATGACTCCCAAGAGGAGGATATAGCAGTAAGGCAAGCCATGGGCATGGGCCCACCCAGTGGAGAACTTTCGGCCAGCTCATCTCAGCGTGGACATGACATGACTATGGGAGGAGAGGTCAGCTCCTCCGGTCAACATAGAAAAGGGCAGTCAAGTATAAAGCAGCAATTCATTGACATCAAGAGGAGGAGTGATCCCATAAAAGTGCAGCTGTATGATCACTTGCTAAACCTAGCTCCTAGCAACCAGCAGAGACTCATGTCTGCTTTCGATGTGAGCGAAGGCAAAATGATAATGAGCCACTTCATGCCCACAACTTTGCAGCCTCAGTCCACCTCGGACTATCTAAGAACCAACATGGAGGTTCTTGCCAAAGACATACACCCCATGGACAAGATCGAATTACATAAGCAAACTGGTGAAATGGTGTATGCCTCCCTGGCAGATGAGACATTGGAGAACTATAAACTAAAGAGCAGCCTGGATAACACAGCTTCTCAGCTGGAGTTAGAAAGAGCATCATCACAAGCCTAGGACAATAGGATCAAGTCCTTGGAAGAGGTAATTATAGAGATAGGGCATGATCCTAAAGATGTCAAAGGCATCCAAGAACTCCTGAAGATAAGGGATGCAGACATGGCAGCCCTAAGAAAGAAAATCAAACTCCCGGCCACCATCCATTCACAAACAGATGAAGTTGCCCAGCAAAGGCAAGAAAAGGATGCTACAGATCTGCTGGTATCCCTATACAAAGAGTTGGTTAGGAATCAGGACCAGCTAGGACAAACTGAAGCTGCAAAGGCAGCACTACAAGAAACACTGAAGCAAAGAGAAGAGGGTCAACCCTCCCAGCCTCCTCCTGTGATAATAAATCTTGAGGAAACCCCTCCAAAGACTACTCTTCCTCCTCAGCAAACAGAAGCTACAGCACCAACTACAGCGCCATCCACAACAGCAACAACTACAACATCAGAACAGGCTACTAGTTTAGACATGCAAAAGCTGCAAGCTGAGATCCAAGCCATGGAATCTCAAATGAAAGAGCTGGATGAACTTAAGAAAACCTTGACTAAGGTAAATGAAAAGTTTGACAAGAGCAAACAGAATGAGGCAGCCAAGGAGAGAGAGGTAAAAGCTCTTAAAAGGAGAATTGCTGAACTAGAGAAAGAGCTTGCACTAGAAAAAGTGACAGCTGAAATGAAAGCAGTGCTATGGAGCAACATTGGGCGGTCCATTGCCAACCAGTGGCAATATATTGAGACCATGGATGAGCAAATGGTGCTCATCACTAAAGCAAATGGAGAAATACAGAGGGCCAGGGCAAGCCTTGGGCACATGCCAGAAGCTGCTACTAGGATGATCAATACTCTGAACTATAAGACTAGCTCTCAATTAGCTGTCATGGGAATCACCAACAGGACAGAAACAATTGCTGTAGCCAAAAGAGTCATAACATTGAGGAACTTGGTTGGAACACTGGAGAGGAGGACACAGGATATGCAGACTGAAATCAACAGATTCCTGGAAAAATTCGTGGCACTACAGAACAGAGGCCTCCCCAGCATTTTAAGCAGTGTAGGAAGACTGCTCACCCTGGACAATTACAATAAGAGAATTGATGCACATGCAGTAGTAGAGATTGCACAACAGCCCAGCACTTCAGCAGAGCCAGGGCCAGCCACCGGGCAGAGTATGTATGACAGGATGGAGAACCTGTTTTTCCTCATGAATGAAGTTGACCATCTGTTTGATACACCACCTAACTTCTTCAAATTCACAGAAGCAGATGAAACTCTAGGGGCAATCTTAGCACACCAACTGCCCACACAGGATGCCTGGAGAAATTTGACACAGACAGTTTTGTCAGGCCAGAATCAGTAGCGCCAATTCTCCAGGCAAATGAGCATACATGCGCAGGCACAATTTTGAAGGAAAATATCTACAGGGAAGAGGCAGAGGCTGAGTCAACTCAGCAGGACCATTAACTCACCACAAGCAGCAGTCACAATCACAGCTGACAAGTCCAGGATACAACGTACAAAGCCTTAAAGACAGATCTTCCAGCATTTATTCAGAATATCTCGACCGACTTAGCTGTTCCCAAAGGCTAAAATATCTTCTGACAGAGCATTAAAATGCCTGTACTCTGTAATCAATGCTGCATTAAATTTTGGTCATAATATCTTAAGTAGTTGGTAAGAAAGTAAAATCTGAGATAACTCAGAACTCAGATATTTTGTAAATCACCGCAAGTATATATTCACCCTTCACAGTAGTTGAAAGGGTTGTTGCAATTTTCTTTTGAAGAGCTCTCGCTCGTTGTAATATTTTCAGAGAAGTAATACAAAGGAAGAATGGAATTTCCAAGGCTTGGTGTTCTTTGATGTATTGTGGTGAAAGATGAATGTTACAGGATTCCAGGGTGTTGCATAAAACAATAAGTATTTTCAAATCTCTTTGTTATATGTTTTCGAGTCTTTTGTTCCCTTTTGTTGTTCAAATGTATTACACTTGATAGCAAGGTGAAAGAATAGTTCCAGGATTTAACCATGTTTACCCTGGACTCAAACTGAGCTATTATACATGTTTTCCTCAGATACAGTGACAGAATTGTAATTCTTAATTGCTGCATTTCAAAACTGTGTCTTTTACTGTGATAGGCATTCTCAGGGATTCAATTTTTGCCCCTAAGACCTCTGTCTTTTCCTCTTAAAGTTGTCTGTTGGGAATATATAGACAATAAGTGAAAATTCTTAAATGCTTTCACTGATTGTGATACCTGTTTCCAGTCATTTAATCAAAAATCTGTTCTATTAAGCACTCAAATGGCCCTGTAAGCTCCATCTTTCATCTCAAAGTTTCAAACACATATAGCCACAGACTCCATTGCCCAATGGTACTCAACCTCTCTGAAAACTACATCACTAGAATCTAAAAGGAGTTTCATCAACCAAAACATAAACAAAACCAGTGCATAATAGCTAGCCTAAAACCCTATCATAAACAGTTACAAATCATAAAGAGAGAGCCCTCTCTGATCACAGTTTGGCTAGAAACAGTGATCCAAAGATTGGTTAGTGGTTACCCCGGCCGTATTCCCTTGGGAGTCATAGGGAACAACCTGGGTGTTAACATAAATGGCGACTCCACTGGGGACTTAAGATTTTTTCAATTACTATCTATTTCCAAAAGCTACCATCAAGCCTGAAACTAGCCAAGAGGCCTTAGGACTGTTTCTGTAAACACAGGGACAGCTTTAGGGAAGAGCTAACTAGGGAAACTTCATCTTAGCTTTGAGACCTATATAGTCATTCCAGAATTCTTACCTAGTCCTTGTACATACAAAACCTTCTGTATAAAGTTCTAAAAGAATACTTAGAAGCTGGCTCCCAAAAGAAACCCAAGGCACACTAGGGCAAACCCTGACCCTGATCAACCCATCATTGTTGATAATCCAAACATCATACCAAAGAACATAAGGAGACGGCAAAAGCAAGAAAAGTTTGTTGATCCAGATATAAATTTAGACCAACCTATCCTCATTCCAACTCCTTGTAAAGTCCTTTTTCGTTCCACACCTAACTCCCCCAGTTCATCATCAACGCCTCAAAGCCCTCCTCTCCCATCTTCACCATCTGCACATACTCTTTCAACCAGTTTCCCGCTTGTTACCCCTTTTATACCTGTGATCCCAGCTGTCCCATTTGTTCCTATTAACCCTATAAATCCCATAAACATGGCTAACAGATATGCACCTCTGCAGATACCAGCCAATGCTCCAGCTCTACCGCAAGACTACCAAACTAGACTCTCATTTTTTGACTCCCAGGGCCCTTTGACAGCTACTCAGCATGCTAAGAAGATGCAAGATCACTTTGAGACCTTTGAAATAGATGATGACAGTGTTAGGATGAGAATTTTTGTCCAAAGCTTAACCGGGGATGTCAGAACTTGGTTTAGATCCTTAAATGCAAATTCCATTGCAACCCCTGAAGTTCTATACCAGGAATTTACCAATAGATGGGAGAAAAAGAGAGATCCGCACCATATACTTGGTGAATATAACACTATTAAAAGAGGTCCCCAAGAAACAGTTTTGGAGTATTGTGCTAGGTTTAACAACATATACAATGCTATCCCCCAGAACTTAAGGCCCCCTCCTGATTTGGCCCTTTATAACTTCCCAGATGGTTTTGATTCTGATATGGCCTATCAGTTGAGAGAAAGAGATCCTCCAACCCTTGCAGAAGCCCAAAGAGTTGCAGTCACTGTAGAGGCCAACCTAATTGCCAAAAGAAACAGGGCAAAGCTTGAAAAGAAGGTTGGTTTCAAAGAAGAGCCCTCAGGCTTTGATCAAAAGTTGGATGCAATACTAAACAGCATGAAAAGACTAGGTGAGAGAGTGGAATCAGTAGAAAGAAAGTCATCATGGGAGGCACCACAAAACAATCCTCCTAGAAACCCAAATTTTAGGAGAACACAGAACCCCAATATAGGAAAGACAGGTGCTGACCAAGATATCAGACCCCCTTTTCAAGAAAATTATGCAGAAACTTCCTCAGCTAATCAGCTCAATGAAGATCCTGATATCAACTTAATAGGTCTGGATGGTAAAAGCCATGTTTTCTTAACACAAGAAGACCATGAGGAGGATGAAAGCAAAACATTCCAAACACAATCAGGAGAATCCTTTGACTTTAAACAAGGGTATGATACTGCTGTCTATGAAGTCCATAAACAATACAAACTAAGAAGTCGGACTGTAAATGCAAATCAGCCTGAGAAGGTAAAAGAGAAACAGCAAACTAAAGATACCTTAGTCACTGAACCTAATGACAAAACAAACTTGCCTGCAAAGGAAGTAGTGGTTGAGGAGGTCACTGAATTACTCTCCACACCACAACAGCCCACGACAACCTCATCCTCCCACCCAAATCCGAACATTACCCCTCAAGACATCAACATGAGGGGCAGGTTCCAAAATCAAGATGAAATCCAACAAGAAGATTCAATGAACAGAGAAAGGACTGCTATCCGTGACTCTAAAATTCAGGTGGATAAACCCTTTGACCTAGGAACAGAGATTGGCAAGTTAAAGATAGCAATTCCCCTTTCAGAGCTAGCCAAGCATGACATATATAAGCAACAGATCAAAAAATCCCTTCAGCTCACTAACAACAAAGATGATGTAAATGTGCTAGATGACACTCCAGAATTACTGTTTGGCCCAGAGGTAGATGGAAAAACAGTAGTCACAGGGGTTTTACCTTTTTATGTCAGCTTGCATGTTCATGATAAAATACTGCATAATGCAATGTTTGACTCAGGTGCATCTCACAACCTTATGCCAAAAGCAGTCATGGAAAGATTAAACTTAGATATCACAAGACCATACAAAGACCTGTTTTCTTTTGATTCTAGTCAAGTCAAATGCTTGGGCCTAATAAAAGATTTATGTGTGTCCCTGGTTCAATTTCCCAACAAAACCATTTTAATGGATGTTGTTGTTGCTGATATCCCACCCAAATATGGGATGCTCTTATCAAGATCATGGGGAGCCAAGCTCCAAGGCTCCCTGCAATTAGACATGTCATATGCAACCATCTCTGTCTTTGGACAACCAAAGAGACTTTATAGGGAAACACTCATGAAATATATGGTCAGCAGTGAAGAAAAGCCTCAAAATTTTCCAATATATGCTGTTCATTCGGACATAGATTCCTTCATCCTTTTCAATGACAGTGCAAGCTTCTCAAACAATAACATTAAGACCGAAACACCCATACAAGAACAAAACATTGATCAAACAAGTGGCACCTGCCAAATTTCAATTAGCCCAACAGTACCCATTAACCCTCCTTTAGTTGTCAAAGATTGTCAAACAAATGATGAAATTATCCTAGGAGACAAATGGGAAAAGAAACCTCAACTCATGCTCACATTGCCATCCCATGAAAAGAATGTTAAATCTCCTATTCAGCAAGATAGTCTGTGGGTCCTAGAGTTTGATGGCTCAGTTAACAAGTTAGGGGCAGGAGCTGGAGTATGGATACATAACAAAGATAAAAGCTGTGCAGAAGGCCGGGCTTATAGATTGAACTTTAAATGCACTAACAACATGGCAGAATATGAAGCTCTGCTACTAGGCCTCAAGATTGCAAAATCATTACAAGCACATAGCCTCTCAATCATGGGGGACTCTGATCTAGTAATTCAACAAGTAAAAGGGGATTTTGTCACCAATGACAAAAGATTAAGGTCCTATAGGTCTGCTGTAATTGAAATACTAGAAACTTTCTCCGAGTTTGTTATCACAAAGATTCCAAGGGGCCACAATCTCCATGCTCACAGCTTGGCAACATTTGCCAGCACCTTCAAATTCCCACTACAACCCAACAATTGTTTCACAGCAGAGGTCAAATATAGGCCTTCTATTCCAAACAATGTCAAAGAGTGGCAAGTATTTGAGAATGACAGGCAAATAAACAACTTTTTAACCTTGCAACAAGAGTTTACAGGATTAAATATTGACCTTGAGACAGCAAGTCAATCTCAAATAGTTGATGGAGCAAGTCAATCACAATTACAGTTTCAACAGTCTGCCCACCCAATGTCACCTAGAACAGCCAGACAACTACTCAGTCCAACAATTTTCAACAAAGAAAACATTCAGCAAATTCACCAAATTGACTGTGAAGAGCTGAGCAACGCTGAAGATGAAATCATACAACTCAAAGACAATCTTCTTCCAGCAGGCCTTACCCCACTAGAGGATATTTTTGACTCAAATGATGTCCCCAGGAAACCAAAGATGCAGCCATTAGATGCAACAATTGAAGAATGTAACATTGGTACCACTGACAAGCCTAAAATAATAAAGCTATCTGCTGCTTTGCCCCCTGACCAAAAACCCAAATATATTGATCTCTTTAAAGAGTTCCAAGATGTCTTTGCCTGGGGTTATGAGGACTTGAAGTCTTATGATACCTCTGTTATCCAGCACACCATTCCCCTCAAGCCTAATCAAAAACCATTCAAACAGAAATTGAGAAGAATCAATCCTGTGCTTCTTCCTTCCATTGAAAAGGAATTACAAAAAATGTTCAAAGCTGGTATCATAGCACCAATCAGGTTTTCTGAGTGGATTTCAAATTTGGTCCCTACAAGAAAGAAAACTGGTGAGATTAGACTTTGTGTAGACTTAAGGAATTTGAACCTAGTGTCACTCAAAGACAACTACCCCTTACCCAAAATGGACCACATACTTCAAAGAATAGTAGGAGCCTCAAGAATATCATTGTTGGATGGTTTCTCAGGTTTCAATCAAATCCTGGTACACCCTGATGATCAAGACAAGACTGCATTTACTACCCCATGGGGCACTTTCAAGTATGTAAAGATGCCCTTTGGATTGAAAAATGCAGGGGCAACATTTCAGAGAGCAATGGACATTGCTTTTGCAAAGGAAATTCATGATTTCTTGGTCATTTACTTAGATGATCTTACACCCTTTTCAAAATCTGACCAAGAACACTTGAAACATTTGAGACAAATCTTCATAACATGCAGGAAATATGGTATTTCCTTAAACCCCAAGAAGTCATTATTTGGCTTGGAAGAAGGAAAACTTTTAGGACACATCATTTCGAAAGATGGCATAAGAATTGATCCAGATAGGATACAAGCTATCCTACAAATGCCTCACCCAAGGAATGTCAAGGAGCTGCAAGGATTCTTAGGAAAAATCAACTTTTTGAGAAGGTTTATCCCAAATTTAGCAGAGTTAATCAGATTACTAAACAATATGCTAAAGAAAGATTCAAAGGTCAAATGGACTGTTGAAGCAAAACAAGCTTTTGAAAGTATAAAATTGGCCTTGACTCAAACCCCAGTGTTAACTAACCCTCAGTTTGACAGAGACTTCATCATTTTCTCCTTTGCCTCCCAACATACTATTGCTGCTGTTTTATTACAGAAAGATGACCAAGGGAATGAAAAGCCCATTGCTTTTTTCAGCAGAGCTCTTAGAGATGCCCCCCTAAAGTACCAAATAATGGAGAAACAAGCCTATGCCTTGATCAAAGCCATCAAAGACTTTAGGATTTACATCCTTTACTCCCATGTTGTGGCTTATGTACCAAGTCCTATTGTCAAAGACATCCTCACACAAGAAAACTTAGAGGGAAGAAGAGGAAAATGGATTGCAAACATACTTGAATTTGACATTGAAATAAAGCCTACAAAGCTGATTAAAGGGCAAGGTTTGGCCAAGTTAATGACAGAAGCAAATTTCCAAGCCTTAGATATCAACCAACTGGACAGTGAAACAGAGCTGGCGACTCCAAAGATCAATGTAGCCTTTGAACAATCTCCATGGTACTCTGATATCTGTTATGTGTTACAAAACCTGTGTGCTCCCCCAGGACTGTCCAGAACTAAGTCTAGGTTCCTAAAAATGAAAACATCTAAATTTTGTGTGATAAATGAGAATCTACTCTGGAAAAACCATGAAGGTATTTTGCTGCACTGTCTTCTTGAGAGTGAAACTGACAATATCATGCAAGAATTCCATGCTGGAGACTGTGGTGGACATTTGTACTGGAAGTCCACTGCAGACAAGATATTAAGGGCTGGTTATTACTGGCCCACTATGTTCTCTGATGTGAAGAAATTCACAACATCATGCCACAAGTGCCAACTGTTTGAAGGCAAAAGACAATTGCTGCCACTTCCTTTGAGGCCCATTGCAACAGAGAGACCTTTTCAACAATGGGGCTTGGATTTCATTGGGGAAATTCACCCCTCATCTTCAGGACAACACAGATGGACCTTGACAGCAACAGACTACTTCACCAAGTGGATTGAAGCTGCCCCATGCAGACAAGCAAATGATTCAGTAATCATTCAATTTTTGGAGAACAATATACTGGCTAGATTTGGCTGCCCAGACAAGATAATAACAGACAATGCTGCTGCCTTCAGATCCAAGAAGATGGTGAACTTCTGCCATAAATTTCACATTACCCTGGGCCATTCTACAGCTTACTATCCTCAAGGAAATGGCCTTGCTGAATCATCAAACAAAAGCCTGATAAACATCATAAAGAAAGTGCTGGAAGAGAACAAAAAGAACTGGCATAAGAAACTAGTAAATGCTTTATGGGCAGACAGATTAACCACTAAAAGATCAATTGGGACCAGCCCATATGAGTTAGTCTATGGATTAGAGGCCAGATTTCCTTCATCACTAGGAGTGCCGGTTATGAAACTCCTACAAGAAAGCCAAGCAGAGCCAAATGACATGCAAAGAAGGATTAACCAGATAATTTGTCTACAGCAGACCAGAGAACAAGTTTTCAGCAGAGTGCAGATACTACAAGAGAAACTGAAAAAGGCCTTTGATAGAAGAACTAAAGCAGAAGATTTCAATGTAGGGGACAAAGTTTTAAAGTGGGATGCAAGAAGAGAAGAGAAAGGAAAACATGGGAAGTTTGATTCTCTATGGAAAGGACCATTTTCTGTCCAAGCAGTACAAGGTAATAACACTTACTTCCTAAAAAGTTTGACTGTAACTGAACTGGATGAAGGTCCTGTCAATGGCAGGATGCTGAAGCACTATTTTGACTATTCACTATGATAGAAATTCAGAGGTTCATTGTATATATGCAGTTGTACATATTCTTTTCTGATTTAAATTGTATAAAGAGGTTTTCCCAAATGCTGCACCTAGCAGCAACAGGCAGATAGAATCAGAGGTTCTCCAAGAAAAGGCACACAATTTTGACAGATTATATGCAGCAGATTTCAAAGACAAAGATGGGCAGTCAAGGAACAAGGCAATCTGACCTGCTGTTCTTGGTCTTTCAAAAGAAAAACCATCCCCATGTGGAGCCACTGTTGGATACCTATAGTAATAGGTTTCATATTTCATGATTGGCAAGAGAAAAGCCAAATATGCTCTGCTCTGGTATCCCAAAGATCCCATATTTCCTAGAAAGCAAGAGCTGGGTAAAGTGTTTCAAGTATTGAGGACCTTATTTCAATTTTTGTGGATGATTCAACAGTCTAATCTGGATCATGCCATGTTTCAATTTTGAGTTGTAGAATAGAGAAAGAGGTCTGTCCAAACAGCTTAATCTTGGCAGACAAGTAGTTCAGGTAGAGAAGCAAAGGTTCCCAAAAGTTTAATCTGGGACCTTGGAAGACATAAGGGTAGAAGTAGATAGAGAGAAAAGGAAAAAGCCAAAGAAAAGAAAAGGCAATTGAGGGTTGCAAGTCCAAGTGCCCCTCCAAGAAGAAACAAAAAATGCTAGGCAAAATAGTTGGGTAGGCAGTTGTGGTTGCAGAAAGAATATGATCACCACTACACAAGTATCAATAGGTCTCTTGCCAAGGCAATAAATCTATCAGCAAACAAAGTGGTGAATCCCATGAACTCACAGCAAAGAGGATCACTAACTTCTTTTCTTTTCCCTCTCTAATCCATCACTAACACCCCTTTTCTAATTCCCCTCCTTCATTCATATTAACTCCTAATTCTACTATATAACCTCCCTTATCTTACCCCCACCCCTAATATTATTAACACTAAGGTGTATAAAACCCCAAATCTTATGTATATTCCCTCCCCTAGGCATAATAGCCGTGTATTTTTCAAAAGGGACCAAATGGCATCTGGCCACTTTGGTGAACCTATTCCACCTTATTTCCCCTTTGCTGCAAGTTAATTTGCCCTCAAATCACCTCTGCATTGATAAAACCCCCCCTCCAAACCCCTTCTGCCTATAAAAACCTTTGCAAAGGTTAATACCCGCCTCTGGCACGTTTCCCAATCCTACCGCATGGTTGGTTAAGCAAAACATTTGAAAAAACCCATTAAAACCCACAAAATTTAATTTTTCCGCCCGCAGTATTAAACGCGCGTCTTTCCCCTCCGCCAGCCGTCGGATCAAGCCCATCAGATCCGATGGTCCACAGCAATATCGGAGCGCATCCTATGGCGGCGCTTTAACCTCCGGGAAAGTGACGTTGCGCCTTGTCACGCCTCCTCCACGCGTCAACCGTTGAACCATCTCGGAGCCCACTCTGACAGCCTCTGCGCCGTACCTAAACCGCCCCGAGAAACCGCAGCGGTTAAGGCCTTAACCGTGACCGCTGCAGTTTGACCGCCACCTACCCGCCGCTGACTCGCCGCCACGTCCTTGCCTGCTCGTACCTGCCTCTCTTATTGGTCCACCTCAATGCTGACTGGGTTGCCACCTCGCCGTCCCTTTGACCGGTCGCCCACTGCCACGTCGCCCGATGACGTCAGCTGACGTCACCTCACCATGACCCACCAATGACGTCAGCAGAAAAAAGCGCCAAATTGGTAAAATAACCCATATTTACCAATTTTCCCGTGTTTTTTACCATTTTCACTGTTATTTCTGCTGATTGCTCTGCATGACCGTTTGAACTCAAATTTTCGCCAACCAGTCAATTAGCCCGGGCGACCTCCTCAAGCAGCGACTGTGCACCTTTGTTTCAACCTCTGCTCATCGAATTACAGGTATTTAGACCGTTTCGCCCTCCATACGACCTTCATTAAGCTTAAAATTGCTCACAGGGATAATAGAACCATAAAAACGATATTTACACCGTTCATTTCCATTCATTCATCCACCATTGTCATTGTGAGGGCCAAGAAGTACCTGCAGAGCTTTAGAAGCCTGCAATTCACATAAAACCTCTGTAATTCTGCGTTTTCCCGGCAGAACTCCTAATAGACATAATTCACCCGATTGGAGAGTTCAATTAGACCACAGAGAAGTTCTGTCACTAGACTCCAGTAGTATTTCAATTGCTATTGAGAGAATTCCCCTTGAATACTCAGAACCTCAACTGTTTCCACAGAAAACTGCCTCCAGACTGTGTTTTTACCATTTCACCTGTCTACTTACAATTCTTGCAACTTGAAGAGCTATGGAGACCCCTATTGCACTGAATATTAAGCCCATCAATGCTCCTCACCAGGAATTGGCATGGAAAGCCCTGGGAGACATGGACTACCAAATGCTGGATTGGTTTCCCATGGGAACCAAGTACAATGTGCTAATGTTGAATGAATTAAGAGCCCAGCACCTCAGTGGGGTAGATATCTTGGGGATTTGGGAGTCAAATTTGCCCATATACAACCTTCCCCAAGTCAATCCTATGCCAGAGCTCATTTATAGCTGCCAGGAATGCTATGACCCCAGCCAAAGAGCAGTCATAAGCCCCACAGGCCTAGTCCTGTTCCAGATCACCCCAGAGAGCATAAACCAGATGCTGTGCTTCAAAACAGCCAAGAAATTGACCCCTCTGTCCATGCAGAATCTGATTAACACAGGGATCAAGCTGTCCAGTGACCAGATTGTCAAAATTAACCAACTGTTTGTCACACCAGGTTCTGAAACAGTCAGAACCCCTCCTATTGGGTACCACTATCTAAATGAGTTGGGCAGAATGTTGGTGGATCTAATTGGCTATGTCCTAGGATTCAGGGGGCTGGAAGATGTAGATGAAAGTATAATGGCAATGTTGTCCATATTTGCCCCTGGTAAGCCTCCAGCTGTGCAGTATGATTATGCAACTTACATAGCAGAGAAAATCCATGATCAGTTCATGAATTTGAAAAGGGAGAGACTGTTCAGGTACTCCTCCTATATATATCATTTATTCCTTTTCTATCAGCCAGCTACCTTCTCTGTTCCTTTGAGGCCACTCAATGCCCAAGGAAGCCCAAGATCAGTTGTTTTCTGGACCTCTGTGTTTCATTTTACCTCAGTATCACCCTATACATACTGTGAGTTCATTGATTTATTTGTTCATCCGGCCCTAACAGCTCTGCAAGGTACTCCTCCTCCTAGATTAACCGATGATATGAAGAGGATTCTACATTTGAACAAATCTTACAATATTGGCAACTGGTACTTCTACCAGAACCACACAGTCATTAGGATATATGGCTGTGAATTGAACCCATTTAGGTTGCCAAGGTATGTCCCCATGAGGCTTTTTGCCTTAGAGTATTTCAGGCAGTTTGGGAACTCAGATTACCTTCACTTTCAGAGTAGAAACAAGAAGTCACAATTGAAGGTAAGAAGCCAGCTAGGTTCCTTCCTGTATAACAAGAAAGAGGAAGGGTGGAAAGAGGCACACAGCATCCTGGAAGGCCTCAGATTGCAGACCAGTTTTGAATGGATTCCCTATGACCCCAATCATACTATCTCCCTCAGGAGAATTAGATACAGACTGGGCAACTATGCGCATAAAAGACAACCTGAAATCGAAAAGTATGCCAATGCACTAGAGTGGGAAGAGGGTACACTAGTAGAACAACTCACTGAGGTAGAACTACTTGAGAAAGAAGCTAGGAATGTGCAAAAAGAAACTGACTTGGAAACTTGTGGACAGGTGCCCCTCTCCTACAGAAAGCAAATTGGAACAGCTGCTAGATCTTCAGCAGCACAGCAGCAAACTACTGAGAAGACATCCCAGGCAGCAAGCAAAGACAAAGGAAAACAGGTGGAACAGCCACCTATATTGACAGAGGAACAAGTTGACACCTTGCTACAGCAGCAAGAAGAAATGGAACAGCAAGAACTGGGGCAGCAACAAGAAAAAGCACAGTCCAGTGAACAGCAGCCCTTGCAGCAGGAAAAGGGGACAGATCAACCTAGTAACACTGAACAACAGCCCCAAACAGAGGTGCCTCCCAGGACAGACACCAATATAGACACCTCAGTCCTCCAAACACCACAGAAGGAGGATGTGACCAGGAAAAGGGAGAGAGAGACCCCCCACACCTCATCCTTCATCAGAGGAGAGAAGAGACAAAGACTGAATGACTCCCAAGAGGAGGATATAGCAGTAAGGCAAGCCATGGGCATGGGCCCACCCAGTGGAGAACTTTCGGCCAGCTCATCTCAGCGTGGACATGACATGACTATGGGAGGAGAGGTCAGCTCCTCCGGTCAACATAGAAAAGGGCAGTCAAGTATAAAGCAGCAATTCATTGACATCAAGAGGAGGAGTGATCCCATAAAAGTGCAGCTGTATGATCACTTGCTAAACCTAGCTCCTAGCAACCAGCAGAGACTCATGTCTGCTTTCGATGTGAGCGAAGGCAAAATGATAATGAGCCACTTCATGCCCACAACTTTGCAGCCTCAGTCCACCTCGGACTATCTAAGAACCAACATGGAGGTTCTTGCCAAAGACATACACCCCATGGACAAGATCGAATTACATAAGCAAACTGGTGAAATGGTGTATGCCTCCCTAGCAGATGAGACATTGGAGAACTATAAACTAAAGAGCAGCCTGGATAACACAGCTTCTCAGCTGGAGTTAGAAAGAGCATCATCACAAGCCAAGGACAATAGGATCAAGTCCTTGGAAGAGGTAATTATAGAGATAGGGCATGATCCTAAAGATGTCAAAGGCATCCAAGAACTCCTGAAGATAAGGGATGCAGACATGGCAGCCCTAAGAAAGAAAATCAAACTCCCGGCCACCATCCATCCACAAACAGATGAAGTTGCCCAGCAAAGGCAAGAAAAGGATGCTACAGATCTGCTGGTATCCCTATACAAAGAGCTGGTTAGGACTCAGGACCAGCTAGGACAAACTGAAGCTGCAAAGGCAGCACTACAAGAAACACTGAAGCAAAGAGAAGAGGGTCAACCCTCCCAGCCTCCTCCTGTGATAATAAATCTTGAGGAAACCCCTCCAAAGACTACTCTTCCTCCTTAGCAAACAGAAGCTATAGCACCAACTACAGCGCCATCCACAACAGCAACAACTACAACATCAGAACAGGCTACTAGTTTAGACATGCAAAAGCTGCAAGCTGAGATCCAAGCCATGGAATCTCAAATGAAAGAGCTAGATGAACTTAAGAAAACCTTGACTAAGGTAAATGAAAAGTTTGACAAGAGCAAACAGAATGAGGCAGCCAAGGAGAGAGAGGTAAAAGCTCTTAAAAGGAGAATTGCTGAACTAGAGAAAGAGCTTGCACTAGAAAAAGTGACAGCTGAAATGAAAGCAGTGCTATGGAGCAACATTGGGCGGTCCATTGCCAACCAGTGGCAATATATTGAGACCATGGATGAGCAAATGGTGCTCATCACTAAAGCAAACAGAGAAATACAGAGGGCCAGGGCAAGCCTTGGGCACATGCCAGAAGCTGCTACTAGGATGATCAATACTCTGAACTATAAGACTAGCTCTCAATTAGCTGTCATGGGAATCACCAACAGGACAGAAACAATTGCTGTAGCCAAAAGAGTCATAACATTGAGGAACTTGGTTGGAACACTGGAGAGGAGGACACAGGATATGCAGACTGAAATCAACAGATTCCTGGAAAAATTCGTGGCACTACAGAACAGAGGCCTCCCAAGCATTTTAAGCAGTGTAGGAAGACTGCTCACCCTGGACAATTACAATAAGAGAATTGATGCACATGCAGTAGCAGAGATTGCACAACAGCCCAGTACTTCAGCAGAGCCAGGGCCAGCCACCGGGCAGAGTATGTATGACAGGATGGAGAACCTGTTTTTCCTCATGAATGAAGTTGACCATCTGTTTGATACACCACCTAACTTCTTCAAATTCACAGAAGCAGATGAAACTCTAGGGGCAATCTTAGCACACCAACTGCCCACATAGGATGCCTGGAGAAATTTGACACAGACAGTTTTGTCAGGCCAGAATCAGTAGCGCGAATTCTCCAGGCAAATGAGCATACATGCGCAGGCACAATTTTGAAGGAAAATATCTACAGGGAAGAGGCAGAGGCTGAGTCAACTCAGCAGGACCATTAACTCACCACAAGCAGCAGTCACAATCACAGCTGACAAGTCCAGGATACAGCGTACAAAGCCTTAAAGACAGATCTTCCAGCATTTATTCAGAATATCTCGACCGACTTAGCTGTTCCCAAAGGCTAAAATATCTTCTGACAGAGCATTAAAATGCCTGTACTCTGTAATCAATGCTGCATTAAATTTTGGTCATAATATCTTAAGTAGTTGGTAAGAAAGTAAAATCTGAGATAACTCAGAACTCAGATATTTTGTAAATCACCGCAAGTATATATTCACCCTTCACAGTAGTTGAAAGGGTTGTTGCAATTTTCTTTTGAAGAGCTCTCGCTCGTTGTAATATTTTCAGAGAAGTAATACAAAGGAAGAATGGAATTTCCAAGGCTTGGTGTTCTTTGATGTATTGTGGTGAAAGATGAATGTTACAGGATTCCAGGGTGTTGCATAAAACAATAAGTATTTTCAAATCTCTTTGTTATATGTTTTCGAGTCTTTTGTTCCCTTTTGTTGTTCAAATGTATTACACTTGATAGCAAGGTGAAAGAATAGTTCCAGGATTTAACCATGTTTACCCTGGACTCAAACTGAGCTATTATACATGTTTTCCTCAGATACAGTGACAGAATTGTAATTCTTAATTGCTGCATTTCAAAACTGTGTCTTTTACTGTGATAGGCATTCTCAGGGATTCAATTTTTGCCCATGAGACCTCTGTCTTTTCCTCTTAAAGTTGTCTGTTGGGAATATATAGACAATAAGTGAAAATTCTTAAATGCTTTCACTGATTGTGATACCTGTTTCCAGTCATTTAATCAAAAATCTGTTCTATTAAGCACTCAAATGGCCCTGTAAGCTCCATCTTTCATCTCAAAGTTTCAAACACATATAGCCACAGACTCCATTGCCCAATGGTACTCAACCTCTTTGAAAACTACATCACTAGAATCTAAAAGGAGTTTCATCAACCAAAACATAAACAAAACCAGTGCATAATAGCTAGCCTAAAACCCTATCATAAACAGTTACAAATCATAAAGAGAGAGCCCTCTCTGATCACAGTTTGGCTAGAAACAGTGATCCAAAGATTGGTTAGTGGTTACCCCGGCCGTATTCCCTTGGGAGTCATAGGGAACAACCTGGGTGTTAACACGCCCATCGCACCCCCAGCAGTGTTCTAGGTGGGATGCATGCTGACTGGAAAATGGCCAAGTCAGCATGCATTGCACCTTTCGATATAGAAGAGGTGCGATGGAGCGAGGGCGAGTTTTTCAAACCCTAGAGGCTAAAAAAAACCACAAAACATGCTCAGAATTCAAAAAGGAAAGGATGAAACTGAAGAGCTTAGGTTTAGCTCCTACCTGGTCCAGACGGCGCCAAGAATCGTCCACAGAATCTCCCAGAATCAGCCAGTGAAAATCAAGGGGGAAAGCACCTCCAAAGCTCCAACAAACCAAAGTTCAAATGAAATGGTAAAATGAGAGGTAAAAAACCACTTTTGAATTACTATTCACGTAATTCAACTAAAATATTAGTGTTTTGACTCATTTTTCAAGCATGTGTTATTCATTTCTAATTAGTTTGATGAAGCAATTGAAGAAGCAGTGCAACCGTTGAAGGAACAAAAATTGTCAATGGTAAAATCAAGATAATCAATGACCATTATATCGAGCAGTTTTAACGCGGAATTCAAGCTCGTTAAAAAATAAACATAAGCAATGAGCAAATGTTCCCCCAGAGTTTAAGCTCATTAAAAAATGAACCAATTTTTGGTAAATAACCATTGTGAATGAATTATCATCAGCCTTTCAAACCTTGGTTGTGTTCTCATCATCACCTCCACTCTATATTGGCCGATCATTCACCTCCATTTGATTGTTTACCCCTTTTGAGGAACAGTTGTGAAGAGTGATCCTGTTAGCCATCCTTGTGACACTGTCGTGATTGGAAAATTCCAAACCTTACCTGGAATTAGCTGCTACCCAAAATTATCACTCGTTCCTCAAAAAACGAGTCTCCTTTAAGCTCTTTTCAACTGACTCGTAAAATATGAAAAGATTGCCGAGCGATTGGCCTCTCCAGCTCGTTAAAGTGACCGGAAGTGCTATCCCTCCTTTAGATTTTAATCTTTTTGGACCTGAGGTATTATTACACAAAAAGATCGAGCGCTTGTTTTGTTCGGCTCGTTAAAAATTCCGAAAATTCATCCCTTTTGTATTGTTTTATACTTTTTCAGACTCAAGGGATTATATGACGAAAAAGGATTATTGGAGTTTTCTTTACGTCCCTTTTCCAAACTCTCTAAAATTGAAAAGGACCGAGTTATATTTTTCATTAAACTCATTAAAACCGAATAGTGACAAACTTGTCCATACAGACAAGAACGAGTTTCACTATCGCTAGGCTCGTTAAAACATAGCGATGGGTTTGCCCGAAGGGCAGATTATAGAACAAGCATATGTTATCCTCCTCAAGCTTGACAAAAATAAAGAGGTACTGGTCAGCAATGACTGGGGAAAAATTGGGAAGAAAACTTGAAGAAACTTTATTGGTAGCAAGTCACTCTTGAACATGACGCTTTCACTCCGCATCCGAGTCGGGTTGGGTTGTTTCGTTCACTGGTCATATCACCATTGGTCCATCACACCATCCATATTTGGGGTTAACGCTACCAATCCATCATGTCAGTGTCGTCGATATGTTCAAGAGAAGTCGCTCAGAGAATTCACTTGTGTCTCATCCACTGTAATACATTTACGCTCCATTCTTTCATGACTGCCACCCTGAACCTTATGTCATCAGATCGTTTTCACCTCCATTAAAATCATTTGCTCCGTTCCGTGTCATTGATGTGGGATTCACTAAGGCCCTCCTATGACGGATCACTTCTTGTCGACATCAGCTCATTATCCAAGAAGTTGATCTAGGAACAACCCTTTCAGTACTTTGAAGCTTGCATGCCTCAATGTCAAGTTTCTCACTTCCGGCGACAGGTTTACATCAATGGCCTTCGACCGAAGGATTTTGCATGGTGTTCGATGCCAAGTCCCTTATTCACACCGCGTGAATTGTACTGTAGTACCTTGAGGGTCATCATCATTATCGGTGATTCCTCTCGCACCTATTAACAGCTTACATCATTGGCTGGTAATCAGGCGATGTCTTTCCATGTTCGACCCCAGAACATCTCCCACGTGGATCGACTTGTACTTTGAGTGAAGATCGAATGAGATTGAAGACCCCTGATCTAGTTTCATCCATCCGGGCTGCGATATATATTCAGGAAAATAAAGACATCAAATGTACATCATTACTGCACAAATAATCATCCAATCCAAAGGATGATGGCTCTACCAGAATCATCAGTCGGCACACAGACGGTTGTCTGTCTTATGTACATGAAAATGAATTTGTAAAATCTGAGCATGGGAATGCCTGCCTCAGCTAGATCATGAAAATATTATGAAGATAATGTATTGTATTGTATCTTATTAAAGGTCGCCTTATAGCTCGAAAAAACTTCGGATCCTCATGATAAATCATTTGACCCGACATCAAAAGATTAATGACTTCATGCTTTAGGGGGCAACTGTTATAGAAATTTTTGCGCACTGCAACCCCAATCATAAATGTCCATAAACCAAGGGCTCCTAAGTCCCTAAAAGTGTTGTTCCAACCCCTAAAAGTACAAGGTCAACTAATTACATCATCTCCCAAAAGTTCTCCATGAAAAACTACTCAGAACTGGTCAAAATTGGACCATCTCACCTGCTCCATGGTCAAAGTGCGCTGCATCCCAGCTAAATGCACACGGGAGGTGTGATGCATACTGAAAATCCCTTCTATGGGGTGCGATTGGTGAGAGTGGACAAATGGCAGGGTCAATATGTGAGGTGGAAGATCATGGAATCATCCAGAAACTTCTCCTGTGACACTTGCCTCTCTACATTCGCCCAGGGATGAGTAAGAGATCATCAATCTCCAAGTGGAATCAAGAACTATCAGAGAGAGGACACTAATCAAATCTCAAAAGCTGACTCACCCCCCTTGCAAACATCTATATATGGATCCCTCATCCCAGAGATCTGGAGGCTGGAATTTTGTATCTTGTAAGGAAGTGCTGTTGGTTTCTTGGTGTAACATCATAGTGTTGGGTGATCTAAGCTTTTCATGAGGTGAAGAAGGGTTTTCTTGCTGAGAGGATGACATTGGGTCAGAACAATTGGTTGTAATCCTCTTTTCTATTCTTGATTATTAATAAAGCTATTCAAGTTTTCCTCCACATTCTTGTATGATTGATGATATATGCAATTGTGTGGTCAATATATATCTGGTCCTATATTGTTTATGATAGTAGATCTATGTTCTTGGATAGTGTTATGTTGCTTTGATTCTACAGGTGTTCTTTGAAGCTAGGTAGACGAGGAAGCGAGTGGCAAAGATCTATCAGAAGGGAGAGGAATCAAGCAAGGAACCAAGCGCAAGACAGAGGTTGGTCTCCTTTGTTCCCCTCTTATCTACTTCTCATAAAGGAAAACAAAAGTGGTTTTAGTTTGTTTGTTTCTAAGGTAGCTACCAGCCTTAGTGGGACTAGCAACTCTGCATAGACACTAGATTTCCCGATAAAAATGAGACCCATGTCCTTCATTTCAAATTCCATTGCAAGGTCCTCCTTGCAAGATATGATCAACGTCTCATCACTAGTTAAAATACAATTATCAATATATAAGACAATAATAAGAAATTTACCTTCTACCCATACATGATGAGGTTTACATCTGGTTCACTTATGGTGAATCCCAAATCGTTGAGATAACTATTGATCTTCGTGTACCAAGCACAAGGTGCTTGCTTGAGATCATACAGTGCTCACTTGAGTTTGCACACATGAGACTCTTGATCATATGTCTCATAACATTTTTGTTACTCTATGTACACCTCCTCCTAAACAACCCCATTCAGAAATGTTTTTTTTACACCAATCCGTTAAATATTCCACCCCATCTGTGTAGTGAGACAAAGAATTGATCTAATGGATGAGTACCTTACTACAAGAGAAAATGTCTCCTCATAGTCAATTCCCTCAACTTGAGAGTACCCCTTGACCACAAATCTGCCCTTATACTTCCCTATTCTTCCATTTGTTGCCTGCTTCACCTTGAAGATCCATCTCAAATCCACTATTGATTTATATGTTGTTCTTGGGATCTTTTCCCAAACACAGTTCTTTGCAATGGATTCATATTCCTCCACCATTGCATCAACCCCTACAGGTTTCTCTATTTCTTCCTCAAAATAGGATGGCTTAATCTCTATAAGCTCAGTCATAAGAGCTATGTCGCCAGTGTACCTCTCAGGTGACCTAATTTGCTTACGCAAGTTTGAAGGATATCCCACATTCTCCCCCGCATCGTGCACAATTCTATCAACTTCCTTAGTTCTTTTTATACCTTCTCTAAAGAGTTTTCTTTAGTGAATGTCTCCACTCTCTACTCCACAATTTGTGGTTGCTCTACAACTTCTTGAGGTTCCTCTTTTTGAGCTAAAATCTCATCTTTTGGTGGCATCTAAAGCTCCCTCTCAAGAGCACCACATAGATTTCTCCTCATCAAAATTTACATCCCTTCACATAACTATCATTATGAGTGATGGAAAGTACACATGTTAGTTGTGGGGAGTTTTTGTGTAACCCACAAATACCCCAAATTTTGCGTTGACTAAATCTTCTTCCTTGCTTTTTTGGAGACATTCCAGTAAACAGAGGCTCCAAAAATCTTGAAGTGTGACACATCTGGCTTTCTTCATGAGAAAGCCTCCTCCGGTGTAATATCATGGCAAGAATCCAATGAGAACTTTAGTTTTGCAAACAAACTGTTGTATTGCATGCCTCAACCCACAAATGCAGAGGTAGGCCTTGGTCATGCAACATTACCCTTGTTGCTCCCAAAATGCTATGGATATTTCTCTCAAACACCCCAGTCTGATGCGGGTTGTGGGGTGTTTTCAACTCTCGTTGAATTCCTTCTTCCGCAAATAAATTTTTAAATTCATTCAACACATACTCACCTCCATTATTGCTCCAAAGAGCCTTTACCTTTTTGTTGGTTTCTTTCTCAAACAGTGCCTTGAATTCTATGAACATGGAGAATGTCCCATCTTTCTTCCACATGAAGAGATCCAACACTTATGTGAGAAGTCATCAATAAAAAGGACAAAATATTTGTGTCAGGATATAGATGTATAGATGTATTACAATCTTATGAATATAGATGTATTACAACTGATTTACTCAACTGTGCACAACCCGTAAGTGAATAACATATCCCTCTGCTCAGTAAGAAGCTCAAAACCAAACTTTGTCAATTTCTACCTCTGCTTGAGCCCCTATTTCCTTGTGCAATTCCTTGAGAAATTAGGCCCCTATTATATAGGTTTTTTCCAAAATGGATTGCACAATTCCAAAGGTTGATCATGTGACTGCATGCAACACCTATACGCTCAAGACTAGTCTACAACTAATATTACACTACCTTGGAATCTCTACCATAGCCAGGGAACTCGAGTTTTTTGCATGCACTAGCAATTTTGGGATGATTGATCACTTAACTAGCTGATCATTGCATTTGACTGAAGTCCCACTGCACAACTAGCCTTCCACTAGTTCCTCCAATTTTTAGACCTAGTTTAACTAAAAACAACTTGAGATAATTGACTTTGACTGCTAAAAGTTAGAAATCACACATGCTTAATTGAACTCTAACTCCTCCAACTCGAATTGACTGAGTGAAATGGGTGACACAGACCATGTCATACAAGCTAATTACATCCAAGTTGTCTGCTGATGTAGAAATTCGAATTTTCTCAATTTATTCAAGGCAAAATCAAATTGAGAATTTCTTGCCATATTTTCCAACAATCCTTCAAGGAATCTAATCCATGTTGCCAATCTAGCACAAACATTTGCTAATAATAACAACCAACATATATAAGTAGTGTTCAAAATAAATAAAATAGTAAAAAGACACATATTAAAACACAATTTGATGGAGACCTCGAAAAGTGCCTCCTTCGCTCCTCTCACGACGCACACCTCTATTATCAGCCTCCATCACCCTAAATCCCATTAGTTGTTGTCAACCTGCATCACTCTACTTCCCAAAGAAACCAGCAATAGCGTAAAGACAAACCCCTAATCCTTTACCTTTTTTACTAGCACATCATATTGAAAGTTTTAAGACAAAAGATTTATTTTGTCTTAAAAAATTGTTTTAAAATTCCCCTCCATGTAGTAGTCAAGAATGCAATGACATACTTTAGGAAATTGGTTCACTAAATTATTGCCTAAGGTAAAAGAAGGTTTTAATATGTAAAAACCTATCATAGATGGTGCATTTTGATCAACCTAGTAATACATGACTTGGTGATCATTTTTTGGGTGATAACAGATTGTTGCCCAACATAAGAGTTTGAGGAGCAAATCGTATGATGGAAATATGTTGTAGCTTCACTTTCACCAAACACCGAAGGGGAGTCATAGGGAGAGAGAGAGATAACTCGAGTAATAGGAAGGAGTGAAGTTGGAGGGGGTGAAAGCTACCTGTGAGATAAAAGTTTCCTTTATTGATGAGTACAAGATCTCAATAAGGCGGGGGAGATATACCCATACCTATGAGATAACTGAGTAAAAATGATAATGGTGTGCGTAACAATCTAGGTCTGAGGTACATATTACATGATACATGATATGCTGGCATCAATGGGGCAAAAAATGATACAATGAGATAATGATCCCCATATACATAATTTCCTCGAATATAGTGGCCAGGATTGATACAATTAAGTATGTTGATTTGAGGACATGAGACATAATTCCCCCACGTTGGTGTGGTGAAGGCGGGGGGGGGGGGAGATCACAACCAAAGAAGCCCTTATGAATAGGAGAGGTATTTAAATATCTCAATGGATCATTCTAAATAAAGGTTCATGTTGTGAGTTATGCAATCAGCAGAAACAAAGCCATTCAAATATAAATAACTTCTTCTGAGGCTAGATCATAATTTTCTGACATCTAGGTATGTGAGGGGCTACCTAAAGAGACATCCCCTCATAAGGTCTAGAACATCTCACACACACCTCAGAAAATCTAGGAAAATCTGCTAGATCACTAAACCACCAAGTGTATGCTTCTTGATCGTGCGATAATGAGTTGAATTTGAGCATGCGAGAAAAAACCAAGTAAAAGGGAAATAATGATTCACTTTGCTTGATTAGAGGCACCAAGAAAGGATGAAATATGAAACCAAGGTACACCATCCTATAGACTACTCTCTTGGAATAAATGTGTTGATGTTAACAAAATCAGGCCCACCAGAGTTTAGGCAATTATGAATCCTCAACAAAGGCACAACGATCATATTATCCTGGCTAATAATGACTAACACCAGGGATCATAATTGGAAGATATGGGGACTCGTGGAGTTATGATTTACCTTGTCAGAGCATAACATGCAAGGTTGACCTCGTAGTGATTAACACAACTCGATAAGGGATGGTCAATTATTGAGACGGAGGATTTTCAAAGGCATGTGAGGATAGATGGAGGTTAAATATAAGAAAAATGGGATGAATGAGACACATAGATGGATAATATATTGTAACATGACTCAATGGGACTTTGAACAAACTCCATAGATGTAAGGGCAACTCATCTCTAATGCTTTGAAGAAAGGTGACTATATGATGCTTCCACATGGGAAAGGCCCGCAGCGCGCCATAATAGAATGAGTAAATAGTGATTACTCGTGATAGAACTCGACTCATAATTCTAGAAGTTGAAACGAAAAGTGGTACGAGAGTACATGTGACTCATATTAAGAGATTTGATTTAATCCACCAAAGTGAGACCTCATGGAAAAAATGGCTTTGTCGCAAAGTTTCAAATTACAAGAAAAATGGAGACCCATTGTAGAGATCGGTGAGAGAATTCCAACACTGCTGACGGTTTGTCAAACTGAACTACCATTTACTCCTAATGGCCAAAAAAACTAGATTTTTTCCTATAAAAGGGCTTCTTGCCCCCAATTCCAATGCATTTGTACATTTATTTGTTGGAGAATTTAGAGAAGAGTAAGAGGTACTAAATCTTGGTGAACTCATAGCAGAGTCGTTGGATTTCAAATGTATGACTTACTAGGTGGCCTTACCTGTCTAGAAGTGGCCTTAATGCCTCTTGGAAGGATGGTTTCTCATGAAGAATTAAGGAAAGAAGGTTGTCCCTTTAATTTATGAAAAAGAGACATTATGTATGGAAAAGATACAAGTGAAAAGATGTTTATTTTTAGAATAGACAATATCTCCTATCTCTCTCTCATCCCAATCCAAAAATCAATAAGGAATATTGTTTAAATTTAATGCCCCGAGCTACATTTTTAAGACATAGTTAGGATTCTTAAGAAAATTACCCTAAAGGTAACACAATTCTTGTTATTGTTAGTCCTATGCATTAGGGATTTCTCTAACATCCACTTTAACAGACATCTTTCCATGTGCTCAATATTCTCAATAAAAATAACATATTTTGTGGTGTTGATGAGTAATTTCTATTAAGTTTCTGCTTTTATGGATCTTGGGGAATTCCTAAACATAAACTTCTTAGACTAAATAAGAAGCGATCGATTTGTAATATTCTTTTTTTTTGGATATGGTTAAAGTGGATGGAATCTACCCATGGTATTTATCGTGGTAGTTTCCCATGGCATTGACCCATGGTATTTGCCTTCGTTTTTCGAGTGAAAACAATTAAATAAAGTCTCTAGAGATTCAATGAAGCATATAAAAGGGGATAGGAGCCTAACAATGTAATCATCGAGAGTTATTTATCTATTTTTCTTTTATTGAGAGCTTGTCAAGGCATGTTCTAGTTGACCCCAAGGACGAAAACCCCATGGGATTAATTTCTCTGGTGGATCCATCGAGGATCTAAGATTGTGCTTCAACATCTTTAATTTCTCTATTGATGGGAAGCCATACATGCCAAGGCACGAGCTTTAGTAGTGCTTCTGTGGGCATGTAATTTTGTTTATATTTATTTACATAAATAAGAGGTTGCATTCTCAGATCTTTATTTTGTTCAGTGTTTTTATTGCAAGAATTTTATTAGAACACCTACAATGTACCAGAACTGATTAAAATTTTGATGATTGGGAAATTACAGTGGTATTAGAGTTGTGCATCCGCCAGCCTGAGGGTTTTATTGGAAAATTCTAAATTATTTGTAGGGTTTTTGGAGGTTTCATGTAGGGAACTTTGGTGGAATTTATGCTCACCCTAGCCAACATTTCCATCTTTGATGGTATTTTGTATCATCCTAGTTGGTTCTATTTTTCGGTTCATTGGAAGGAGAATTTTCGGCATTATTTTGGGAGTTATTATTTTAGTGCAAACAAAAGAGAAAACATTACTTTGCCAAATTTTTATATTGGACCTTGGTTTGCTTTACCATATTTATCCATTCAAGTTTACGGCGTTGATATCGAACCCCTATCAGATTTGAAGGTCGCTTTTCAATTGTATTGCAAGGCTATGAGATTTTTTGTAGGAAGTACTACCATCTTGACTATAATTTGATTACAGGTCTATAGAAATCCAATGGAAGAGTTCATTTCCTTCTAGTGGCTCAAGCACCAAGGGTTCAAAGGCTAAATTCTGAGCACAAGTATTATATCGGATTATATCCGTTTCATTTCAAGATCAATGGTATGCATATATTTTTGTAATCTATATTGGAAAGAGGTTGGATCATTTAAATCTAAGGAGGAGATCTTGCCTTGCGATGCCATTTTAACTTGCTCATAGATCTAAAGTGTCTCCTTGAAATAATTGTGGATTGATTTCATTGGAGGTAAAAGAGGTCAAATGGCAAAGGTTGGAAGGTCAAGTTTCTAAACTTGATCCCAAGGAAGAATATAAATTGTTTAATCAAGCTCATCCTAGGATTGAGGTTGAACCCATAGCCAAATTTGGAGATTGATCACGTGGAGGCAACATTTCTTTTCCAAAGACTGAGGGTTTCAAGGGTCCTTACTCCACACATTTTCCAGAATTCTTTCTCTTGTAGTGTTTTCTTCTCAAAGATGTACGAAATGAACCCACTTAAGAGTGTGGATGATAAACGATATCAATAATATAAATGGCTGATAAAAATTGTAGATCTGCAACAAACGATAGAAACAAAACTTGCGAAAGTCCTAATCTATGCCACAGTCATAGTTAAACAACAAAAAGAAATAGTAATAACTCAAATAATCCAATGGAAACTATATATACAAAGAATAGATATTATTATAACACCTTTGAAGGGAACAAATAAATGTTAACTATCCCACTCTATGGGATGGCTTCTTGGCTATCATCAAACGTCTTGATCTTCTTTAGAGTCTCTCTCCTCTATAATGTTAAAACCCAACAAATAAAATGTTTGAGCTTAGTGGGAACTCAAATGGCAAAGAAATGGAGTGCATCAATGAAAATAATGAGAGTTACAGTAGTGAGTGCAACCGTGAAAACAGTAAAAAGTGAATAATGAATGGAAAACCCTTATATTTATAAAAGAAATATTGAGTTATCCTCTAATAATGAGCAATAATAAAATATTGTTAACCCCATTCTTGGAATAACCACTTGGAATATTTTATTGTATTTGGTTAGGAGGGAAAAAATATTTAAACTTTTATTTAGAAATAATAAACAAATAAATGATTTATTTATCACCTCAACAAATTGGTTAAGGAATAATAAAGAAATAATGATTTATTTAATTATTCCCAAGGGATTTTGCAAATTTGAAAAGGAATAATAATTAATTATTCCTAGAGAAAATAAGATAATTAATAAGTTATCTGTTAAATTATCATAATTGGGTCAAATATGACAAGGAATAATAATTGAACAATGGTTTAATTAATTATTCCTAGAAGAAAATCAAATAAATAGTGATTTATTTAATTATTCTGCATGAGTTTAATTATAAATTACTTAGCAAAGCTGGTTTATTAAGTAATTTTTCACAGTGAAAGAAATTTTACTATTGTAAAATTCGCTTTACATGGTGTAGTTTGATCCATCTAGTAAATTAGGCTAGATGATCAATATTTTGGTGATAAAAAATTTCCCCCCAATGTACGAGTGTTAGGAGGAAAACATATGACCGAACTATGTTGTGAAGACACAATCACTACACAACAAAGTGGAGTGAGAGAGAGATAGAGAGAGAGACCAATACAACTGAAGCAGGAGGATAGGGACAGAGGGGGCAAGACCAATGCAAGTCGCCTTTTATGTTGTGGTATTGAACCTCAATGAGGCAGGGGAGGCATACATATACGCACTGAGATAACATCAAACTGAGCAATAAAGTACATGATGAATGGTACATGACATGTTCGCATAAGTGAGTCAGAAAATAATACAATGTGTCCCATATATATAATGCACCTGGAAAAATATGAGCCAGGATTGAATATAATATGAACTGATTACATGAGATATAATGGCCCTTCCCTCAAAAAATGAGTTGGAGGGAGGGTGGAACAACAGAAAAAGCCATGTTGAACAAGGAAGGAATCTACAAAACTAAATGGACCATCTGAAGGAGATGTGCATGCTATGAACACTATGATTGGTAGGAACCAAACCCACTATATTTTTGGAATTGCATCTAAGGCTGTAGCATAATAGGAATGCATCCAAGCATGTGGGGGCTTACCTGAAGGGCCACCCCCTCATGAGGTCTCAAACATCTCACGCACACCTAGGAACCACTGGTACAATCTGCTGCATCACTGCACCATCAAGTGTATGGATCACGAAAATGAAACAACCAAGTCAAAGGGAAATAATGAGTCCTTGTACTCAATCCAAAGTACCGAACAAGAATGGAAGTTGAAACCAAGATACACCACCCTCTAGATCGTTCTTATGGAATAAATGAGCTTGTCGATAGAATAGGGCCCACGATAGGTGAGGTAATGAGGATCCTCAACTAAGGTATGAGGGAAAATAGTAATGTGATTGATGGACTGACACTAGGTATAATGGAAAATGAGGGATTGAGGGACAAATAAATGACTTCCCTTGTGAGAGCATAAAGTGCATGGTTGAGCTGGCAGCAACTGACTCAACTCCAAATGGGATGCAGACAGTAGGACTGGAGGCCAAAAGGGGCAAGACGAGATGAACGGTATCAAAATATGGATGGAATACTGTGATATGATATAATGGGATATGAAATAGACTCCATGGATGCAAGGGTGACTCAGTGCGAATGCTCTGAAAAAGGCTAACTCGATGATGCTACCACACAGAATAGGCCCGACAGGGACCATGAAAAAATGAGTAAATGATGGTTACACATGATGAAAATTGACACGTGAGATGACAAGTTCCAAGGGAAGCTGGTACCCAAATTACAAGCATCACATATGAAGAAATCTAATTTTGAGAGGCGACGAAGTAACCCTTCTTGGAAAAATGGCTTCCTAGTGAAGTTTCAAATCATCCAAAACTGAGAAAGACTCATTATAGTACTCAATGAGAGATTTCCAATGATGTTGATGGTTCATCAAGCTAAGCTACCGTTTGGTCAAAGCAGCCGACAGAAAAATTATGGATTTTTTTATGAAAGGACATTTTCCCTCCAATTGGAATTCATTTTTTAAGTGAGTTGTGGTAAATTTGGAGAGGAGGAAAAGGCCCTAAAACTTGTGGAGATCATAGCGGACAAACCGACCATCAGAATCAGGATCTGTGATTTTCAGGTAGGTGGCCTTACTCATCTCTTCAATTTCAGTTATTTATTTCGTGATTTATAGCCCATGGCAGCTCCCTGGGAGACCCTTTCTCCTCTTCATGGTCTAATCACACTTTTTGTTCGTAGAAGTGCAATTTGGATCATAGGAAATAGGTTAAAACCTGCGAGCTCACACTTTCTAGGAATAAAACTGTGATTTGGGGTTGAAAAGAGGGGTGGTTTTCTTGCTTGGTGGGGGTTGTAGGTTGATTAGTGTAGACCAGTGTTTTCTTCTCTCAACTGACAAGACATGTGGTGTCTTGTAGGCATGGCAGAGCTAAAAATCAATTGGTGTGAATGAGACTTGGATACCCTCTGATCCGAGATTCATATGGATCAGGGGGCTCGAGGGGCATTGGCTTGCTATGGGGTTCTTAAGTTGGTAGAGAACCCATTAATGAGGGTAGGTGAGCCCTTGCTATTGAGAATTGTGAGCTATTGGGATCCAGACCATGAGGTATTTGTCATGCAGGGGCACAATATTGAGCTCACAGTATAGGATATTTATTTCTTCACTGGACTTCCTCCCCTTAGAGTGGTGGGGGATATCCATCTGGTGTTTCCTTATGGGAGGAACATTATAGAGTTTGTGGAGTGCCATTGTCCACAGGATGTGAATGTGAAGGGCACGACTATCCTGATTGGTTATTTACACTGGCTAGAGACACAGGTTGTTTCCGCAGCTATGCTACGGGTCTTGGGCAGCCATGCATTCCACCACATCATTGGTGGGCAGACAATGCTGCTTGAGAATGTTTTGGCTAGGACCTACTATGGGTGGGCTGAGATGATGTTGTCGTCGATGAAACGATAGTTAAGTCTATGCAGGCGAGCCATGACTATGCTTTTGGTACAGTACTGTGCGCATTATTCTTTGAGAAGATACCCACCATCATTCCTCATGTATAGATCCAATATAGGGGCCGCCAGGAGCCCAAGATCCGCCACTGGTGGCAGCTACTATGGAGG
Organism: Pinus tabuliformis; assembly: GCA_031772625.1. Taxonomy (NCBI): domain Eukaryota; kingdom Viridiplantae; phylum Streptophyta; class Pinopsida; order Pinales; family Pinaceae; genus Pinus; species Pinus tabuliformis. The sequence goes on from CM062806.1 coordinate 365,511,880, forward strand.
ACGGGGAGTTGGACGGGTGTTCCAACCTACATTTTTTCCACATTGGGATCAGATGCCCCTCTAGATTGAGGATTATCCTTATAGCGGGATGAACTATCAGGCAGATCATGACCTGCTACTTTCACTCAGGCAAGCATGGGGACCAACCGGTAATTGTTAAGTTGTTATTTTTATGGTGCATTTCATACTTTTATTACACGCATATTGTACTAAGTGTAAAATATGTGGTATGTAGACATAACACCGGTAAAACCAGCAAGAAATGTAGGATGAGCCGCAGTGCTTGTGGCTGCAGATTGGGGAACATTGTCATCTTGTCAAGGTCCAAAGGATAATGTGCTACTCATTTATCTACACCATAGATGTGGGGTACACTTGACTAGAGTTTCTAACCGGGGATGGCATGAGCTAGACGATCGATACATATATGAGTGTAACAACCTTCTCTTAGAGTGGCGAGGTATCATTCGGTGCATGGCAATGGTTGGTCATGCAGTATGTGATCTACGTTCAGGTAGGGCAGAGCCTTTGGTGCGTGATCCTTCGGATAGTGACTAGATATGGGGACATGTGGGTCCCTTTGATTTTTATTTTTGCAACATGTTACAGGCATGTTGGATGTATTTAGAGCTATGGGCTCTGAACACTTATATGATACATAATATGATTATGCATTTTTATATGACGATGATGGTTTGCCATGTGTTTTCTTTATGGTTTTCTTCTGTGCTATACATGTGATAAATGCCAATCTAGAATGTTATTTGCAATGGTATCTACATATTTATTTTGGGCTCTAGGAACTTGACTAAAAGTAATGGTGTCAAATTCATGTACCAACAGCTTAACACACAGATATTTTCTAAATATGACTTGGTTATGCACATGATACACACCATTCAATTGCATGACAAGTAGTAAGGAATATATACAAACATGAAGATGAAGGATGCAATGAGAAAGGGAATCGACTAACAAACCTATCACTGCATCATATTCGGCCTGGTTATTGGTGGCATATCCAATGCACACATCGTTCGAAAGGACTAATGTATGCAAGGGGTTAAAACTGGCCTAGGCTATCGAGGCTATATTCCTAGAGAAGGGAATTGCACCATCAATATGAACGATCTATGGTGTGGATGATGGATCCATCTGAACGGTGCAAAAGATGATAGATGAGATGATGCATCCTACCTAACTTCATGACAGAAATAAAGACATGCAAATCAAAGAGATAAGCTATGAGAAAAATTTCTTTAGGTAGATTACAATGGGATTATTAGGAAGGAAATGGCCTTTGGAATCCTCCAAAAAATATTCCCCCTTACCTAAGTGCAACGGTAATTACGGGTAGACATAGCTTCCATGATGTCCTCATCACAAAGGAAGATGAGTGGATGAGAGGAATATTGACTACATCATGCGGCGCGGTACTTAGTGCATCAACCTGAGAAAGAAGGTTCACATACGCATCATATGGAATGGTAGACGACAAGATAGTAGATGAAGGATCTATTTATGTTGAGACCTGGGATTCTGTCGAAAGAGATTGAATAGAAGCGTGCTCAGAAACCTCAGAAAGGATTGCCTACGAGGAACTCAAGGATGACGACAGGTAAAGGATATGGCCTGTGGTGTCCGTCATCTTGACATCTGGGGAAGGGACCACTATGGTTGGACCTAATTCCCCCTATTCTAGTTTACTATTGATACAAAAATCCAGAGGAAGAGGAGAAGGTGATCCATTATGAGTGGTCTCGTATTCATGAAGTTCCTTAAGGAAATCACAAAATTCGTTGAGATGAGGGCAACAATGGGAGTAGTCACCATGATGATCACATAGGGCACAAGAGAAATTTTTACGTAATGTTCTGAGTTTCTTGGGTGGACCTGGCAAGTTAACATGGACTTTAGGGATATTTGACTCAGGGAACGTTTCATGAACCAAAGGTTTGAGATGAGGAAGCTCAAGATAATTATTGGTCACATGCCCCACAACTTTACATAAAGCACACAGAGGTGATGACTTTGGGGCCTTGGGGACTGGAGGAGGTTGGGGAGCCTTGCCCTTAGGTTCTTTCCTCTTAGCTTTTCCCTCATGTCCAAATGCTTTTGCGACAGGAGTGGGTTTCCCTTGAGGTTGTGATGGAACTAAAGTAGCGGTAAAGGCCTTAGGGACTAGTTGAAGCAGGGTCAGAGCACGATAAGCTCTTAGCTTACTAGGAAGAATGCTTGCAAGGGGATCAATGTACCATACCTGGATCCCTAAAGTCATGTTAGGAAGGACCAACGAAGCCATGACAGGGACATAAAATATTACGGGATGGGGAAATAAGAAAGGTATTTGGCCTGCAAGGTAATGTCTCAACAGAACAAGAACTGGATGGTTGAGAGCTGGAGGAACAGTTCCTGGGGGAAGATAGGAGAGGCACCCACAAATGAAGGAGGTCCTGGGGGGTGGATCTAGATGGCTTAGTTGGGATGGTAACCGCATAGTGCAGAGGAGCTCGTTGTGGATCAAATGTACCAGACTGCTTGAGGACAACCCATGAAGCTGAAAGATTTAGGCTCTAAGATGAGTGGGGGAGGACCAGGGAAAGAACCCAACAATGAGGAATCTTTATAGACTCTCGGTGAAACACCAATGAGAGGAGTTGAAGACTTGTTATCTAACACTGATGAGATAATGGACTCGAGGGACGTCACGGATGTCGGCTCATAGTAAGTCAACTGATCTATGGTAACGATCTTCCCTTCATGGGGGAAGCACATCTTGTGGAAAACCATAGATGCGATAGCTGACATGGCATATGTGTAACTACGACCGAAGAGAATGTTGTAATCTAAAGGGGCATCAATAACCTCAATATCTACATGGAAAATCTTGCCCACAAGGGTCACTAGATAGTCACGATACATGCTAAGAGGCTAGGTGGAGTGTCTATCCCAAGCATGCAAAGTGATGGTGGAGGGGGAAAACTCAGGTGACTAAAGTCTTTTCCAAATGGTAGTGGACATCACACAGGTGGATGCACCACCGTCAATAATGCATCAGGAGATGATGACATTATGTACTAAGACTAGTACCTAGGAAGAAACAGAGCAAGGAAATGCGGGATGTTCTGATGTATCAACTGGGAAGACAATCAAACGATCATCAGAAGGATCTACTATGCCCAAAGAAGTTATTAGAGCTTTCTTTTGAGATGGGCATGACTGGAGCACATCTAGTGTTGACATGATGGTAAGTGCGCCAAGTCATCTACTATACTGTATGTATGGGCAACTCGGTTAGAAGCCGTGTTATGGCATAACGGTCCCTTTGGGATCTTGGGAATTGCCTCAAATTTAGGTTGAGGGATCTATAATGGAACATTTGATGTCGTAATAGGATCAGTAGAAGCTTTGGCTTTCAACTCAGTGGCAGATGAATTTGATGGCTTATCATATTGACGTGATCTAGTTTGCTAGTTGATATCGAAGGGATTAACCTCATCAAAGCTCATCATGAGGATCTGGTAGTCACCAAGACCAGAAGTTTGGGGAGGGTGGGCTGCTTGACCTGGGTGAGGTTCAGAAGAAAAAAATCCTTGTTGAGGGAAAGGATTTGTAAGCATTGTCAGTTGAAATGGTGTAGGATTATGAGGCAATTGTTGGCCTATAAACGTTGCTTGAGCTTCCCACATTTGGCACATCTAGGGTAAGATAGGACACTCATGTGTATAATGGCCATGTACACCACAACATGCAAAAGGCTTATTCGTATGAATAGTCTTGTTTTGCTTGGGTTGGCTTCCCTCTTGCTGGTTGTTGGTGTTAGGCTGGTTCCCCTGGGATTCACTATGTTGAGTACCTTGATTACCCGAGTTACCCTTGTTATTATTGTTACCCTTCCCCTTGTTATTTTTCTTCAAATTGTGGGGATTGGTTGCACTCTGTTGTGCAAACACCTGACCCTAAGGTGGCAGTAGTTGCGGGGGCTGAGGATGCATGGGAGGCTGCGGTGTTAATGCTTAAGGGGCTGGAGTGCTCAACTGTTCATAAGGAGGAGCAATGGTTTGATAGATAGGTTGGGGCCCTGAAAACATGTTGCTAGCATGAGGGGCATAAGTGTTGGAGGAACTGGTGCCCCCCTGTGGATGGCCATAACTTTGTTGAGTATATGGGGAAGGATGAAAGGGTTCCAATGATACCATTGGCAACATGAGATTCCCCCAGTGCATTGGAATCTCCAAGACGGGGAAGGTTTGGATTGATGGTATAGACAGAACCAGATTGTGCATAAATCAGGTCATATCTTAGAGAGGTTTAGAGATTATCTTCCTCAGTCTGAGGAAAATGGGACGTGGCATCTTTTCCAATGGGTACTAAAAGGCTCCTGAGAAACCAATCTAGATAGACACAGTCTTCGAAGTGCGGGGCACAACATGTGCTCCTCCTTCTACGCCACTCTTGAACATGGTTGGAAAGGCTCGTGGCAGAGGACTGACGATATGAGGTCAATATATTTTTACCAGTGTTGTATCGAGGAGGTAGCTAGAAATATGAAAGGAACAATTTAGCAAGCGTCACGAAAATGGAATAAAATGTGGCGGGCTAGTCTACATACCATTTTGTAGCATCTCTTGTGAGTGTGCATTGGAATATCCAAAAACAAATGAAGTCATCGGTAATGGAGTTGGACGAACACCACATGTGGAAGGAGCGAACATGATTGGTAGGATCCTCTCCAGAGTTACCCTCAAACTTTGGGATATTTGAGGGAAGCTTAGTCGGCATAGCATGCTAACCAGCATCGTGGTGTATTGTGTTGTTTATCAGCTAGCTAAAATCCAGGAGACTTAAGCCAGCCATAAAAGGGAGTATGGGAGTTTTCTGAATGGTTCAAGAGATTGCTCCTCTAGATGTGATCACTAGGGTAGAACTGGAGCCAACACCAAGTTGGGTTCCTACACCAGCTGTGGGTCCAAACATGGTGACAATATGTGGTGAAGGAGGCTTGGAATCAGATGAACCAGGAGAAGAGTCGGTATGGGGACTCAGAGGGCTATGAACTCGAACCCAGTGGGGAGGAATAATATGCCCGAGTGGAAAATGGGGATGAAGCTATAAGAGTCTCTATGACAAATGCCTTGGTGGTGCAATGGTTGTAAGACACATGTGACATGAAAATAGTGAAGGGAGATCAACAATATGACTTTGTCTCAATGAGGGGAGATAAATTTATTATGTTTAGTCTTGGCTTGGGGGTGTAAAACAATTGCCATTCACTTAAGGTGTGCTTGTGTGTGCAAGTGTATTTATTGATTAAGCCCAGATCGCATTTGTAAAAAAAATAAAAAAATTGTTGAAAATAAACAAAATTAACAACAATAAATGAACAACAAAACCATTAACTAAACCCCACCCAAACTGAATCTGCAAACACTTTGCTGGTTAGTGGTGAAATCGACTGAAAACACACTAAAAAGTTCAAGGGATCTAAGTTTCGGTGTGACTGGGATGAAATGACACTAGGCTACTAGAAAGTGGTGCAGCAACAACAAAAAACCAAAGAGGAAGATCACTACAAAAAGATAGGGAGATGGGTGTAAATCCTAGGGCAACCAATGGGACCCTACGGCCAATGACCAAACAAGGTTTAATATGAAACCATGGATGGAAATAACCTATCTTTGGAGATCTGAAATAAAAGGGTATAGATCTGGAAAATATGGCTGAAAGTGCTGGAGAAACTCCGACTTCTTACTCAGCTAAACTCCTCCTATAAAGGTGGAAGTGTATTAGAATCCCTAAGGGGATAAATTCCACTTTGATGAGTAAATCGGAGTAGATCAAGGCCTAAGCAGTATGAGACAGAGGTCAAACAACCCAACGCACAGCTCTCGACAAAACCCAGAAACAGATCTGATAAAATCCCGGAAACCCTGAAATCGCAGGTACTAACCTATTTTTAGGGGGGATCGTAGTTTTTGGGGTGAAATATGCACTCTAGCCTTCAGATCGCACTTTTTGGGCTAAAAAGTTTGATTTCCGATCCTTGATTCCTAGTCGAAAAATCTCAGAAAAAACTATTGTCTCTGTCGCAGATTGTTCCTGTGACCTACGAAAAAGACCAGAAAACTTGCAGAAGTTAGAAATTTGACATATTTAGGGTTAGAAAGCCAGTAAATAACATTAAGAGTCTAAACAAATAAGAAACCCTAACCTAAAAACTGAAGGTCACCCAAGTTTTTGGATCTAAAGTAAAAAACCAATGGAGTTGCCAATTTTGTTCTAGGGTTTTCGTCACAAAGATGTACGAAAAGAACCCACTTGAGACTGCGGATGACAAACAGTCTGAACAATATAAATGGCTACTAAACATTGTAGAATTGCAACAAATGATAGAAACAAAACCTAGCAAAGTCTTGACCTATGACACAATCATAGTTAAACAACAAAAAGAAATAGTAATAACTCCAGTCATCCAATGGAAACCAGATATATAAAGAATATATTTTATTATAACACCTGTGAAGGGAAAAAATAAATTTTACCAGTCCCCCTCTATGCGATGGGTTCTTGTCTATCCTAAAACGTCTTCAACTTGTGTAGAGTCTCTCTCCTATATAATGTGAAAACCCAACAAATAAAATGTTCAAGCTTAACGGGAACTCAAATGGTAGAGAAATGGTGTGCGGCAATGAAAATAATAAGAGTTACAGCAATGAGTGCAACAACAAAAATAATCGAAAGTGAATAATGAATGGAAAGCCCCTCTATTTATAACAAAATATTGAATTATCCTCGAATAATGAGCAATAATAAAATATTATTAACCCCATTCTTGGAATAACGACTTGGAATATTTTATTATATTTGGTTAGGAGGGAAAACATATTTAAACTTTTATTTAGAAATAATAAATAAATAAATGATTTATTTATCATCTCAAGAAATTGGCAAAGGAATAATAAATAAATAATGATTTATTTAATTATTTCAAAGGGATTTAGTCAAATTTGACAAGGAATAATAATTGAACAATGGTTTAGTTAATTATTCCTGGAAGAAAATAAAATAAATAGTGATTTATTTAATTATTCTTCATGGGTTTAATTATAAATTACTTAACAAAGGTGGTTTATTAAGTAATTTCTCATAATGAAAGCAATTTTACTATGGTAAAATTGACTTTACATGGTGTACTTTGATCCATCTAGTAAATTGGGCTAGATGATCAATTTTTGGTAATAACACTTTCATCAAAGGGGACCGAGTTAAATCGGGAGAGAGGGTGGAATATTTTTTCTTTAGCAAGTGAATCTAAGGGCTATTGAGGATAAAACCAATAGCCATAGGCATAGATTGCATCAAAACACTCTACCGACATTGTTGAGCCATGGATCAGGTCAACAATGATCTAATGCACTGTTTCACCTTCCAGGGGGCACCTCACAACGAAAGGGAGTATTCAAATCACTAGAGCAAGGAGGTCAGTCGAAAATTGCACAAACCCATCAAATCAATTGCATGGGACTATACCACTGACAGAATGGAATTCAAGGCACTCATAACCAAACAGTCGCATTACTGATCTGAAGGGTGATGTTTCTCAGTAGTAGTCAAGGTCGCAAGGAGGGTAATTTTGTGTGTTAAACTGAACACTGAGCCATCTAATGAGTAGAGGTGTTAGATTGGTTTCAGCTTCTGATTCGTTTCAATGGAAGGCGAAAGGGAGTATGAGAGTTACATGCTGATTAGTTGATATAGCCTGAGCATTGGTCGCATTGCCAAAACACTATCACAACAACTGTCTGAGCAGAGAAAGGAGTTGAGCATCCCCATATTTGTTCCAGATGAAAGGAAGTGGACATAGCCTAGGCGTTGCACTGTCACCACAACCCTCTAAGCGTAGGAAGGAGCCAAGCAAGTTTCATAGGCTTCGATTATGGCATTGACCATCGATTCAATATGGGAGCCAAAGTTGTCATCACTTTTAATAGAAGAGAGAAGATTATTTTGACTGTAGCGTTGATTAAGGAGCCAACCATGGTCCTCTTCAGTTTCACGCCAAAGTATTTGTTTTATTACATTAGATAAATTGATCTCACTACATCAAGATCACTCACACATTAGTCATAGAGGCAAAGACACCGTGTTTTTGTGGAATTGAGTAAATTATATTTCATAAAAAGATTTTGTGGTGGGTCACCATAACTAAATAAAGTAATGCTATGTCTTTTTTCATTATATAGTATGTTGCATTATGTGGTTGGATTGGTGTAGAGGTTTATCATTGTTGAATATAGTCTTATGCCTATACATTTGAAACCTCTAACATCAAATTCAATGTTGCACATGATCCACTGATCACTCGCAAGGGCATAATTATTGGGTCCACAAACTCTTGATTAGTGTATGAAGATCTAAGCCTTTACCTGAAAACTGATTCTCTTTCCATCTAGACAGATTTTCCGGTCAAAAATCTCAGTGTGGAAGCATGAAAGATGGCAGGTTATGGACTAAACCATGTTTATAGTTTTGAAAATTTTGATTGGTTTTAGCATTTGACAAGGGTTTTGTCAAATTTTGGAGTTTGACGATAGAAAGGAGATTTTGTGTTTAAAAAAAAGGGTGAATACAAAAGGAAGGAGCTGGTATAATCATCTTACTATTACCAATCGATTTTGTATTTACCTTATCTTGGGGCGAAATCCATTGAAGAATTAGTGTATTCATGCTTTGGTATGAGGGGAGATGGGACTTTCCCTAGAAAACACTCATAAAATTTTGGACAAAATTCTAGAAAAAATAAAAGAAGCATGGGGCCTTTTCTTAGCAATACCACTTTATAATAAAATAGCAAGTATTTCTCAAAAATGGTCTATGTCATTATGCAACAAAAATTCCCATGGGAAGTGAAGAAAGGACAAGGAAGAGGAGCTAAGTTCTTTGCACTTGGATCTTAATTGCAACAAACAAAGTCAACCATAGACCTTTAGAAATTGGAGGAATTAGATGCATGGATCTTAGAGGTGGGGCAACCAGAATGGAGGAAACTCAGTTGGAATCTCAAGCCATCTATGCTTGCGTTAATACAACCCAAACTCTCAGAGCATCCTTGTGAAGAGGTCAAGCTCACAATTGCTTCTTGTCTCAGCAAGATCATAGCTTTAACATCTCGAGTATTGTCTTACATTAATGATCTTATGAGGGAGATATTGTAGTTGATAGTGGAAGGTCTTAAAGGGTTGAATAACATCATGCTTCCTACCTTTTAGAACCGATGTAGAAATTTTAACAGTCATGGTAGAATTCAACTTTGACACATTCATATTGAATTTGCAATTTGATGAGTAGATCTTTTAGTTGCTCCATAACTTTTACACCAGTATTACATCAGCTCATTTAGACCATGTCAAAACAAGCATGCAAAAGGTTGTATTTCTATTATTAGAGGGCCATGCTCACATATGCAAGATACTAAGATGTAAATTGTTGACCATTTGGAGTAAGGACCACAGGGATCCTATGATCTAGTTGAGAAGTTTGTCAGGATGTAGGTTTTAACCCTGTACAGAAATTAGTTGTATACGAATTCTAAAACACATAAAATAAAAAATAGCGAGAGCATAACACATAAAACACATATACACAGAGATTTCCCCTGGATCCCAAAGCCGGGACTACCAGGTTGATTTTTCATTATGTTCCTTTCAATGTTATAATATATATTTATACATGCCAAAGCATCCAGTACCATGGACTAAAAAAACCATCGCGTCCAATACCATGGACCGAAAACCATCGCATCCAAAAAAACATGTGCATAAATCATGCACAAAACCATAGGTGGGTCCGCCCAACCTAACATATGGTCCAAAATCAAAATTTTCTAGGGTGCTGCCTCGGACCCCATAAAGTGGGGTTACGAGTGCCCCTCAAACCCCCTGTTAACTATGTGGAAAGAATATAACACAACCCAACATTCTCCCACTTGTTGTTTTCTTTCCACAAGGGGGCCACAAGAGAGCTTAGTCATTTATCCAGCCTTGGAATGCCCACAGTTTCTCTACACCAAGAGAACTTCTCAGAGCTCACAAATTTTGTGAATGCATCTGCAGTATTCTTCAAAGTGTCCACCTTTATTAGCAAAACCTTTTTGTCTTCTATCATATCCCTCACAAAGTGATACTGAACAGCAATGTGCTTTGTCTTTGAATGATATGCGGGGTTCTTTACCAAGAAAATTGCACTTTGGCTATCACAGTCTATCCTTATAGCTCCCTGTACTAACCCCATACTTGAACACAATCTCTACAACCAAACTACTTCCGTGCTTGCATGAGTGGCTGCCATGTATTCTGCCTCTGTAGGTGATAGTGCCTGTTATCTCAAAATCACGCCCTGGAAGGCTGCAGACCAGGAAGACTTCAAGTAACTATTTCAAACCAATCTTTTAGCTAAGGCTTAGCCTTCTTAGCCTGAGAGGGCTCTCTCAAATGATTAAAGGTTTTTTATTATGATCATGATGGCTAAATCTTTGTGAAACAAAGAGAAATGAAAATGGTGGAAACAAAATTAACAAGTATCCATTGGGCTTATGGAGTCATATGTGATTGAGTATTAACAGTAGGATTGGCTTTGCATAAAAGTCAAGGCATTCAGATTTCAATATAGGTAGGGCACACCAAACACAAAGAAGACAGTCTACGAGTATATGAAGGAAATTAGAACACTGCAAGTGATTTCTAAGTAATCAAATACTCGTAATATTGTAGATAACATGAAAAGACAACAAAAGAAACTCATACATTGAACTCTCTATGATTCTTGAGAAGCATAAGCGAGTATTGTATTACAAAAAAAAGGGTCTTTACATAAGCCAAATATCAGAGCTTTTTTACATAAATTTCCAACCCTTATTACATTTTTCTTTCTCCTATATATAGAGCTCTTCTACCTGACTGAGATTCCTCCTCAAGCATGAGGGGAACTCGAAATCTACTTCTAATGACACCTATTCAAATTTTAACTACCTATTAAATGTAACAAACTGCAACTAGAATTTCTAGAGATCTAAATAAAATAAGAGTCTGTTGAGGGCCCCGAAATCGGGTCGACAACAAGGGGGATACCCACCCGGTCGGGAACCTGGTTGGTGGCTCCGTGCCCGTTTGGTGTAGCGGGTCCGACTGGGGATGACGGGACCAGTTTCCCGTTCTAAGGGGTGTGTGTGTGTAGAAAACAGTGATGTGTGAGTATGTAGAGAATGATAATAGAAAATCTGTAACTATTCCTTAACTAATCTAGTTCTAAACTCTGAAATGATTTTATACTACTTTAATCTAACAAAAACAATACATCTAATCTACACTAACCCGGGGCAGAATTTTTCCATTATGAAATCTAGAAAGATTTCACAGAATAACTGGTAATGAAGATTATTCAGCTATTATGAGAATATAAATCAATAAAGATGAACCATCTTGCGTAAAAAGTTAAGCAAAACGATTGTGAACAGCATATTGCATAATCAACTATTCATGTATTAAGCATAAATCAATGACTCCACCGTACAAAAGTGCCAAATGGTAGTCCACTCATTCATACGTTAACATATAAATAACATCAGCTGTATATTACTCTAAGAATGCAAGCAGAAACTAGTCAAGAGATAAAAGTACCATTTATGACTGATTTAAACTTACAGACTCTAAGCAATAATGATCTATTTCTACTTGCTTCTAATGCCTACTAAGAGTACAGAAGTGCAACATCAGTAGCAGGTATTAAAATGCAAACATAAATAAATCTTGATCCGTACATTCATCAAAAACCCCCTCCGAGGGTGCAAAAGTGCATGTTCTGAGGACAAGTTTTTTGACAAATTTTCGGACCCTTCTCCAATGCAACGAGAAGGGTCAAATACTAGTTAACTGACTAATTTTACTTTACACAAATTCAGGGAACGGCTTCAAATGACCGCCCTTTTACTAAAAATAAATTTATTTCTAAAACTGAATCTAATTTCTAACCGTTTCTGTATCTGCTCCTTAATACTGTAAACAATGCGATGTTCGCCTTGAAAGAGTCGGCTGGTTGTCTTGTTCTTTTGTTCGAGCCTGAAAATTAGAAACAACAAGCGCTGGCACCTCCTTCTGTTAGACCAGAAGATATTTTCGAAAACCTTTCTCTAGCTGGGTGTATTCGCTGTGCGCACACTTAGTACAACCCAGTTTCTTTTCGAACTGATTTTGCTGTTGCTATTCTGGTTTTCGGTCGTGCGAATGACTCAATGAGTTAGAAGTCACGCTGTATGGACAACCCCCTATTTCTGGAATTCTTTCTGTTCTTTGTTCCAGGCTTTTCTGGAGCGTCTTTCTTCTCTTGCGCTTCTTTCTCTGCTTTACCAAATCTGAGCTTCAGGATTTTTTGTAAACACGCTGCTTTTGTGTGCCTTTGACTCTGAGTCTTCGACAGTCTATTTTCATCAGTGCCTGTTGGGCGATACTCTGGAATCCACGGTTCCGCTGCATGCGGCATCCAATTGCGGAGGCATCTTCTCTCTGTTGTCTTATTGGCGCTCTTTCCTTCTCCTTAGATGTTTCCTGCATATAGATTTATATCAGTTGTATGTCTTGCAGTTTACGCAAAGGAGAATGGAAATGACGAAAAGATTGACATGAAAGCATTAAACTTTAATGAATGCGAAGTTAATGACATTTATCACGACTTGACTCTTCGATAAATGTAATGCAATCATTTCTGGATACTCAAGCATGCGGTCATTAATTTCCCTTAAGGCGCGCGTTCAAATTTGGATCTACCGTGTATGTTGGAGAATCCTTGCGATGAGCTTTTCCTGCGATTGGTATCGCAATACCGATGGCTGCGATGTTACTAAGTGTTATCGCAGATCGCAAATATCGCAGATCACAGATCGCAACATCGCAAGGTTTTCACTTTGTCACTTCGTGTTGCCTCATGCGACATTGCGACGTGCGACGTCGCATATCGGCCGTCGGCGTTTTCTTTAGGTTCTCCCTTTTTAAGTGTTTTCAATGCGCGCAATGCGATGGTTTCTCGCGTCGCTCCTTTTTAGTGCATTTGTGCGCTTTTGGGCAAGCACTCCTTTTCCATTGCGATGCGATATAGCTTTTAGGGAGCTGATACAAAAAGATTTTTAAAACAAAAATGTTTTTTGGATTTTTGGCTAAGGGTCCCCCTTTGCTTGATGTTATTACTAATATCAAACGAAGAGGGGGGTTGTTGGTGACCACAACAATGGCGATTCACTGTGAAGAACCAGTTATCTCTGTGTTTCTATTGACCGTTCACTTCCGAAACAGCAAAAATTTTTATATGTCTAAATTTTGTTATAAACAGATAGAGTAGATTACTCCTCACCTTGTCAACGATACTTTGTCTCAACCTTTTTCATCCCAATTGCTTGCTTCCTCAGATTTTTTTCTTGTTTTCATACCAGACATTACTAGGTCGTGATTAAAGATAAAATAAGGTCTTCTCTGCATACTGGCTTAGAAGCATACTCATTTGTCGTAGGTAGAGCCTCTGCTGCCCGCAAGCATCCATAGCCTCGACAGGGTTACCATGTTATCCAGCAATGATCCTTTTTCCTGCTTGAGGTTACTCGCAACATTCCAGAGAAAAATCCTTTTTTGACACACTTTTCCTTTTTTAATTCTCTAAAGAACAATGTCTTGGTTTGGTGGCCAAATTATGACACAGTCATTCACTTGATTTACACTTTTGCTGAACAAGCCTGCTCGTGATGAGACCTCTTGTCTTTTGATTGCAACAATCTTAAGTCATTGCCCTGTTTTGATAGACAGTTTTGGCAAAGTCAACAAGTTATAACATTTGTGATCATGATAAGCCGGCTCGTGATGAGACCTCTTATTCTTTGAGATATAGTGTTTTGCTTGGATTATTTCTCTGGGTGCTGCAATTCCCTTTTAGCCGGGAGGAAGTCATCGTTTTTCCTTAAGAAAGCTCTGGACGACAATAATAGAGTTTTTTGAAAACAACAGCTTTGCAGAGAGTACTTATTTTATTATTGGTGATACCTTTCATGGTGCTGATACAAAAACATTTTTTTCACCAAAGGTTGCCTTCGTCAAAGTTCTTTGAGGTTGAAGCTAATATCGTAATCAAGGTGAAGTTAACTCTATTTGTCAATAATAAAATTCAGATTTTTCAAAAATTTTGCTACTTGTACAAGCGAAATCAAAATCTGATAGAGAATTGGTGAGCTCTTTCCATGAATCCTTTTCACATGATCATCTACAACGGATTTTATCTATCAAAAAGAGAAAAACAAAATTAAATATAAAAACTAAATCTATCCTACAAAATTTAGAATAATTTCTCTTCTATGGAAAATATAATTTGAGAATCAGTCCATTGACAGGTAAAGAATCTCTCCTTCCTGCCAAATCCTTCAATATAAATGTGGACGGGCCTATGACTTCTACAATCTGAAAAGGGCCAAGCCACAGCTTCTGGAATTTCGTATGTTTGCCCTTTTCTTCATGTGCCTTATCCCATTTCAAAGCTAAATCACCCATCTGAAAGTTTTTTCTGGTTATGATGCTTGAGTCAAAAGAAGATTTTATAAGCGCTTGGTGATGTGCATGGGTTTTCCTAGCTTGCTCTCTTTGTTCTTCTAGTTTGATTATTTCCATTTGTCTTAATTGTAATGAGGAAGTAGGTACTTCATCGATGTACTGTACTAAAGACAAAGAGGGAATGACTAAGTGAGTCGGAAGAACCACTTCTCTCCCATAAACTAAATTAAAGGGAGAAGTGCCGATCGAAGCTTTCTTCGTGATTCTATCAGCCCATAAAGCATTTACCAGCGCTTTGTGCCAATTCTTTTGGTTTTGGTCAACTGTTCTTTTGATAATTCTGATTAGGTTCTTGTTTGTTGATTCAGCCAATCCATTACCTTGTGGATAGTAGTTGGCAGAATATTTCAGTTTGAACCCTCTTTTAAGCACAAACTCAGTCATAGCATTTCCAGAAAAATATGAAGCGTTATCAAACATTAAGGCCGTCGGCAATCCAAACCTAGTTATGATAAATTGGTCTATGAATTCAATAATATTTTCAGAATGAATTGTCTTGAGAGGAACTGCTTCTACCCATTTGGTAAAATAATAAGTTGCCGTAAGGATATACTTATGCTGCTTAGAAGAGTGAGGAACGATCTCACCTATTATGTCCAAGCCCCATTGACTGAATGGTTGGTCGATGCTGACCGGTTGTAGCGGCATGGATGGTTTCCTTTGTTTTCCTGCAGTAGTCTGGCAGACTTGGCATTTCCTTACGTAACTGTATGAGTCTTTGAACAGCGTGGGCCAATAATATCCTGCACACAAGATTTTGTGCGCAGTCGCATCTCCGGCATAGTGTCCACCTGCTGGTCCATCATGAAGTTCCTGCAAAACCTTTTCGGCTTCAGTTTTCTCAAGACATCTAAGAAGTACAGAATCGTAATTCCTTTTGAACAGGACATCATTTATGAGCTGGTATTGTTTAGCTTTTAATCTCAGAGCTCCTTTCTTGGTATGATCCAGACGTGAAGGAGCATACCCGTTCTTAAGAAAATAAATGATGTCAGAATATAATGATTCTGTGTCGTTTAGGCTTACCTCATACGCGTGTACCTCTTCAGACGAGTTCTCAGGGATTTGCGATGCTCCAGCTAACATTTTGCAGAAGCCTTGGCCTCTTACGATGTGTGCCGGTTTGATCTCAAGGTCATATTCTTGTAAGGCGGTGATCCAATTCGCTCTCTTCTCACCCACATCCTTTTGTATCAGGAGGTTTCTTACCGCCGGAAATGGTACTATGACTTTGGTATGGGCTTTTAGCAAGAAAGGTCTGAAATATTTGATTGCTTTAAAAACGGCATATGCCTGTTTCTCAACGTCAGAATAATTAAGTTCAGCACCTTGTAGGTTCGAGCTAAAGAAAGCGATTGGGGCTTCTACCTTTTCTTGATCTGCCTGAGTTAAAATCGCAGCATAGGATTTTTCTGAGGCAAACGTGTATAAGATGAAAGACTCTGAAAAATTTGGGGTAGCCAAAGATGGAGCGTTGATGATGGCTTGCTTGATTAAGTTGAATGCTTCGTGCTCGTCTAGACCCCATTTGAAAATTGAATTCTTTTTTATCATTTTTTGTAAGGGTGAAATAATACGTGAAAAATCCGGGACAAATCTTTTGACAAAATTGATCTGTCCAAGGAAGGATTGCATGGCTTTCTTGTTATGAGGTATGGATATCTCGGAAATTTCCTTGATTCTGTCAGGTTCTATGTGGATACCAGATTTCGATACTATGAATCCGAGCAATTTCCCTTCACTTAATGCAAAGAAAGACTTCTTTGGATTGAGCGAAATCCCATACCTCAAGCATCTTTGAAAGATTTGCTTCAAATCTTTGAGATGGCTGTTCCGTTTTCTGGAGTACACTGTTATATCATCCAGATAAATCACTACTGATTTATTGACTAATCCTTTAAACGCGATGTCCATGGCTCTTTTAAAGTTAGCTCCGGCTTTGATCAGACCAAATGGCATCTTTCGATATGCATAAGTGCCCCACTTGGTTTGGAACATAGTCTTTAACTGATCATCGGGATGCACCATTACTTGATTGTATCCTGAAAATCCATCCAGGAATGACATTAATTCTGAGCCTGCTACTGCCTGTAGAATTTGCTCCATAGGTGGGAGGGGAAAATTATCTTTCTGACAGGGTTTGTTGAGATTTCGGAAGTCGATACAGATCCTAATGTCTCCGTTTTTCATCCTAACGGGCACCATATTGGATACCCATTTGGAATGCCCGACGGGGAAAATTATTTTGGCTCTCAACAACTTATTAAGCTCAGTTTTTATCTGATTTTCTAGGTTAGGGTGTATTTTCCTGAGCTTCTGCTGGACAGGTTTCTCGTTGTCAGTCATAGGGATAGTGTGCTAAATGATGGAAGTGTTGTAAGTTTTCAGCTCATCGTAGTTCCAGGAAAAAACGTTTTTGTATTGTCTCAGAAGGCTGATATATGCTGACTTTTCTTCAGGGGCTAGGCCCTGGCCTAGATTAACATTTTGCGGCTTTTCGTCGATTCCTAGGTTGACTGATTCGTAGTTCAAAGTTGAACTGTAAAGCTTGGCATTAGCCGACCTTTTGAACCGACTTTTCAAGTCATATAAGTCTTCTAATTTGACCACTGATTTGGGTATAGCATTGTCAGTGCTACTTTGTTGTATTTGGTGATCATGACAATATTCATCAATTATCTGGTTTGTGTAGGATCCTTCAGAGGTGAGGAAACTTACGATGTCTGGGTCGTCGTTGAACACTCTCCAGTTGGTGATATTGTCAGGAATGGAAGGTTTAAAAATTAATTCTATGGAAAACCTATCAGGACTAAAATCTTCGGAAGGGATAAGTCTAGAGGCTACGTTAGCTAACAGGTCTGCGCTCGCGTTTTGAATTCTTGGAATTGACGAGATGTTAAATGCTATGAAATGTGCAGTGAGATCTTGCACTAATGATTGATAATGCTTTAAATGACTTGATAGGCAATGTATGGTGTTACGTACTTGTTTTACGACGATCTCAGAATCTCCAAAGACTTGAAGATACTTAACATTCAATCCGATTGCTTTGTATAAGCCTTGAACCAAGGCTTCGTACTCCCCTGTGTTGTTCGTGCAATCGAACTCAAGTCTGCATGTGAACATAATCTTGTTCCTGTCTGTGTTGATCAAAACGCATCCTGCTCCTGCCCCCTCGTTGGATTTAGATCCGTCAAAATATAATTTCCAAAATAAAGACGTATTTACTGAATTATCTAAAAAACTAAAACATTTCGAGTCATCAGTTTGGGAGAAATTTTCAACTTGGGATAAAACTGAATTCTCTAAGTATGGTGAAATATGAGCACTGAAATTGCCTAAGAAAGAATCTATTGCGTAATTGCCCACAATGCTGCTATTGTATGTGATGGCTTCATTTTCTCCTTCTAGTTCTGTCACTATGTATTTTTGGTGCAACTCTCGTTCAACCTTTATCTGATTTGGTTTACCATTGTATGGTAACCACATGTGCGACCAGTCAGTTGAGAAGTATCCGTGGAGTTTGTCCGACCAATCCCTGCTAAGAATCAAGCCATAGAACTCGGGGATATCAGCTACCAGAATGTCGATAACCTGACACACTTTTGGGTTAGACGACAATCTTATGGTCACCTGATTTAGTTCACCAATCACTTCGACTTGGGATCGATCAAGTTGAACTATACGTACTGCGGATTTTTGAGGTTGCACATTCAATTTGGCACATATTGACCTGGGCAAGATATTCGTCGAAGCACCAGAATCGACCAAGCAATTGTGCACGTTTTTGTTGAAGATTTCATATGTGAGGAGAAAAGGAGGAGTATGAGATCTTGACCTTCCTCCAATCAAGGCGATGTCATTTGGATCAATTTTATTTATCGTATTGGTTGGAGGTCTTCCTAGATTGTGGGAAGCTACAGCTGTAGGTAAAGATGTAGTAGGCACAGCATGTAATTCTTTCATCATGATTTTCTGCTGGTGTTTCAGTTTACTCAATTCATACAGAGTGATATTAGCCCTAGTCTTCTTCATGTCGTCAATGATGTTATAATCCATTTCATCCGACACTATTAGTGTTCTTGATGGAGGCGTCTGTTCAGATTGGACTGGGCTAAGCTGGGTCGCTTTAGCAGTTGTCTTTTTGGTTACGACCCTTTCTTTTGTTACAGGGCTTGCGCCCTTTTGTTTTGGGTTAGTTTGGGGAGGATCAAGCTGATTTTTGCTTCTCGTGGTAACAGGAAATGCTTCTTGATCCTCTTCCTGTGGGAGGATGAAATCCCACATTCCTTGAAGTTCTACAACTTCTTCCTCGTCGGTCTGCCCTTCAGTGGTATTCTCTTCTTCTTCGTCTTCTTCAGACTCAACGTTTTAGACAACACTGGGTGGTTTTACCTCCATGGGAGGATTTCTTTTAAAAGTCCTAAAGGGCTTTTTCGAAGAAGTCTCTGCTACTTGTTTCTTGATATCGACCATCTCATTGGACATGGCTTTCAAAACTTTTTGTAATCATTCCAAATCGAAAGGATCTTTCATTTGCTTCTTCTTGGTATCTTCTTTGAAAGAGATCTTCTTTGACTTGCGTTCTTCTATAGCGGATCTCTTTTCTAGGGCTACCACGCGTTTTTCCACTGCTAACGCTTTTGTCAAGTTGTCAACTAATGTGGTCTTATTCACCCTATCTATGAAGATAGCCAAGTTTGGAGGTAAAGCCGTGATGTACCATTCACATCTTACTTCCTCGCTGGGTTGTGAAGCAACGGGGATTTTGTTGAGGATCTTATTGAACCGTAAGTTAAAGTCTTTAATGGGTTCTCTAGCCTCAGCCTTAAGATTAGATAGGTCATTAATCAATGTCGTCGTGGATCGGTCATCACCAAACTTAGTGAGGAACTGACTTTGAAAAATGTCCCAGCTTGTGATGGATCCGGAAGGTAACGAAAAGTACCATGACCCGGCTGTTCCTTGCATTGTATAAGGGAAGAGCCGGACAACAGCGTCTTCATTAGTAACTCCGTTGAGATTAACAGAAAGCATGAAATTATTGATATGTTCTTCGGCTAGCATTCCTGCTTCTGGGTTAAATTTAGGTAGCCATTTCTCTGGATGGTCCGGTATAGGACTCAAGGGTGGTGGCATTAACACTGCCCCAGGATTGTTCCATGGAGACTGGGCCATCGTGGAGCTGCTAGCTAATGGAAGTGCAGAAACTGACCCCTGATGCTGAGAAGGTGAAGAAATCAGGATCTTTGATGTTTGAAGAGGAAGATTTGTGGAAGATGGGTGAATGAGTTGGAATGGAAAAGTGGGTGGTTGACTTCACGGTGAGGGAGTTGATATGGACGAAGTGGATGAAGGAGTCTTACTGTCAGACTCTTGGGGTGTTTTCCTTGCTCTTTTTCTGGTAGGAAGAGGGAGTTCACTTGGCTGTATGCCAAATTTTTCACTCTTTAATCTGGTAAGGGGATGAGCAGGGTTGTACTGCAAAGTCACGCTGCTTTTAGATTTATCAGACTTCTGGTAAAAAATGGAGAATCCCTGGAGTTTACGAATCAAAGTTTGAATTTCAGGGGGTTCAATAATAGACTGGTCTGATATATTAGAATATGTAGCAGTGGTGGATACTCGAGCGACTTCAAATTCCGGGTTTAACCATGTTGAAGAAGTCGAGGGAGTTGATGAGGGTGTATTACTCTCAGAATGGTTTTTAGATATTGCCTTAGGTGCCATTCATAGTTCGTGCCCTCCTTCTAGCGCCAAAATATGTTGAGGGCCCTAAAATCGAGTCGACAACAAGGGGGATACCCACCCGGTTGGGAACCTGGTTGGCGGCTCCGTGCCCGTTTGGTGTAGCGGGTCCGACTGGGGATGACGGGACCAGTTTCCCGTTCTAAGGGGTGTGTGTGTGTAGAAAACAGTGATGTGTGTGTATGTAGAGAATGATAATAGAAAATCTGTAACTATTCCTTAACTAATCTAGTTCTAAACTCTGAAATGATTTTATACTACTTTAATCTAACAAAAACAATACATCTAATCTACACTAACCCGGGGCAGAATTTTTCCATTATGCAATCTAGAAAGATTTCACAGAATAACTGGTAATGAAGATTATTCAGCTATTATGAGAATATAAATCAATAAAGATGAACCATCTTGCGTAAAAAGTTAAGCAAAACGATTGTGAACAGCATATTGCATAATCAGCTATTCATGTATTAAGCATAAATCAATGACTCCACCGTACAAAAGTGCCAAATGGTAGTCCACTCATTCATACGTTAACATATAAATAACATCAGCTGTATATTACTCTAAGAATGCAAGTAGAAACTAGTCAAAAGATAAAATTACCATTTATGACTGATTTAAACTTACAGACTCTAAGCAATAAAGATCTATTTCTACTTTCTTCTAACGCCTACTAAGAGTACAGAAGTGCAACATCAGTAGCAGGTATTAAAATGCAAACATAAATAAATCTTGATCCGTCCATTCATCAAAAACCCCCTCCGAGGGTGCAAAAGTGCATGTTCTGAGGACAAGTTTTTTGACAAATTTTCGGACCCTTCTCCAATGCAACGAGAAGGGTTAAATACTAGTTAACCGACTAATTTTACTTTACACAAATTCAGGGAACGGCTTCAAATGACCGCCCTTTTACTAAAAATAAATTTATTTCTAAAACTGAATCTAATTTCTAACCGTTTCTGTATCTGCTCCTTAATATTGTAAACAATGCGCTGTTCGCCTTGAAAGAGTCGGCTGGTTGTCTTGTTCTTTTGTTCGAGCCTGAAAATTAGAAACAACAAGCGCTGGCACCTCCTTCTGTTAGACCAGAAGATATTTTCGAAAACCTTTCTCTAGCTCGGTGTATTCTCTGTGCGCACACTTAGTACAACCCAGTTTCTTTTCGAACTGATTTTGCTGTTGCTATTCTGGTTTCCGGTCGTGCGAATGACTCAATGAGTTAGAAGTCGCGCTGTATGGACAACCCCCTGTTTCTGGAATTGTTTCCGTTCTTTGTTCCAGGCTTTTCTGGAGCGTCTTTCTTCTCTTGCGCTTCTTTCTCTGCTTTACCAAGTCTGAGCTTCAGGATTTTTTGTAAACACGCTGCTTTTGTGTGCCTTTGACTCTGAGTCTTGGACAGTCTATTTTCATCAGTGCCTGTTGGGCGATACTCTGGAATCCGCGGTTCTGCTGCATGCGGCATCCAATTGCGGAGGCATCTTCTCTCTGTTGTCTTATTGGCGCTCTTTCCTTCTCCTTAGATGTTTCCTGCATATAGATTTATATCAGTTGTATGTCTTGCAGTTTACGCAAAGAAGAAGGGAAATGATGAAAAGATTGACATGAAAGCATTAAACTTTAATGAATGCGAAGTTAATGACATTTATCACGACTTGACTCTTCGATAAATGTAATGCAATCATTTCTGGATACTCAAGCATGCGGTCATTAATTTCCCTTAAGGCGCGCGTTCAAATTTGGATCTACCGTGTATGTCGGAGAATCTTTGCGATGAGATTTTCCTGTGATTGGTATCGCAGTACCGATGGCTGCGACGTTACTAAGTGTTATCGCAGATCGCAGATCGCAAATATCGTAGATCGCAACATCGCAAGGTTTTCACTTTGTCACTTCGTGTTGCCTCATGCGACATTGCAACGTGCGACGTCGCATATCGGCCGTCGGCGTTTTCTTTAGGTTCTCCCTTTTTAAGTGTTTTCAATGCGCGCGATGCGATGGTTTCTCGCGTCGCTCCTTTTTAGTGCATTTGTGCGCTTTTGGGCAAGCGCTCCTTTTCCATTGCGATGCGATATAGCTTTTAGGGAGCTTATACAAAAAGATTTTTAAAACAAAAATGTTTTTTGGATTTTTGGCTAAGGGTCCCCCTTTGCTTGATGTTATTACTAATATCAAACGAAGAGGGGGGTTGTTGGTGACCACAATAGAGTCTAACTCCATATTATGCTAATAATAGCCTTAATTACAATCATTCTCGTTATTTGACATGTGGTCCTTTTTTAGTTTGGCTATGGTGGATGTTCAAATCTCCATACTGGTCTTCAATGTCACATCTTCTCCATTGCCCCTGAAAGATAGAAAACTGCCCCTGTTTATCGGCCTTTTGGTTTTCCTCAAAGATGTTCGAATCCAATGAACTATGCCCTTCATCTTTGATTATACAAAACATATCAGAATGCCACGTCCTTGATGTGTTGTCAACCTTTTCGATGTGTGAAGACAAAAGCTCCTCCAAGCTGTCTCACATATCTTGGGCTGTAGTAAATGAGATCACTTTATCACAAAAAAGTTTAGAGTTGGATTCGAATATATGTCTCTTCCACCTGTCTTGACCTTGTTGAAAGTTGATAGCTTTAGATGATCACTTGAAGATATTCCCTTTTCAAAATTTCTACTTGTATTTCAAAATCCGTTGACTGAGATTAGATTGTGTAGCTTCAGTAGTTTTGTAGCGCGCTACGAAACTGTTGTGCCTTAGTCATCATCTTCAGCAGTTTCGTAGCGCGCTACGAAACTGCTGTGTAATTCCAAAAACACAGTTTCAACCAAAATTTTGCTATTTTGAGGCTCTTGATATTTGAACATCCTTTTCAATTGCTCCAAAGCTTTTCAAAACTGAATGGTGTAGGAATTTACAGGGTAAGTTCCTCAGACAGAACACCAAAGGACACCGCTCACAAACAGATCACAGATCAATACACTAGTATTTTGACGTGGTTAAAACCCTCAAAGAGGGAAACAGTCCACGGCCTGAGCCAACGCAGCCACTTCAGGCAATTTATTAATAAAAGAATGAAAATTTACATATGCTTCTCTCATAGACGGATTACCCTACAAATGAACCTCCATGATCTTTAAATAGAGATCATGTACCAATCGGGTGTTAAGCCACGGATCAAGTGTCGGTAATACCAAGGAGAGAATGAACCATCAGATCACTACATATTGTGACCGTCGGACTGTAAGTTACAAAATGTACATAGTAAAGAAACACACTTTACCTAACTCTATACCTAACTCTATACTAGACCAAGTTGTACTTAACTATTTCCTATGCGTCGGAATATCCTAACATCCCCCCTTAAGAACAACTTGGGATAGGATTGAAGGATTTACAAATATGACACAATAGGAGAAGGAAGGAGGCAATAGAGCCTATCCCCCCTTAGTGACAACTTCCTGAAATCCAACCATAAATCGAAGTTTAGTGAACTTCGCCTCTGTGAGAGCCTTTGTAAAGATGTCTGCAACTTGATCATCTGTTGAACAATATTTCACTTCAAGAACATGGTCGTGAATGAGCTTTTTGATGAAGTGCATGTGCAGTTCAATGTGTTTGCTGCACTGATGTTGGATTGGATCCTTGCATATCTGAATGGCACTTTGATTATCACACCAAAGTGTAGTCGGATGCTGTTGCTGAAAGCCAAACTCTGACAGGATCTGACGAAGCCACAAGGCTTCCTTACTAGCTTCTATGGCACCACGATACTCTGCTTCTGCTGAAGAAAGAGAAATGGCACCTTGTTTCTTGCAAGCCCATGTAATAGGTCCTGAACCAAGAGTGAACACATAACCTACAGTAGACTTCCGATCATCAGGGTCACCAGCCCAATCAGAATCAGTGAAACCAACCAATAAAGGAGCTACTTCGGCACTGTAATGAATCCCAAACTGAACTGTACCTTGTACATAACGAATTATTCTTTTAGCTGCTTTCCAATGACTTTCATGTGGGTTTTGCATAAACCGAGCAACAAGGCCAACGAAAAAGGAAAGGTCAGGACAAGTATGGGTTAGATACAAACGTTTTCCTACAAGTTGACGGTATAAGGTAGCATCAACTTCAGGAGAAGTACAAGTGAATGAAAGTTTGACTCCAAACTGAAAGGGAGAAGGGGCTGGCTTACAGTCTTCCATGTGAAAATGGCGTAGAATATCACAGTCATACATGGACTGAGAAAGGGAAATACCTTCCTTGGATTTCAAGACTTGAAGGCCGAGAAAATAATGTAAGTGTCCTAAGTCTGTCATTTCAAACTTCCTTTTAAGGCTAGACTTCACATGGTTTATAAGGTTGGGATCACTACCAGTCAGGATAAGATCATCAACATAAAGAAAAAGAATGATAAGAGACTTGCCCACTTTCTTGGTGTAGACAGTATTGTCAGAATGACACCTAGAGAAGTCAGATTCTAAAAGAAAGTTATCCATTTTGGCATACCAAGCTCGAGGAGCTTGCTTGAGACCACAAAGGGATTTCTTAAGCCGACATACAAGGCTGGAGTCTGTTTGTATAAAGCCAATAGGTTGTTCCATATAGATTTCTTCATGCAAGTCCCCATGCAAGAAGGCGGATTTAACATCCATCTGATGGACTTCCCATTTGAAAGAAGCATCAAGGGAAAGAACAAGGCGGATAGAGTTCATTTTGGAAACAGGGGAGAAGGTTTCAATGTAGTCAATGCCTTCAACTTGTGAAAAACCCTTAGCAACAAGACGAGCTTTATGTTTATCAACTTTCCCATCTGGTCCATACTTGGTTCTGTAAACCCATTTGCATCTAACAAGTTTTCGTCCCTTTGGTAGAGGAACAAGATCCCATATATCATTTGCCAATAATGAATGATATTCTTCATTCATAGCTGCTTCCCAATCTGGATGGCCTGAAGCTTCTGCAAAGGTGTCAGGATCATAATTCACTGAAGCTTGAGCCAGTAAAGAAGAGGCTCTCTCGAACTGAGAACGTGTATGTCGCTGATCTGTAGGATCACCGGCAAGATCACCTGCTGCATCCTGAGTAGCACAGAGCCATTTTGGAAGCTGAGGAGCAGAAGGAGGATCCTGAGAAGGTGGGGGAGGATTTTCATCCTTGCTTTCATCATCTGAAGAAGAAATATTTTCAAAAGTAGAAGAGATAGGAAGAGGTGGCAAATCCGCCGAACTAGGCTCAGGCCGATATATTTTCAGCAAACTTTACATCTCTTCTAATGATAACATTTTTGGACTTAAGTGGAATAAGTCTATATCCTTTGACATCTTTAGAATATCCAACAAAAATACATTTTTCACTCTTAGGTTCTAAAGCTTTATGTTTCTCATCTGGAATATGGGCCCATGCTTCACTTCCAAAAACATGAAAGTGACTTACATCTGGTTTGATTGAGCTCCAAGCTTCTTCTGGAGTGATATTCTTTAAAACCTTAGTAGGAGTGCGATTTATTATGTAATTTGCACAGTTAATTGCTTATGCCCAATAATTAAGACTAGGTCCTTTAGATTGAAGCATACAATTAGCCATTTCCTTTAAGGTGCGATTCTTCCTTTCAGCTACACCATTTTGTTGCGGAGTATATGGAACAGTATGTTGCATTTGAATTCCATTCTCAGTGCAAAAGTTGATGAATGTGTTTTTAACATATTCTCCGCCATTATCAAATCTTAGCTTAAGAATTTGATGTCCAGATTGTTTTTCAACAAATGCCTTAAAGGCCAAGAACATGTTAAATACTTCATTCTTGAGTTTTAAGAAGTATACCCAAGTGCGTCTGGAGAAATCATCAATGAAAGTTAAGAAATACTTGTAGCCAGAGAATGAAGCAACTGGAAGCGGACCACATAAATCACTATGCACAAATTGTAAAGGGGTTGAGGCGTGCCAAGAGGCACTTTTTTCAAAACTGTCCCAATGATGTTTTCCGAGTACACATCCGGAACAAACACCATCTCTACAAGATACCATTGGAAGACCTGTCACCATATTTTCTTTACATAGATTCTGAAGAGAGCGATAGTTTAAGTGACCAAATCGCTCATGCCAAAGTTTGCTCACTTCATCATTATGAGCAACAAATACCGAGGGAAGATTTGATGACCCAAAGTTGTGAAACTTATACAACCTTGTAGAATCAACAGCAATTCCAATAGCTAAAATCTGTCTAGGATCTCTTAGGTCCTGTTGTGCTCTACAACAACCCCCCCATTCCATAACATTTTCATTCACACAAAAAATTAACATATGGAATGGGTCCCTTTTAAAAATTTAATTGGCATCAATGCTTTTGTGTTCAAAAAGGTATGATAATCAAATGAGTTTATGTATTTAAGCCTTTTTGAATAATAGTGTTCCAATAATAAAACAATCTTTTGTTATTGTGATAAAGCGATCGCAAGATCGCATATCGTAATGACATGAGAAATAATTAAAATGGAACCTTGTTCTCCGCCGATGTGATATCGCTGTCGACGATCGGCGATATTCCATGCACACCTAATAAGGGCACATAACTCATGCCCCAACGCGACGCGATATCGGCGATCGGCTATCGGCGCTGCCTCTTGTGGGAAAAAACGCTTTAAGTTATAAACCCCGACCCGATGCGATATCGCTATCGGCCGTCGGCAGAATCCCATGCACTTTGATAAGGCGCTCGGGTCTTACCCCCGATGCGATATCGCTATCGGCCGTCGGAAAATCACTTTATATGCACTTTGTAATGTTTCCACGCGCTAGTCCGATGCGGTGTCGCAATCGGCACTCGGCGGGATCTTTTTCTAATGATTATGTAGCATCTATTCCCTGATGCGATGCGATATCGCTCATCGGCGATCGGCATTCTCAAAAAGTCATCGCTTGAAGCCTTAAAGTTATATTGATATCCGGTTGATAAAGCGGAAATTTCAAAATGCCGTTAAATGCAGGGATAAGGTAATGCATGCATATTTAAAACTTTGCCCCTTCGATTAACGAACACTTGCGTTTAACCGCCAAAATATCTGTTGCATGCTTAAGGGGGTCATTCAGCCGGATAACGGTATAATAGTCACTTAATGGGTAGCAGGCCTTAAATCACCATTAATGCATCTGCAATATCTTCCAGTGATTGGATCCGCAGCCACTTTTGAGAATTAATCTCACCACGCTTCAAATGATATATCTTTCCCGTTATGGATTGTCATTGTTATTTCCTTGTTACGATTTCTCTTGCATTTGTGTAGAATTCATCTATTGAGAGAAGCCTGAGCATGATGGGGAAGAAATCCAAGAGGACTGCGGGCTCCGCTGCTACATCTGTTGCAGGACAAGCTGCCGCAGATAAGAAGAAAGGCCTAATTTCAGACACTACGTGCACAGGTCTCACTAGGACTTCATGGCAGGGCACATATAATCTATTAGAGGCTGAGAAACCGAAAGTGACAGTGACAGAGGCTAGTGTGGATGTACTAAGGAAGTCCGATGCTACTCTCAAAGACTTGGCCGACTCCTTTCTTCACAGGATAGCAGCCAGAGAGCAGGTCCTTCCCTACACTGATGTAGTGCGCTGGGCAATCGAGGAAATTCCAATCATCGATAGAACGTTTCACACAAGGGATGGAAGGATTTTCGGGTCGTTCAAGCCAGAGCACCTAAGGCAAATGTATCATTTGCCCGAGCCGGAGAAAATCTATAACAAAGCCTTCGTGGAGAAATTTGCAGCCGAAAATGAAGTACAATCTAAACCCATCCGGGATTGGAAGCAGAATCCGGCCAAACACAAGCACGAAAGCTCGGGTAAGTACTCCGTCGATTCTTTGGCTTCTCCCTATTGCTATGCGGGGATTATGATGTGTAGACTATGGGGGTTACATGACTCTGCTAATTTCGACATAGAAATGGTTCCCCTAATGGAAGCAGCTGTTAATAGTATAATCATGGATTGGGCCACCATTCTTTCTGATAAGTTGGCCGTAGCTGTTCGTGACTTTAGAGCTAAATCCGTAGTCACCGAAAGGAAAATCCCACCATTTTATTATAGTGCTTACATTATGGATACCTTGTGCTTTAATTCTGAGTTTCCTATCCTCGGTTGGAGGTGGACCACCCAAGACCCTTCACCCATTCATTTGTACCATCAGAAATTGTGGAAGTCCTCTTACAAGGACCATTTGTATCAAATTTGCAATGGTTTTATGGTTCCCATTCATTATTCCATTTTTGATCGGCCTATTCCCAAAATCTCCTATCTGGCTTCCTTCGACTTACCAGCTGTAGCAAGTTGGTTCGGGGAAGAGCATTTTACCTATGTTAGGGTTTTTGGGAGCCAGGCCAAGCCGCATGTTCTCCCTTTATATGTTCCAGACAAATTGTTGGCCCGAGAAATCTCCTACCAGATTATGGCCGAGAGTGTCACACAAACTCTCAAGGAAGAAAAGAAGAGGGGCTGGCCCTCTTTTCCCTTGAGAATTGGTGTTTTTACTCTGCATAATCTCAAGCATGCAGAAAAAGAGGCAATAAAGATGCAAGCTTTATCCCTAGCCACTATCCCAAGTAGACTCTATGATCCAAAGAAAACTGCCTACACTGCCCTAGAACAGGCCAAATTAACAAAAGTTGACCATCAAGAGGATATGTTTGATGACCTGTTCGTCGCCGCCGATACAATAGGCCATGCCAAAGAGCTTGCTAGAATGAAATACAATGATGAGACGTTAACTGAGTTCAATAAACTTAGAGAGCAGAGGTTGCAAACTCTGCCTCTAGATTTATTATCCACAACCCCAGCGTCTTCCTCAAGCGAGCCTGGTCGGCAACAGACGAGCCAACCTCCCGTTACAACTAAGGAACAAAAGAAACAACAGGAGGAAAGGCAAGAGAAGCTGCAGGCAGAAAAGCAAAGAAAAGAGCAAGCTGAGAGGCAGAAGAAGGCGCAGAAGGATCAAGAACAGAGAAAGCAGAAAGAGATAGAGGAACAGAGGAAGAAGGAAGAAGAGGAGAAACAAAAGAAAGAACTGGCAGATAGGCAGAAAAGGGAGCAAGAAGAGAGACAAAGAAAAGAGTTAGAGGAGCAGCAGCGAAAAGGACTAGAGGAGCAGCAGAGGTTAGAACAAGAAAAAGAGCGGAGCAAATCCCACACAGAGCAACATAAACAGACCTCCATTGATCCTGAATTGCTTAAACAATGGAACCAATTCGATTCCATTATCAGTGGAAAGGAAGGCTCCAAAGACACAGACACCTCTAAGACAAGTGATGCACCAGATACCACTTCTTCTCAGGTTCTAAGCGGAACCAGCGGCCCACCCATTTCAAAGGATGTCGAGGTAATTACTAAAAACCCTTCCGATCAAATTGTTCTCCAAGTGGAAGATATTCCTCCTCTGGATGTTTTCTACAGCCCAAAGCATAAATCCGTTGTTAAGCGCTCAAGGAAGAGAAGAAGGCTTGATCAACCTTCTATCTTTCCTGAGCAAACAGTTACGGGCAATGTAGTCTGGAAGGAGGAATTGGACCCCTCCGATGATCTAACAAAGCTGTCGCAGTATGCGGGAGCTTATTCTGCAGCGACTATTGACAAGGCATCGAAGGTAAGTCTTCTATTGAAGACTAAGGACCAGGAGATTTGTGCATTACAGGCAGAAGTAACCGAGGCGAAAAACAAGGCAGCGCAGGTAGAAGAGCAGTTGCTGGTACAACAGCAAGAAAACAATGTATTAACCCAGCAACTGCAGACTGGAAAACAGAGAATCGACCAGAGCGCAATCCAGAAGTAGAAAGAATTGTCAGAGGCATTGTCACAGTTGAGAACGGCAAATGAGCTGATGATGAAATCAAAAGATGAGCAAATAGCTCAACTATCAGCACAGCTCGAAGACATCAAGGGCACCCAGAAAGTGAAGGATTTCAGAGCAGAGGCAGCTCAAATAAATAGCGCATTAATATCTCAGATCAGACTCCTATGCCGACAACTTACTGAGGCTGAGCCATTATGCGAAATATCTACAGCAGTATGTCAGCAGATAGAGAAAGCCAGAAATGAGCTAGATCAGGCCGAAGAAACCATAGCCGGATATCTTGATTGGCAAAATTATGATGTGGGGAAAGCGGCAAATTTGCTCCGAATCTATGAAACGTACAAGGACATACTCTTCACGGAATGGAACACTCAGGTGATGAAAGCGGAAAGGGCAGCTTCAAGGTGTAAAATGATTGCCAGCAATATGATCGATCTAGTCAACAACACACTCTATTTGGCAAACATGATCTCCCAGTGCACACCTGGAAGCATAACAACAGCAAACATGATTGAACAAACAAGTTATCATGACTTGGGGGAACAGGGAAGGTTAATCGCTGGAGTAAATACTTTAACCTCCGAGGCATATTGGCTCTTTCTAATCAAGCCACACACTCAAAGGTCGCCCCTCAAATGTTTGACAAATGCTCTCGGATGCCTGATCCCCGACATTCAGGATGCCACATATGATGCCCAGCTCACTTCACGTCTCAACACTCCACCGGAAGTAGAGCCAATGCTGGCGATATGTCAGCTAAGGTTTAAAGGCAAAGAGGCCACCTGATGAAGCATTGCCGCCGACTGCCTGATCGCCAAGGAAGATGGAAGAAATATTTATTGATGCCAATTTAATAGCTTTTCAGTTTCTTAGATATTTAGATTAGCTTAGTATTTATAGACCCTTTCATTGTTTTGGAAAGGGTCGTAAAATTTTGTAATAGACTTAAAGACTGAAGTTTGCACTATTGCGCTTCAGCCTATATTCTTTTATAAAACTCGGCCAATGGTTCTAAAATTCTAAAAGAAATCTTCTTTATATGATTGCGCACTATTGTCTGTTATTGGGGATTTTTTCTGAGTTGAATGAAGAACTGCGGCATAGCGATTGATATATAGGAATTCGAAGCAGCTTACATGGTACTTCTATCTGCATCTGTATTCGTTCCTTTTATGTATGAATTGTTATGCAATTTTCCTTGCTATCATTGAATATATGTATGTGTTGTAACAACAATTCTCATCCCGTTCCACTATTGGAAGTTTTGCGATTTGCCTTATCTTTTAATCATGCATGTAGCGATGATATAAATGATGAAGTGTAGTATTTCGCTGTTATCGCTTTGTATAACTATTTATGCACAGTAGTCTTTAATGATTTAATATCTATGTTTTAGAGATGGAGTCATCTATATGCCTGTCTAAAAACACAGATCATCAAACACTACACTTTAAAGATCAATAGGTCCCCGGGGTAGATTATAATTATCATATTTTTATAGATAGTTTAGCTATTCGCTTATCATTAGCATATCCCACAAGACATTCATCCATCCCGGTCACCTATATATTTTGGGAAACTGGTCCCATTATCCCCAGTCGGAGCCACTATTCCAAACGGAAAAGGAGCTGCATTAAGGTCCGGACCGGGTGGTTTCCCCAATGTTGTTGCAGCGATTTTCGAGGCATCAACAGGTCCTTAATTACAACATCGTGAGGTGAAAATTCAACTATTTTACCTTCACCTGAATGGGTTATCTGATATACAGATAGAAGGTTGCAGGATAAGGTTGGAACACATAATACATCATTAAACTAACCATTGTCTATAAGAACAGTTCCAGTCCCTACAACACTAAGAGATCTATCATCACCAACATATATATTTTTGGTGTTACAATCATTTAAAGAAGAAAACATGGCTTTGTTTTTGGCCTTGTGATAAGAAGCTACGGAATCAATGAGCCACTCATGAGAATGAGAAGAAGAAGATACATTTAGTGCATAGCCAGACCGAGATGCTTGACAACCACATGCAGAAAGTGCCATTCCTGAAGATGAAGTTGAAGTTGAAGAGTGCTCCAAATGGATGTTATGCTTCTTCATTGTTGTTTCCAAGGCTTCCATCTTCTTAAAGCGTTTGGATTCTAAGTGGCCATCTCGATTACAAAAGTTGCAATGTCTATCAGTCTTCTTCCCTTTGTTTTTATTTGTCTTATCATTTTGTTGAAATGATTTTTCATTTTGAGGCTAAAATTGCTTAGGACCCTTGTTTGGTTTAGGACCATTCTTTTTAGGATACAACTTCTTAGGATTCTTTGGATTTGGTTGCTTCTGGGTGGCTAACGCTTTCTTAGAAGAGTTTCCAAGATGAAGAAGACCAAGGTGTAAGAATTTTTCTTGTTCTCTTATTAAAGAATCACAAAAGGAATCAAAGGAAGGGGACTTGTAGGTTTGTCCTTGAGAAATGAAGGCTTCTCTTGTAGAATGGAAGGTGGAAACAAACACAGAATAGGTTGGTCCCAACTTAGTAAGAATGGAGTAGATAAGGCTACTATCTTCTTTCTTAACCTTAACACCTTCCAAGAAGTCTAAGGGTCTTGAGCTTGGACAAAAAATCTTCAATGCAAGAAAAATTATTGGGGTCCAATGTAAGCAATTCATTTTCAAGTTGATGGGCTTTAAGTTCATTTTTAATTCCAAAGACTTTAGTAATCTGTTTCATTGCTTCATCAGGAGTATCAAGTTCTGCAATATGGAATCTAAGATCTGGAGAAATAGACATCCCTATCAACCCACGTGCTTGGTCTTGTCTATTTTCCCATTTAGCTACCTTGTCTTCATCTTTCGGTTTGGTCTCTTGGCCTGTGGCTATTCTGTAAAGACCTTTACTTCTAATTAAATCCACAATGTAGGACCACCACTGGAAGTAATTTGTGCTGTCAAGAATAACTTGGCATGGAATTTCCATTTCAAAAAAAACTGAAGCTATAGATGCTGAAACTAAGTGTTTCAATGGAAAGATCTCGAAACATTAGGTTGTTTAAAAAAAAACAGTTCTGAAAACGGCTTCCGGATGAAGAAGTTATGGCTTTTTGAAGAAAATTTGATAAAGTCGCCGAAGTGCGGGAATGTGCGGGAATGAAAAATCCGCCCCCACAAAATGGAGACTTGAACCTAAGACCTCTACTCTCATAAATTAGCTTTGCACCAAGTGAGCTATACAAAAATTTTGAGAGAGAGAGAGAGAGAGGGGGGGGTTGATGCTTTGGGTTGCGTGCTTGCTTTGAGAAAGCTCTTTTTCCCTACAAAACAAAAAACACAAAACCCAACACGGACATACAAAAAAAAATGAACCTTGCGGCTCGAAGTTAGCTTTAGCCAGAAATTAGATATTTTCAAAAATGAACCTTGTGGCTCAAAGTTAGCTTTAGCCGAAAACTAAATATTTTCCTCAATGTTTCTGATTTTCCGAGATCACACTAAGGCGCAGCGGAAAAGAGCATACGCAGGGAAAAGAGCATATGCAGAAATCAAAGGTATAGATCCGATAATAAAAAAAGGCTAAATCAACCAAAACCGAAATAAACAGAGAGAAAATAATTGTAAACTGCAAATAAACACTGTATACCTCCAGATCTTAAAAATGACGCAGCTAGGGCTATCAGAAACCTTTTCGCGTGAAACGAAAGGGTTTCCCACTGGAACAGATGCTCCCAACACAATAGAGTAGTCCTCTTGGCCCGAAAGCAGTCAGAGATAGTAGATCTAGGAAACGGTTGTCGGATGCAATTCTACCTGCTTCAGATTTGGATCACCAACGGACGCGGCCCTCAAATAGCTCTGATACCATGTAGGAATTTACAGGGTAAGTTCCTTAGACAGAACTACCAAAGGACACCGCTCACAAACAGATCACAGATCAATACACCAGTATTTTGACGTGGTTAAAACCCTCAAAGAGGGAAACAGTCCACGGCCTGAGCCAACGCGGCCGCTTCAGGCAATTTATTAATAAAAGAATGAAAATTTACATATGGTTCTCTCATAGACGGATTACCATTCAAATGACCCTCCATGCTCTTTAAATAGAGATCATGGACCAATCGGGTGTTAAGCCACGGATCAAGTGTCAGTAATACCGAGGAGAGAATGAACCGTTGGATCACTACATATTGTGACCATCAAATTGTAAGTTACAAAATGTACATAGTAAAAAAACACACTTTACCTAACTCTATACTAGACCAAGTTGTACTTAACTATTTCCTATGTGTCAGAATATCCTAAGAAATGGAAAGGTATGATTCTTCAAGTAGGGTTATAACAAGGAAAACCATCAAAATTTGAAACAAAACCTTACTTGATGTCTAACTGCCTTAAGGGAATTCTTTCTGCTGGCTTAATTGTATCTTTAAGTCTTCAATTTGTTTCTTCATGACTTTGATCCCTGATCTAAGGTTTGTATTGATATTTCTGATAAACTGAGCTTCCTTTATTGCAGGAATAGTCCAGCTACGAAATTGAACATTAAAATCAACCACCTCGGGGATTTGAAATGTTTGGTCCTCCCACCGAGCTTGCATTTGGTTAAAATAAGCCTCCTTAACTGCAAATTTCCTGGCAGCTTTCTTCAGTCTAGCAATTTCAAAGTTGGCCAATTCCAATCTCCTTTTTAAGTCTTCCACACTATATTCTTCTTGAATGGTAATTGGTTTGCCTTTATCCTTTCTTTCATGAAGCTGTGTTACCTCCCCTCTTTCATCTGCTCTTGGCAGTACCTCCTGTACTTGTTTAAAATTCCTTGTTATTGGTCTCCTTGGTTTAAGTACAAATTTATCAACTTGATCATCAAACTTGAGTTTCTTCAAGGCCTTGACTCTCTTAGCCTGGTTTTTTCCTAACTCTATCAAATCTACTTGAACTAGGGGAGATTCTTCAATATCAATGGCTTGCAGTAAGTCATTTAAGTCTCCCTTTGAAACAGGGCTTTCTTCAATAATCACTGACTTACCTTTTTCTTTAGCTACTTGGCTCCTAGTCCTT
The DNA here is from genome assembly GCA_031772625.1 of Pinus tabuliformis. Taxonomy (NCBI): domain Eukaryota; kingdom Viridiplantae; phylum Streptophyta; class Pinopsida; order Pinales; family Pinaceae; genus Pinus; species Pinus tabuliformis. The sequence goes on from CM062806.1 coordinate 365,547,143, forward strand.
CTTCTTTGAACTCCTTCACCTGTGCTTGATTCATGTGCGCTTTCTTTAACCCGAGTTTTCTCTTTAAGGGACTACTGGGGTGTATCCTGGATAGTCAGTGGCCTGGTGGATTCCCTTACTTGTTTCCTTGCCTTCAACTTTGAAAACCTCCTCGATCTTGTTTCTGCCTGATGACCAGTTGTTGTTGGAAGATATTTTTCAGCTTGAGGACTGAGACTGGTGTCATTCTTGAAACCAGACATGAATATGGGCCAGTCCCTACCTACTCTTTAGAGTTCATGTAGCACAATCAACTTAATTAAACCATGGTGAAACAATGAGGTCTCATAGGCTTCTTTCCTTAGCTGCACCTTATCACACATTTTACTTAAGCTACGGAATAAGTAAAAAGGTAGATCAATGGATATCTTTCTTGTGAAATGTATCAAAAGCTTGAAATGATATGAATACACCTTGTTATATCTACCTTCACAGGTAAGCTACCTCTGTATACAGGTAAGCAGATTGGCATATGAGTCTTTGACATAATTTCTAGGTACATACTTGTTTAAATCTGAGTCAATGTATTTTGGCTTCAGAAACTCTTTGCAGGGAGTCATATCAAATTTGAAATTCTTAAACCAAGTTTCTTTTCCCCTTGGAATCTCAGTAACTGTGGATATTACCTCTGGCGAGACTTGCAATTCGAGCATCCAAACCTTCGAATTCAACCCTGTGAAATTCAAAGCAAATTCCTTGGTGGTTTGTGCATGACCTCCCTGTAGTTTCTCACCAAAATTCCAACATCCAACCTGCTTGAATGCCTGCTCAACTTCTTTGTGTTTCAAGAGAATGTCTACACCTTCAAGTTCATTTCTCAAACATCTTCTTGATCTGTGGTCTTTTCTTTCTGTCGATCCCTCAATGAAGATTCAGTGTAATGGAGGTTGGAAATGCTAGTGCTGCTCAAACTCCAATCTCTGCCTCGCTTGAATGGCTGCCTCGCTTGATAATTGCCTCACTTGATAGCTACCTCGCTTGATAACAATGCTTTCAAATTGAAATCTTGTAGACTTGTTCTTCATGCAACGAATACAATCACCATTAAGACAATGAATACCTGGCTTTTCTTGGAACTTGCAATCCGTGTGTACCAATGTACCTAGTGGCTGTAATAATGGAGATAAGCAGTTGGACATGATATGTGGAGTGCATAAGCTGACAATGAATGATGCAACCATAACTGAACTTGACAGATTTGACAGTTAGGAAAGCTTCGCTGCGAATTGCACGAATCTCCGATTTTGTAGCGCAGTCAGTGTAAATTTTGAATTATGTGCTATGAAATCACCTAAAACATGTCGCGCTACGAAGTCATCTAAAACATGTTACGCTGCGAAACTGTTAAAAAGGATTTATGCGCTGCGAAAACACTTTAAAATGATTACATGCGCTACAAAATCACCTAAGGAGCTTTGTGGCACATAGTAACCTTTGAACAAAACTAACACATGGTTATGAGACCGGTAATGAATGAGAATGATCGGTGATGAATGAGAATGCATAGTTGACTCAAGACTCCTAAGACTCAGACTCTAAGGCAAACAAAAATCAAACTTAGACTGGCACCGACCTTTACCATTATACTAATGTGAGAAATTTTCGCATTAGAATTCTTAAGTGATAACAGTGCCACTACAGATTGTTTCTTACTCATCTAACTGACTGCACCTCCAAATACGTTAAACACATACCCACTTGTAGATTTTATCTGATATAGATCTCCAGCCCAATTTGCATTAACAAAGCCATGAATATCCAACATTCTATCCAATCCTAGTCTTCCCTGGTAGCACAAACCATAGTCACTAGTGCCACGCAAATACCTGAAAACCCGCTTCACTGTTGTCTAGTGCTCCTTCCCTGGTTTTGACATAAACCTGCTCAATAATCCCACTACATGTGCAATGTCTGGCCTAGTACAGACCATTGCATACATCAGGCTACCAACTACACTTGCATATGGAACATGGGACATGCCCTCTTCCTCTTCTTGTGTCTTGGGACAGTGTTTAGTAGATAACCTCACACCTACAGGAGTAGGAACCTTCACCAGTTCACTATCCTGCATATTAAACCTCTGCAGTATTGTCTCGACATACCTCCTCTGGTTTAACTAGAGCTTCCTCTTTGCCCAATCTCTTTTAATTTCCATGCCCAAAATATAGTTTGCAGCACCAAGATCTTTCATGTCAAATTTAGAGGACAATTGGGTCTTCAAATCCTAGATAATTTCTTTGTCGTTGCCAACCAGCAACATATCATCCACATACAAGACCAAATAAATAATGCGGTCACTAGTTAATTTAAAATACACATAATGATATGCTTTTCTTCTGCTAAAGCCAAGTCCCTATATAAATGTATCAAATTTCTGATACCACATCCTTGGTGACTGTTTTAATCCATACAGAGACTTCTTTAACTTGCATACCAGTTCTTTCTTACCCTTCACCGTAAATCCCTCAGGTTTCTTCATGTAGATTTCCTCTTCTAGATCCCTGTGAAGAAATGTTGTCTTCACATCCATCTGTTCTACTTCAAAATCAAAAGCAGCAACAACATATAAAAGTAATCTAATAGAAGTCACCTTGGCAACAGGAGAAAAAATATCACCAAAATCAATTCCCAACACTTGGGAATTACCTTTTGCTACCAATTGAGCTTTGTATTTCTCCACCTTTCCTTCTGCATTTGTCTTCTTCTTGAACACCCATTTGCTGCCAACGGGTTTCCTTCTAGCCGACAACTCCACCAGATCCCAAGCCTCATTTTTGTGTAATCATGCCATTTCTTCAACCATGGCCTCTTTCCAGAGTTTTCCATCTTCTAAATCTATTGCTTCTTTCACAGTTCTGGGATCATCGTCAGTAATAGATAAAGCAAAATTTGAACAAAAAGTAGATGGACTATATTTTTCTAGCTGCCTTCTTTCTCAAACTAATCTTCTGAGACCGGAGATTGTGGCTCTTCATCTTTTGATTCCTCCTCTGCTGTAGAGTCTGATTCTTCCTCCTTTAGCTCAAACTCTATCTTCTCAGGTTCCTTTGGTTGGAATTCATGTTTAATAACATCTTTCACCTCTCTAAACACCACATCTCAGCTATAAACAACCTTCCTTGTTACTGGTTTCCAAAGCTTATAACCCTTTAAACCAACCTTATACCCAATAAAGATGCACATTTCAGATTTTCTATCCAAGTTGGTTCGTTTCTCCTTTGGAACACGTACATATGCATCACATCCAAATACCCTCAGATGTGAAAGAGAAGTTTTCTTACCAGTCCATACCTCTTGTGGAGTCTTATCCTCCAACACTGATGAAGGTGACCTGTTGACCATGCAACATGCTATGTCCACCGCCTCTGCCTAGAATTCTTGTCTCATGATCTACATGTGTGCTTGAAGAAGCCAAGTACACATCCCCACCTTCATCTGAGGTATTTTTTGCCTCTATAGAAGGAGCATCATCAGATCCCTTTCCTTCATCAAGAGCTTTAGATTTACAGTCCCTTTTGTAGTGCCCTTCCTTTCTACATTTCCAGCACACCACCTTTACAGGTTTTCCTGGAGACTTAGATCTCCCTCTAGATTTAGATCTCCCACTCGATGACTTATTGTTGTTTCTGTTCTGGGACCATCCTCATACAAACAAGGCATCACCATTTTGTCTCTCCATATTCTTCTGTCTCATCTCTTCCATCAGCAAGGCTGAGACTATTTCATCAAACTGCAAGGCAGTTGCATTGCTACCTATTGCAATAACTAGACTATCCCAAGAATCTGGTAGAGAACACAACAAACTGATGCACTTATCTTCATCTGAAATTTTAATATCAACAAATGATAACTGACTTACCATAGTATTAAATGCATTTAGATGCTCTATCACCAAGTCTCCATATTTCATCCTCAGGTTATATAGCTTTTTCTGCAAGAACAGTTTATTCACCAGAGACTTAGATTGGTACAAAGTCCCTAACTTATCCCACAAAGCCTTCATCGTAGCTTCCCTGATACATTCAGCAATACTGAATCTGAGACACATAATCGTATTGTGCTCTTTGCCTTCCGATCAAACTTCTTCCATTCTTCATCGGACACTCCCGTTGGTTTAGTACCTGGATATACCACGATCCACTGATCTTCATCGACCAACAGATCCTCCATCTTGAGTTTCCACAACTCAAAACTCTGACCATTAAATTTCTCGATCTCTATCTTTGCACTGCTTGCCATTGTTGGGTCCCTATAATACTAGTGATTACCCCATTACTATTGTAGTTATACCCCTTATTTATGTTGTTGTGCCCCTATTAACCCCATATTGTTATTTCTGTGCCCCATAGAATCCCTCTATTGTTATTTTTGTGGCTTTATATTATTATTGTTAGGTCGGCTAGATTATATTGTGACTCCTTATACTCCTATATATAGAAAGGAGGTTTTGTCATTTTTATCATCCAAGAATTGTTCATTTATGTAATGTAAAGGAGTTTTCCCCCTCGAAGAGGTTGAATTCTAAGGCGTTGATCTATCTTTTCTATCTTTTCTTGAGCTGGTTTCATAACATTTGGTATCAGAGCTTTGGAATTCTAGGTTTCGCTGCTCCAAACAGGTCATCGTGGCATTTTCGCTATAATGGTTTTTCTATGACGTTTCAGAAGTCGCAAAAAAACCCCATTTGAGAATAATTGGTGCTGAACCTTGGGTCCAAATTTCAGAGATTTTCGCGCAATATTTTCGGAGATATGATCTGAGGAAGTTGACCTTTTTGCAGATTCCTGAATTACATTCAAAACAGGTGATCTCGGGAAAATCGTCATAACTCTCTCTCTGAGGATCGGATTGAAATTTCGTAAAAAGGTACAGAAAGAGGACGGACTGCAGTGTCTTGTGTGTGTGTTTCATATTCAAAGGTTGAAACAGTGACTCGTGGAACGTCATACAATTTCTCTCTACTGAACCAGTCTAAAAGCAAGTCACTGTGGGAGATTTCACATAACTCTTCCTTGCAGAATCCAATTTGGCTCAGACTTGTGGCATTGGAAAGAGGACGCAGAAGGCTACTACAGGTAGCAATTTTAGAACTGGATGATCCGAAATTACAGAGATACATCAGATTCAATATCAGGCTTCTATAAAGTGAAAAAAGGTGTGTAGTTTTTTTTTAAATTTTTGTGTAAGCTTAGTTTAACAGAATTCAAAGGGCATAGTAAAGCATTATTATCGGTAACTGATGTCCTGAGGAAAGAAAATTCAAACACCTAGTAAGGAACCTGAAAGCTCTAGCATGACCCATGAAGAAGAGGAAGAAATGCTACATGATATATCAAAATTACAAGAACAAGTGCAACAAATGTCACGCTCACAAAAGCTAACAGAAGCTAAGATAAGTGGTGTGGAATCTAAGATAAATGGCATGGAATCTAAGATAAAGGGCATGGAAGCTAAGATGGATGATTCGAAGACAGACTTGAAGAGAGACATGGCAGATTTGAAGATAGATATGAAGACAGACATGGAAGAATTGAAGAAGTTGCTACAAGAAAGGGTCACTAATGGTGAAAAGGTAGTAAAGGAAACTCATGATGAAAACAAAAGAAATGTTAATCATGATACCATAGATGCTAATGTTGGATCAAATAATCACCATATTCCAAAAATCAATATGAGGAAGTTTGATGGCAAGGATCCCGCTACATGGATATTACAGATGGAGCAATTCTTTGATCTCAATAATGTGCAAAACGCACAAAAGTACGTATGGCAACTGTATATTTGGAACCAAATCAGTTTGTATGGTATCAATGGCTTTGCTCTCGTAAACAATTTATCACTTGGGCAATTTTTACGGAAGAATTGATAGCACATTATGAAGATACAAAAAGCAACACTTTTTTTAGCCAATTGATAAGTCTCAAACAAAAGGGTTCAGTAATGGAGCACATTGAGGAGTTCCAAAAATTGAACATCTTAAAGAGGCAATGTGCCAAGCACCGGTCTTAGCTACACCGGACTTCACAAAAACCTTTATTGTGGAATGTGATGCTTCAGGAAATGGAATTGGTGTTGTTCTAATGCAAGATGAAAGACCCATTGCTTTTGAAAGTCGTCCAATCAAGGGAAAGTTTTTAAGAAAAGCTATTTATGAGAAGGAAATGTTGGCAATACTCCATGCACTTAAGAAATGGCGACCCTACCTAATGGGAAGACACTTCAAGGTAAAAACGGATCATGATAGCCTTAAATACTTTTTAGAACAAAGATTATCCTCTGAAGAGCAACAAAAGTGGGTCACAAAGATGTTGGGTTATGACTTTGAAATCATCTACAAAAAAGGGAAGCAAAATGTGGTGGCAGATGCACTCTCAAGAAAGGATGAGGATGTGGAAGCATTGTTGTGTGCCATTTCTATTATCCAACCAGATTGGATAAACGAAGCAAGGGATGAATGGAAGAATGACGAAGAAGTGTGGGCACTTATTCGAAAGCTACAACAAGATTCCTGTACTTCTGATACATTTAGCTGGAAAAATGATTCGTTATGGTACAAATATCGCTTATACCTCTGTAAGAATTCCCAGCTAAAACAAAATATTCTTATGGAATTGCACACGTCTCCCTTAGGAGGGCACTCAGGATTTTTAAAAACTTACCACAGGGTTAAGAAGGAATTTTTTTGGGATGGCCTTAAATCAGATATTCAAAAGTTTGTGGCGGAATGTTTGGTTTGCCAGCAAAATAAAGTTGAAACAATTAAGAGACCAGGTCTATTACAACCTTTATCCATTCCAAGCCAACGTTGGGAGGAGGTTTCAATGGATTTTATCACAGGTTTACCCAAGTTTGAGGGAAAGAGTGTCATCATGGTGGTAGTTGACAGACTTACCAAGTATGCACACTTTTGTGCATTATCACATCCATTTAAAGCCAGTACAGTTTCTACTGCATTTATGGAAACAGTTCAAAAGCTACATGGAAACCCAAAGATTATTGTAAGTGACAGAGATCCCATTTTCACTGGAAATTTTTCGACAAAATTATTTTCTTCTCTTGGTACTGAGTTAGCTCATAGCTCATCTTATCATCCTCAATCTGATGGGAAAACTGAGATAGTAAACAAATGTTTGGAAGGATATCTTCGTTGCTTTGTATTTGATAAACAGACACAATGGGTCAAATGGTTGCCTCTGGCTGAATGGTGGTATAACACTTCCTTCCATACAGCAACAAAAATGACCCCATTTATGGCACTTTATGGGTATCAACCACCATCCATCACATCATATTTAAGAGAAAATTCTAAGGTTCAGGCAGTGGAACATCACATCGAACATCAACAACAAGTCCTCCAACTCTTAAAGGATAACCTCGTGTTGGCACAAAATAGAATGAAACAACAGGCAGATCAACATCGCAGTGAAAGAAGTTTTGATGTAGGTGATTGGGTATTCCTACGGCTACAACCATATAAGAAAATTTCCCTAAAGCAAGCTAAGAAGGATAATAAATTATCACCAAAGTATTATGGTCCATACAAGGTGTTGCAAAAGATTAGTACTATGGCATACAAATTGGAGCTTCCTGCAGCTTCTCGATTGCACCTAGTCTTCCATGTTTCATGTTTAAAGAAGGTTATAGGTGACAAGCTCCCAATTCAAACAATATTGCCAGAACTTGATGAGGAAGGAAAAATTATATTGGAACCGGAAGCAGTCACAGAAACAAGAACTCGACAGCTACGAAATCGATCAATTTCAGAGTATCTTATCAAGTGGAAGAACTTATCCACTGAAGATTCCACATGGGAGGATGAGAATTTTATGCAGAAGTATCCAGAACTACTCAAGCGTTGCGGACAACACTTTTTTGAAGGAGAGGGGCATGTTGGGTCCCTATAATACTAGTGATTACCCCATTACTATTGTAGTTATACCCCTTATTTATATTGTTGTGCCCCTATTAACCCCATATTGTTATTTCTGTGCCCCATAGAATCCCTCTATTGTTATTTTTGTGGATTTATATTATTATTGTTAGGTCGGCTAGATTATATTGTGACTCCTTAGACTCCTATATATAGAAAGGAGGTTTTGTCATTTGTATCATCCAAGAATTGTTCATTTATGTAATGTAAAGGAGGTTGCCCCCTCGAAGAGGTTGAATTCTAAGGCGTTGATCTATCTTTTCTATCTTTTCTTGAGCTGGTTTCATAACAGCCATCTTCTTTCACCACCAGAATCGATCTCCCAGATCTCCCACTGAACAAGGTCTACCACAAGCCCGAGCAAAACCCCTCAGCAACAAAGGCGTCCCCTTGAAGCCCAAATTGCTCTGATACCAAATGTAGGTTTTAACTCTGTATAGAAATTAGATGCATATGAATTCTAAAACATATAAAATAAACAATAGCGAGACCATAACACATAAAACATATATACACAGAGATTTTCCCTTGGATCCCATAAAGTGGGGTTATGGGTGCCCCTCAAACCCCCTGTTAACTATGTGGAAAGAATATAACACAACCTAACATAGGAAAAACATAAAATTACTCAAAAGGGTGCTCACTATGAAGGAGTTGATAACGATTGATGGAGGAAGCAAGAACAAAATATGCATCAATAATGAACTAAGGATGAGAGGACTAAGCTTTATCTCCAAGGGACCTTGGGCCCTTAACCATTCATGTCCAGGTGGTAGGAGGAAACAAGGGTGGATCATGAAGATTCACCCATAGTTGGTTTCACTAGTCTTTAGAAGAGAACCTATGAAGGATCCAGGCAGTCAAGTACAAATGGTGAGCAACAACACCATGCTTTTCAGAGAAACTTACAAGACAGGTCGATGATAATCAATCAACTTGACAAAGTAAATTGGGAAAGGAAGGAGGGAATTCCTCCTAATGATGAGGTAGTTCAGTCTATAGATATCCAAGAGAACATCCATAAAGTGTATGGACAATCAAGTATAGATAACAGTCCACCAATACATCCATGTTTGACAATCAAAGAGGGTGGACAACTTATCCCCGCATGTGAAAAAGGCCAGGAAGAAGACATTCTAGGAGAAGAAAATGAGGAGCCAATAATAATAAACGAACATGATGAGCATGATCATGCAGGGTATCATGAAAAATATAGTATGCAAGATAAGCCACTTCTAGAGGGTCAAACAAAGGTTCAAGTTAAAGTTGTGGCCATGGGACATCTGGTGCAGTCAAATATAGATACATTCTGCAGGGCATGAGAATTTATAGTAGAGGACTTTTGGGAAAGGATCATGCATTTCAAGACAGATCTTACGATGTTGAAGCAAAGAGTCGGGGTAGCTTGAGGCACTGTCTTACAGGAGAATAGAAAATTTGACGACCTCATAGGGGTATGTGTTGAATCAATGACCCAGTTTTCTAGTGTTGAGGAATGACTCAAGTACCTCATAAGGCAGGAAGAGGAGTACTTTTGGGAGTTGCAAAGCAGCCCTCTACAAGAGTACATAGATAAGTTTTGCAACTCTACCAATCTACCATTATACATTGGAGATAGCAAGGAAGAGTTATACAAATGGATCATGATGGGTGATCGAGTGGAGTAACATGAGTTGAGCATTAGGCAACATCAGCATGGTAGATTTATTCCATGTGTAGGGATTCATGAATTATATACTTCCCACGAGATGGATTTACGAGAGATTATGAGTTGGAACTCTATTGACGAGATACTCTTAGCCAAAGGCATATTGAAAGTTGGGCCCTCAAGCACAAGCAATGATGGAGGGCTGAGGTGGTTTCATAACCAACATGTCCTAGGACTTATGTGGCATTGGGATCTAGGAGAATCCATTGGGGGTAGGATTAAGCAAAGGATTGTTATGGATTCAGGTATCGAAGGATCCATTCATGATCATTTAGAATGGAGGCATGGAATAACACGTTGGGTTGTATGTGATCTTGGTGTTAATATACAAATGCTTCTTTTGTGGATGGAAGTGCATTACCTGAGGGCAAACAATCTTTGCACGGGAGGATTTGTAATATATATATATATCTATATATATATATATATATATATATATATCTATATATATATATATATATATATATATATATATATATATATATATATATATATATATTTGGATATGGTCAAAGTTGATGGACTCTTCCCATGGTATTTAATGTGGTAGTTGCCCACGACATTGGCCCATGGTATTTGCCTTTGTTTTTCGAGGTAAAACAAGAAAATAAAGTCTCTAAAGAGTCAATCAAGCCTATAAAAGGGGATAGGAGAGTTATTTATCTATTTGGCTTTTGTTGTGAACTTGGCAAGGATAGTTCTAGTTGATCCTAGGTAGGAAACCCATGGGAGTAATTTGTGTAGTGGATCCATCTAGGATCTATGATTGTGCTTCAATATATTTAATTTCTTTGTTGATGGGCAGCCATACATACCAAGGATCGGGCTTTAGTAGGTCTTGTGTGGGCATGTAATTTTGTTTCTATTTATTTACGTAAAGAAGAGGCTGCATTCTTAGATCTTTATTGTGTTAGGTGTTTCTAGTGCAAGAATTTCATTAGAACACCTATAGTGTACCATATCTCATTAAAATTTTGATGTTGGGATATTACAAGATTCAATCATGCAATATTTGCCTGTTAGTGGAGCCCTATAAGCCAGGTAGACTTTCTTCATGGTTTTTCTAATATTTTGAAAAAATTATCACCATTCAACAATGGGGTTAAGGTCCATTGCAATTTATTCCTTTTAAATGAAATAGTCAATGAACACTACTTCCATAATTAAGGATAATTTGTATAAGTTCAAATATATATCCAAATATGCATATACCAAATAAATGGCTAACATGCATGCAAATAAGCGTAGTAGTTATATTTCTCATAATGCATTTTTAATGGGGGATTAGCCAAAAAATATATTTCATCATTCCCAACATAGCTTCAACTACAATATCCTAGTACGAAAGAAATAACTAAAATTGCTTCTCTAGAAGAAGACGGAAACTTTGAAAGGAAAGACAATTTCAAGAGGAGTGACTGGTTTTAGGAGGTAATGAGACAATAGGCCTTTTACTTGAATCGTTATTAGAGTTTTAAATATTGTGACGAGGGATTTTCATCGTTTTAAGTAATTTTAGAAAGTATTGACATCTTGAAAATAAAAATAGAGATCTAGTTAGAGTAAAAATAATTGGGAAACAATCATGAGACATCATGGCTTATTGAGGGGGACATCATAGCTTTCTTAGAAATATTTTTGAGTTTAGCACACTGATAAATAAATTCTAAAAAATGGTATTTTGGACAATAGCTTGGCAAGGCCACAATAAGTGGTGTCTAAGAGGAGTTATGGTCGCAATGCGTGGGTGTCTAAGAAGAATAACTCCTCTGAAATAGTACAGTGAGTAGTTGTCTCTTTAAAAGTCTGTGTACATTATTTTTAATGCGAGGACAATAGCTTGGCAAGGCCACAATAAGTGTGCATCGAAGAGGAGTTATGGCCACAATACATGGGTGTTTAAGAAGAATAACTCCTCTGAAATAGTACAGTGAGTAGTTGTCTCTTTAAAAGTCTATGTACATTATTTTTAATGCGAGGACAATAGCTTGGGAAGGCCACAGTAAGTATGAATCCTATATAAAGGATAAAGACTCCCCATTGAGATATATCGAGTCTTATTTTGTAATCGAGCTCTGCTCTATTGGAGGTTGCCCCCTCGAATAGGCAAGTGAACACTGCTTTCATCTTTTAATAATAAAATACTTGTTGTTTTTCTCATTTTGTTCTATGTTCTAGGTTGTATTTCTTTGCATATTTGGTATTCTGTAATTTCTCATAGGTCAAGGGCATAACAATTTATTAGTGGTACACAGAGGCTTTTCCAATGGTTTTTAAAACTACCATTCTCCTTCAACATACCATGTGTGGTTCAACAAGTGCAAGGTTATGTTATGATTGTGACACCTTGTTAATCTTTGAAATATCTTGCAACCTTTTCTTTGCAAAGTATACATGAATTTGATCATCCCATCACATTTGTCTTTCTATAATCCTTGGATTTACTTCCAACATGTGAATAGATTTTATTGAGACTTGTATATTGAAGATGCAAACTATTGACATGATTTTAATCGTGTCTTGTGCTAATAATTACAAATCATGGATAAGCTTACATAACACAATGACTTAATTTGTGGATGAGATCATCAAGGCTACCTTTATTCATGAAATTTTAAAAATGACTACAATACTTACAATCTCAAACTCCTCCCTAAAAAACAAAATCGTAGGGATGAAAAGGAAGCGCTTTATGAAACCTCCTTTCAACTTGAAACAAAATATAAGGAGGCAGGCCATAGGTTCTCCACCACCCCAACTTAAGTTCAAATGAATGGTTTATAAAGTAATATGAGAGATTCATCACAACTGATTTGAGGGGTAAATCCTCCAATTTTGATCTCAATTGTTTTTCCTTAAAAATATCTTCAATAGCCACCAAATATCTATAACAATAACCTTATTATGAATCGAGCTAATATTATTACATGAAAACACTTGATAATAGATAAAACTATATACATTTTTAATAACATTAACCACCAAAAATACATTTCTAAAAAAATAATAAATAAAGTGATTCTATTAAAATAAATTCTCAAAAAAAAAAAAAAACATTTATTAACAAGACTACCAAAACCAAAATATCTTACATAGACAAACATATTATTATCTTACATAAAAAGACCTTATTATTAGTAATAATTAAAAAATATACCTCACATACACTAGATTTTCCTTCGGAAGTATAGAGTTACATGTGATACCTAGATTCAATGCAAGATTACCTTATTATTAATAATAATTAAAAAGTATACCACATACACTAGATTTGCATATAACCACACTAGATTTTCCTTCCGATGTGATACCTAAATTCACATGCAACATTATGGTAAAAGTCCACCAAAAAAAAGGGTTGCTTGCAAGATTATGCTAAAGGGTTAGTGGGTCCCATGATAAAAGTAAAAGTTTTGAAAAGTCACAAATACAAAAGAAATCACATTTATGATTAAACACTTCAATCTCAAAAAGAATAACTCATCTGCCCAACAGGGCGTCCACAATCTGTCATCCTCGTGATGCTGGTCTTTGCATGATTGATGATGTCATTCATGTAAATTTAATACATGAAAAGTTCAAAACTTGACCCTGGTTGGGAGTGTAGATGGTTTTAAAATCCAAGTTTGGAGTTCGCCTACTTCTATATAAGGAAGACTATGCAATTGTATTGCTCACCTCTTGCTTACGGAATTTTCCCTACTCCAGTTCTAGGTATGGTTGTATATTTCTAATCTGTGAGATATCGTTGATTTGCTCGTATTCTATGTCCACGTTAAGCATTGATTCACAGTAACTTATCAATGTCCACGTTATGTATTGTTGAATTGAAGCCATTTTTTTGCGGAAGTGGGAATCTTGTTGCCTTCGAAAGCGTTCCAGTTTCAATATCCGTAAGCCAACAAAATGAACAATTTGCTACAAATAGGGCTTAACGTTAGTGGCTATAACAACAAGGTCATTGGCCCCAACACCCAGATTCATGGGAATCCCATCCTCGGTGACAACAACGGCAACAGTAGCAAGATTGATGACAATCCCGTCGTCGGCAACAACAAAAACACCAAGAGAAACAACACCATGAACAATCCCATCATTAGCAACAATAACAACACCATGAACAACAACAACAAAGGCGGTGGCAGCAACAGCCCGATAAATTTGTACAACAACTTATGACACCTAGTAATGGCAACTTAACTAGACCAACTTATACTAAATGGATTTTGTTTCCCTCTCTGAAATTTATTCTTCGCTTTTGCTTCACTACTGCACTATATGCACAAATATGTCATCGTTAATAATTTTGGCATTAAATATGTCATGAATTTCTTTTCCTTAGGGTTAATTACATTGTCACTTCATGGCAGGTATGTGAAAGAATAAATGTAGTCAAAGATTATCTGTTTATCTAAGACTGACTATGTGTTGATATATAGTTAGTTTAGTGCCAAATAGTCTACTTATAAGGCATTCCCTTATGAATTCAAGGTTTTGGTTAAGTACATTATTATTGCATGCTAGGTATGGGAAAGAATAAATGCAGTCGAAGATTCTCTGTTTATCTAACACTGACTATGCGTTGATATATAGTTAGTTCAGAGCCAAATACTCTATTTACTTATAAATAGAAGAAGATGGATGCTGGTATATTGTAATTCTGATTTATGTATGAGAAAAACCTACCTGCATGGTTACTTTGTTTTAATGATTTTATCGTCAGGTCGTGATATCTCCTAATAAGTAGTTAATTGAATAATTAATTAAGTAAACAAATTAAATAAAAAATTATCAATCAAAATTAGATTTAATGTGTATATTCATTTAAATGTATCTAATTAAATTTAAGTGTACCTATTGTTACATATTTATAAATATTTATGTGATATCTTGCTTCATATTTGTTTAGTGCATTACATGCAGTTAAATATTTCTTCAGTGTAGTATATGCACAAATATGTCATGGTTCATGATTTCGCTTTCTTTTTGGTCTACACAAAGGCATCATCGATCTCTTTTCTTTTTGTTTTGGTTAAGTACATTATTATTGCACGACAGGTATGGGAAAGAATAAATGCAGTGCAAGATTATCGGTTTATCTAGGACTGACTATGTGTTGATATACAGTTAGTTTACACTCCTACATAAAGGAGGGTTTTAAGACAATATTTGAGACAATTTTTGGGTAAATTGTCGTAACCTAAGACAAAAAAAATTGTGTATTGTCTTAAATATTGTCTTTAAGCGGGTGTCTCAAAATTATTGTTTTAAAGATTATTGTCTTAAAAAATAGTGTCTTAAATATTATTGCCTTAAAAAGTATTGTCTTAAAGTATATGTTTTTAAAGATTATTGTCTTAAAAAATATTGTCTCTATAAACAGAGTATATAACACAACCATTATTGTCTCTTAGGAGACAATTTCATTTTTGTCTCACTGGAGACAATTTCATTTTTGTCTCTCTAAAGACAACACTTGGATTAGAGACAATATGTATTTAATACTAGCTATTGTCTCTCTAGAGACGATAAAAAAATTATTTAAAGATCACTTTTGTCTTTTTGGAGACAATACAAAATAATGAATCCGAAAATATCTGACCATTGAAATAAATCGATATAAAAAACATTTAATTAAAAATGAACTACAAAATCATTGATTAATTCATGTTACCTCCTAAAGCAAATGCTCTTCCATTGAGCTAGCACACTTTAAAAAATTATGTGAAGAGTAATGCCAATCCTTAAAATTATGTTTATAGTCATTGATTTTAAATTAAAGAAAAAAGTTAAAAGATAAAAATTAAAAAATACGAACAAACCCAAACACCAAACCAAGTGAAGAGTTATGGAAATCCTTAAAATTACATTTATAGTCATTGATTCTAAATTGAAGAAAAAGGATAAAAATTAAAAACTATGAACAAACCCAAACACCGAACCCAAACAGCTTGTGGAAGCTCTGAAACTTGTGGCCAAGGCACTGGTGTCTTTACACACCTGTTATAGAAATTTTTGTGCCTTACAACTCTAAGCATGAAATGTCCATAAACCAAGGGATCCTAAGTCCCTAAAAGTGTTGTTCCTGCCCCTAAAGGAACAAGGTCAACAACTTACAGCTTCTCCCAGAAGTTCTCCACCAGAAACTGCTCAGAATCAGTCAAATTAGGATCATTTCAGCTGCTCCACTAGCTACCTGCGTTACATAGCACCCCAGTACACTAGCTAGGTGCGTTGAAATGCACCTAAATGCACTACCAGAGTGCGTTGAGCGGGAAATGACAAATGGTAGTGCCATTCCGCGAGGTGGAAAGACAATGGAAGCTTCCAGAATCTTCCCCTGTGACACTTGCCTCACTGAGTTCGACCAAGGATGAGTAAGAGGCTCTCAGTCTCCAAGTGGAAGCAAGAACTGACAGAGAGAAGACACTAGTCAGATGACAAGCTGACTCATCTTCTTTGCATACATCTATATATGGATCCCTCATCCCAGAGATCCAGAGGCTGGAATTTCGTACATTGCAGAGAATTGTTGTTGGTTTTGAGATTGATATCAGTGTATTGGGTGATTTATTCTTTGTTGGAGGTGAAGAAGGGATTCCTTTGCTGGGAGGTTGATGCTGGATCGGGAATCATTGGTTGTATCTCCTCCTGGATCTTCTTGCTATATCAATAAAACTATTTGAGTTTCTCCTACATGCTTGTGTATCATTGATGTTTGTTGCATTAGTATGTTTAGCTTAAATCTGATCCTAAGCTATTTATGAATATAAATCCATGTCTTTGTGTAGTTTTCTTCTTCTGTGATCTTACAGGAACTTGGTGAAGCTGGGCAAGTAAGGGAGCAGGTAGCTGGAAGCTGTCAAAGAGGAGAGAGATTGGATCAAAGGACTAGCGCAAGACACAGGTTGGTTCATCCTATTCCTCTTCGTTTATAGTTCATAAAGAAGAATACAAAAGTAGTTTTCTCTGTTTGTTGCTAAGGCACTGTCACACCTTAGTGGGATAGGGTCGTTCTGAATAGACACTTTTCCCCACAACAAAATGGCGACTCCGCTGGGGACGATTGTCTAATTAGTTTATTTGTGTTTCTCTTGTTGTTTGTTTCATAGACTTAGAAGTAGCAATCGAACTACATTTGCCATTTACAAATGCAAAGTAGACACCTGCTACTTCAATCCATTCACTGGATCTATTTATGATTTGAACAGTGGTTTCACAAATGATCTGATTGCCCTTTGTGATAGCTCTTAGTCCTCCTTTAAATCATCCCTCTGATTGTACCTTACTGATTGCTTTTACTTGGCCAAAAACCATAGATTAAACTGCAAACCGTGACCCAGAACCCAGATAGAAGTCTCGTTTCTGCCCTAGCGCAGGCTCTGTGAAGAGATTCTGCATTTCAACGCAGGTCCCGAGAGGGCTACCTGCGCTGCAATTCAGTTTCTCTGTGCAACAGGTGCGCTGATCAGCCTTTGCCCTGTGCAGCTGAGGTTCTTTGCTTCACTTTTTCCAGTTTTGTCTCTGATTTTTGCAGCCTGTGACCAGTGTGTGTACCTGTCTGAAAACTCCTTTTCTTTGCCTTAATTCCACCTCCTTTGTACAAAAAGACTGTAGGTGTTTTTGTGTGTTTGTGGCATCATTTACAGTTTTCCATTGCAAAAGTGAAATAGTCATACTGTCGTCCTTGGATTTAGATCTGTCGTAACTGTCGATTTTGGTCTTAGGAGAAAGTTTATTTGCTGTTGACAGTCGATTATGCTTTTACTTTTACCTTTGGTTTGAATTTATGACTTTCTAGTGTCGAAACGAGTATTTATTTCGAAAATCATAAAGTATCGTAATCATCTCTACCTTTTGATTTCGAAAAGAAGCTTGTTTGTGTTTGTCATTTGAAAGCGAATTCAGATTTGTACATCCACTTTCTTTTTAGGCATCAATATTAAGAAAGTGAAAAAGAAATACATGCACATGTGCATTTGCATATTGATAGTTTGTATGGCTTGATTTAGGAAAAGTGCATTTACAGTGTGCTCTTTGCTCTTTGAGAAAAGATTGTGTCTTTCTTTTCCCCTTGTAGCTAGGATTTTCATTGTTGAAAAGAGATAAAAGATTTGCTTATCATCTTTAGATTGCATTTAGGAATTACATCTACATCTCTTGGTGAACCCAAAAGGCAAACTTCATAAGAAAGATCAACTTAAAATAAATTGAATGAATCTAACAACGCTTTGGAACTTAACGCACAACATAGAGGTCTAGGCTAGAGACGTGTTCCGGCGTCGTAAAGCCTGGTAACTGTTGTCCTCACTGATGGTTGGGTGATTCCTCCACTGTGAGACGATAAGTGCTAGTACGGATTTGTGCTCCCACGTACTGTCGAGTATATATTGGGAGACCCCTATAGGCTTAAAACCTTTTATCCATAGGAAGTCGTGTCGATCGCCCTACTGATCGCAATGCACCGAACACAACATTCGAGAAGATTGACTGTCGTACCATAAAACGTATTCTGCAGTTTTGTGATTGGTTTGGTACACCCTCTACCTAGATCTCCAGAGCAGTCCCTTTCGTTCCTTTTCAGAATCCTTAACGGAAAAGGCCCATCTGAGCACTTGTCACTTCAGGCTCATTAAAAATCGAAGGAGACTAGAGTCATCTTTTGTTTTTTCTCGACTCTTTAAAATTGAAAAAACAAGTTGTGTCTAAAGTGTCTAAAAATTTATTTTAAACGGAATATTCATCACCCTTTTCCTACGTTGATCTTTAGGTTGAGAAAATGGAGTCTACCAACCAAGGAATTCCCCTTGGTGGAAATCCTAGTCCCTTCTCCTCTTGGGGAGATGTTGGTGCACCCCATATGGCCACATTGTCGCTTCCAGGACTGACAATTGGCTTGCCAGTATGGCTCTTCTCAACCAATGTCGTTCAGAACACCACTATTCCTGAACAATCGAATCGGAAATTAGACGAATCCAGAGTTACCCACCAACCTTCTACTTCCTCTAATTCTTCTTCTCCTCCTTCCTCTTCGCTTGATGGGGCTGGCAAAACAAAAAGTCAAGTTCCTAAGGAGAAGAAGGAAAAGAAGAAGAAAGAGAAGAAGAAGAAGGAGCCGAAGGCAAATGGGGGGAAACAAGTGTCGTCTAGCGAAAATCCACACACTGCACTGACCAGGCCTAAATCGCCATGTGTCATTTGCAAGGGAGACCACTTTCATAGAGATTGTCCTTGCATCCCCCAGATACTAAGGGACTGGTCTCCCCGTTTGCACAATCCGGTGTCATCAACCTCTGATAATCATGTTGAAAGCACACCGTCAACTAGCGAAAATGAAGCCCCAGGAAAAAAAGGGAAAGCTAGATCTCCCTGTAAACTGTGCGAAGGCGATCATGCCATCCACCGTTGTCCCTTCTTAGACGAAGCTAAAAGAGTTTTGGATGATCGTCCGGTTTCACCGTTACGACTTCCTCCTGAATATAAAAAACTCTTACCGAGTCCTTCGTTAGTTGAGAATCTAGCTGGCCCGCTCAAGTGGTCGGCTGAAGCACCTGTCATTGAAGATAGACCAGTTGAATCCATACGAGACGAAAGTCAAAAGGTCGAGGCGGCAGTTGACCCAGTCTTGCCTTCAGAGGTTTCATCTTCGAATGATACAGTCACTGAAGAGAACAAGGATGACACCATCCAAATTCTCTTCATCAACACAGACTTCAACGAAAAAGGGGGCAATCTACCCATTCCTTTACCGCAGGAAGGAAGTTCGTCAGAGCCGTACCCGGCCGTCTACTCAGTCCCACCTCCAAGCAACCTAGTTGTATCCTTCGACTGGAATCAACTAGGTAGACCCCGTTTACTAGCAAGCATACCATTCAGAATTATCGTTCAAATATATAGAATGATCATGGCTGGTACCATCATAGATGAGGGGGCTTCTGTGAGTATCCTTTCCTCTACTGCTTGGAAAGTGCTTGGTTCGCCATCGCTTTTGCCTGAGATGAGAAATCTGACAGGCTTTGATAAAGGAACCAGTCGACCTTTAGGGATCCTTCCCAATGTGCCCATAACATTGAGAGGGAAGACAGTTCAAATGAACGTAATGGTAGTTCAAGGACCCTTGGATTATAACTTACTCCTTGGACGAGACCATATTTATTGCATGAGAGCCATCGTCTCATCACTCTTTAGAGTAATTTGTTTTCCGCACGAAGGAAGAGTGGTCAAGCTCATGGACCAGCTTTCATTTCCCGGATCACGCATAGCAAATAGTCATATACCATCCTTAAATGGTCTCTTCACGTAAGAAGTGTCTCAACCCCCAGTCTGTCCTCCCGATGAGCGCGAGTAATTCAGAGGGACATGACTGAAAGCCAGGGGGCATGCGTCCTGGTCTGCTTCGGCAGGAAAACTTCGGGTATAGGGTAGGTTTCCGCAGGAGAATATGACTAGTCTGTACCCCGTCCGTGATTGGAAGAGGGGTTATACTAGAATAAGATTCTCTTGTCAAAGTTATGTGAGTTGGTGCTCGTTGTCACTCACCTTTGTTTATCTCGGTAGACATCGCCGAGGAAGTGTTTCATTTGTAACGTGAATGAGACAATCTTTGGTAACCTATAAGAGGTAGGCCTTTCCTGATAGAACAAATGTTTTGTCTGCAAATTGAGGGGTAACCTTGAAATCGTATTTTATACCTGGGGGCATGCAAACCTTTGGAGTGCAAGAAAAGAGCAGTTATTTATCTGATTTTTAGATTAGTCGTTTCCTAACTTGCATAAAGGAAGGATGTGGGGCAAAAATATAAATGTTGTCATTTTATATGAGACATTCTTATCATATGACTGGGTTAATCGAGCAGTTTTAGCACATAGTTCAAGCTCGTTAAAAAATAAACATAAGACTGAGCAAGTGTTTCAATCTGTGTTTAAGCTCGTTAAAAAATGAACTATCCTCCAGTAAATAACCACCATGAATGTAGCATTATCAGCCATTAAAGCCTTGGTCGTGTTTGCACCGTCACCTCCACTTTTCCATTGGCCAATCATTCACCTCCATTTGATTGTTTACCCGTTTTGAGGAACAGCTGCGAAGAGTGATTTCACTAGCCATCCTTGTGACACTGCCGTGATTGGAAAATTCCAAACCTTACCGAGAATCAGCTGCTACCCATTTTATCACTCATTCCTCAAAAGATGAGTCTTCTTTAAGCTCTTTTCATCTGACTCGTAAAATATGAAAAGATTGTCGAGTTTTGGCCTTCCATCTCGTTAAAGCGACCGGAAGTGCTATCCCTCCTCTAGATTTTAATCTTTTTGGACCTAAGGGATTATTGCACAAAAATATCGAGCGCTTGTTTTGTTCGGCTCGTTAAAACTATCGAAAATTCATCCCTTCTGTATTGTTTTATAATTTTTCGGGCTTAAGGGATTAGATGACGAAAAAGGAATTCCGGAGTTAAGTTTACGTACCTTTTCAGACTCTAAAAATGAAAAGGACCGAGTTATCTTTGTCGTTAGACTCGTTAAAAACATTAATAGCGACAAACTTGTCTTTAGACGAGAACGAGTTTCACTATCGCTAGGCTCGTTAAAACATAGCGATGGGTTTGCCCGAAGGGCAAATTATAGAACAAGCATATGTTATCCTCCTCAAGCTTGACAAAAATAAAGAGGTATTGGTCAGCAATGACTGGGGAAAAATTGGGAAAAACTCAAAGAATCTTTATTAGTAGCAAGTCGCTCTTGAACATGACACTTCCACTCCGTGCCTGAGTCGGGTTGGGTTGTTTCATTCACCGGTCACATCACCATGGTCACGCCATACCATCCACATTTGGGGTAAATGATACCAATCCATCACATCAGTGTCGTCGATATGTTCAAGAGAAGTCATCCAGAGAAGTCACCTGTGTCCCATCCACTACCATACATTATACTTCATTCTTTCATGACCACCACCCTAAACCATATATCATCATATCGTTTTCACCTCCATCAAAATCATTTGCTCCATTCCGTGTCATTGATGTGGGATTCATTAAGGCCCTCCTTTGACGGATCACTTCTTGTCGACATCAGCTCATTATCCAAGAAGTTGATCTAGGAACACCCCCTTCAGTACTTTGAAGCTTGCATGCCTCAATGGCAAGTTTCTCACTTCCGGGGACAGGTATACATCAATGACCTTCGACCGAAAGATTTTGCGTGGTGTTCGACACCAAGTCCATTTTTCACACCACGTGAATTGTACTGTAGTACCTTGAGGGTCATCATCATTATCGGTGATTCCTCTCGCGCTTGTTAACAGTTTACATCATTGACTAGTAATCAAGCGATGTCTTTCCATGTTCGACTTCAAAACATTTCTCACATGGATCGACTTGTACTTCGAGTGAAGATCGGACGAGATTGAAGACCCCGGATCTAGTTTCATCCATCCAGGCTGCGATATATATTCAGGATAATAAAGACATTGAGATGTACAGCATTGCAGCATAGATAATCATCCTACCAAAAGGATGATGGCTCTATCAGAATCATTAGTCTACCATCAGACGATTGTCTGTACTATGTACATGAAAATGAATTTATAAAGCTGAGCATGGGAATGCCCGCCTCAGATAGATCATGAAAAATAGTATGAAGATAATGTATTGTATTGTATCTTATTACAGGTCTCCTCCCAGCATTGAAAGAAATTCGGATCCTCCTAATAAAGCATTTCACCTGATAAACGGCCTCATACTTTAGGGGGCAACTGTTATAGACATTTTTGTGCCTTACAGCTCTAAGCATGAAATTTCCATAAACCAAGGGATCCTAAGTCCCTAAAAGTGTTGTCCCTGCCCCTAAAGGAACAAGGTCAACAAATTACAGCTTCTCCCAGAAGTTCTCCACCAGAAACTGCTCAGAATCAGTCAAATCAGGATCATTTCAGCTGCTCCACTAGATACCTGCGTTGCATAGCACCCCAGTACACTAGCTAGGTGTGTTGCAATGCACCTAAATGCACTACCAGAGTGTGTTGAGCGGGAAATGACAAATGGCAGTGCCATTCCGCGAGGTGGAAAGACAATGGAAGCTTCCAGAATCTTCTCCTGTGACACTTGCCTCACTGAGTTCGACTAAGGATGAGTAAGAGGCTCTCAGTCTCCAAGTGGAAGCAAGAACTGACAGAGAGAAGACACTAGTCATATGACAAGCTGACTCATCTTCTTTGCATACATCTATATATGGATCCCTCATCCCAGAGATCCAGAGGCTGGAATTTTGTACATTGCAGAGAATTACTGTTGGTTTTGAGATTGATATCAGTGTATTGGGTGATTTATGCTTTGTTGGAGGTGAAGTAGGGATTCCTTTGCTGGGAGGTTGATGCTGGATCGGGAATCATTGGTTGTATCTCCTCCTGGATCTTCTTGCTATATCAATAAAACTATTTTAGTTTCTCCTACATGCTTGTGTATCATTGATGTTTGTTGCATTAGTATGTTTAGCTTAAATCTGATCCTAAGCTATTTATGAATGTAAATCCATGTCTTTGTGTAGTTTTCTTCTTCTGTGATCTTACAGGAACTTCGTGAAGCTGGGCAAGTAAGGGAGCAGGTAGCTAGAAGCTGTCAAAGAGGAGAGAGATTGGATCAAAGGACTAGCGCAAGACACAGGTTGGTTCATCCTATTCCTCTTCGTTTATAGTTCATAAAGAAGCATACAAAAGTAGTTTTCTCTGTTTGTTGCTAAGGCATTGTCACACCTTAGTGGGATAGGGTCGTTCTGAATAGACACTTTTCCCCACAACAACACCCTTTTGTTTATGTACAGGGATCTCAGGTGGGATAGCGTGGTGAAGAACATTGAATCAGATGAGTGGTTTATAATATATTTTGAGGATGCCATTGGTGCACCTCAGATTTACCCTCATAATCTTAGTGGCTTGAACCATGCTCTTGAGATGTCTAGGGGTGTTCATGGGGTTAAAGTTGATGTGTGGAGTACTGGACACCTTATCAGGACAAGTGGGCTGAATGTGTCTGAGCTGTTGAGGAATTTACAGAATAGATGCTTGGAAAAAGACCCAGATCAGAGGCCTTCTGCTGCAGATTGTTATCATCACCTTCTTCAGTTGCAGTCTTCCCTGCCTAATTACTGAGATTAGACATTGCCAACCATGGTCAATTCTCAGTGCTATGTATCCCACTATTACTATTCATAGGATCCAGAATCACATGATTATTGAATGTTGTATTATCAGAAAATTTGATATATCTAACAAAGAACTTGTTTCAGATTGTACACAAGGAAGACACCCCTTCCTAGAATATCATTAGTTCACAATGGAAATCTCATGTAAATAGGCTGCAATGTTCATAACATTAAGCTGCGTATCATAGCCTTGACACTCAATTCTAATGGAAATAAGCATATTTCCATGTTGTTCCCTGATAGGGGGATTTTTAAAAATGGGTGTTTTGATTTGTAGCTTTGATATAATTCGATTTTTAATTCGATGAACTACATGCTTATTATGTTAAAATAGAAACGATGTGTTTCACAGTTTGGTGTATGCCATGGCAGAGAAATTGAAACAATAGCTCTCTCCTTTTTTTTCATTCAAATAAATTATATATAAAGAAAGCTTTATTTTTTATGGTTTATGGTGAAGGGCAGATGATATCTAATGCTCAGCATATCAAGCAGTATTGAATGTTAAAGACCTTGTAGTGAAAGGCAAAGCATAAAGAAGGGTAGATGATATTTAATGCTCATCATACCAAACAATAATGAATGTTAAAGACCCTGTAGTGAAAGGCAAATCACAAAAAATAATTGAGGACTCAATTTTCCATAATACCTAAGTACAATTTACCCTTGTAGAAGGCCCCACACAGTTGGACATCATATAATAACTAAAAATAATAATAACCTGAATGACTTGAATACAAACATCCCATGTAAGACTAGTGATAGAACAACCCAGAGTGCACCAGCACATTTTCAATTCATTTGGAGACCAATTTCTGTAGTCTCATGAAAGAAAAAATATTTTGCAGTTGGCCCCCATTTCTAACATTCAACATAACTAGAGATGAATAGCCAAAAGAGAGTAGCTCAATGCACCCTTTTAAAATTTCACTTTGTTTTCCATTTTTCTCCATTATATCATATAGACATGTTATCCTCAATTGAAAAAATGATTCATCACCACCCCCACAGCAAAATCTTAGTGTTTGAATCCACTACAAACTTATTTCATCATCTACATAGGTTTACACACATATGCATCTTATGATAGAAGAGAAAAAGGCTCTGCTAGGTACTGCAAACTTTAGGTTCATTCTCAGAAAGAAAAAGTAGAAGGAAAAAATAAAATCTAAAGTTGCAACATCGCTATATAAATCGGGAAAGGGAAAACAAAAGTGATACAATGAATTTGGTTCTTCCTCAATTGAATGAAACTATGAAATTACAAATATGTAATGTAGGAATACTCTAATTATCATCCATAATCCAACTTAAACTCTATCCACTAATTCCTCCAAGAAATCTTTCCAGCAACTAATAAAAAGATGATTATAAGAATAAGCCAACTACGAATAACCATATAGGTAAGGCAGGTTTACCCTTCCCTAAGGGCAGGTGCCGAATAGAATTGTGAGCTTTTGCCATTAAGTCCAACAACCTTGTTAGATCCTTTGGGGGTAGTGATTAGGCCGAGAGTACCCCAGGTGACCAGGCCACTATGACCTTATCATAAATGTGCAGACTATAATTGAGACCAAAAGGGATTTAGGAGTGTGGCATACTACATTGAGAGAGCCTCAGGTCACTAGGTCATTATGAACCTAATCGTAAACAGGCAGACTATAACTGATCAAGAATTGTCACATAAAATATTACATTTGTTGAACCCCGAGCTTTACCAACTCACGCCCAAACAATAAATGGATATGGCAAAAAAACTGAAATAACTAATTTGAGGATGTTCTAGTTTCAATTTTTCCTTGAAATAATTTTCCTGACACTATTGGAAAAACAATATATGTAAACCAATCAAAATGTCCATATCCAAAAGACTGAAAGAATATGAATATGAAGTGTGGTTTTACTAAAAAAACGGTTCTTTTCCACAAAGCCGCTCTTAAGGGTTGTAACAAACCATTCTCAAGCAGCCCACAGACAAGAAAAAATTCAATCAATCCACAGATTCACAAATAAATCAAAAAAATAATACATAGAGAAAGGAATGGGAAAAATGTTTAAAAAAAAGATAAGAAAAAAAACCAATTTAAAAATAAATAAATAAAATAAAATAACCCCAAAAAGCAGTTTTCAGAGTGCATCAGAAATTACCCTCTCAAGCTCATTCTGGATTTCCTGCAGCGTTTCAGTGTTGAGAACAAACTCACCGTCTATGTTCTCTTCCTCTTCCCCTTTTGATCTCTTGGACTTGTCCATCCTGCCCAGTCCTTCTGACCCAAAAGTCCTAAAAATCCAATAGATTCGAATGTGCAGGCAGAGTGGCAGAGAGGGAATGGTCCTAGCATTCATTATTACCTCCAGAAACGTTGCACGCTCCATCTTGTCATCCTCAATGAAGGAAACTTTCAAAGCTTAAAATTTAGATCCTATCATTCATTATTACATCAAGAAATGTTGAACACTCCATTTCTCCATCCTCGGTGAAGAAAACTTCAAATGAAATATTATCATTAAAATACCAAACAAGTTGTTGATTATTTTTTACTTCAACCTACAAAAGAGCATTTTCCAGTCCAAGAGATATGTTTTGAAATAGTACCATTAGTAGCAATGTGTGTGCTGAGCCAGCAGGCTACAATGGTGACACCTAATTTACTAGGAATGAAACTTAGGAAAAGGACTCAAAATAGATGTGCATCTACATCCTATTAAACTAGCAATATTTACAGTAAATAGAACTAATATCTCAACTATTTTCACATTTTATGCACTGTACCTATAGAGGTCCAGCAGCTGCAAGACCAAAAGAGTTATTCTAAAGCTTCAAGCTGTAAAAAAATTGACCATCATGCCATATAAGTTTCCCATTGATCTGAAGACCTTGACATACTGATGTTGCAAGTAAAACAGGCATTGGAGGCCTACACAAAGCATTAACCAAATATCACAAGTTGCTTTAAGCAGGTTGATGCTTATCCTAGTAAATAAAATTCACATCTACCAACAATAAAGCCAATTTTTTCCATTTCTTATTTAAAAAGGAAGTGGAATTGACTATCTAATACCCACCCAGAGCCTATTCCTCACTAATCTCTAGGGACAAGTGCATTGCCTAAACCTATCAAATAACCAAGAAGATCTAGGATAGGAGGTGGAGTTGCTGCTATGGGTACTACTTTTGATTGAAGATTACGACCTTTGGCAGGTGAAACATTGATTTCTGTCTCAGTGGCTGATAATTCTTCATATGGAAGGTAAGAGTTTACTTGCATGTTTGGAGGTAACAAGGTACATTGGGAGGTAACAAGGTACAAGGTACATAAGGAAAGACATATGGGAGGTAACCTGTACAGGCATAAAAAGTTCTCAGACGAATATCTGTGTGCTCTGACTTCTCAGCAACATCAAGGAAAGACTTAATTTAAAAAATAAATTCTTTAATGATCTCTGTACCTATTACTTACCACTTCAGATAGAAGTGTTGAGCATGACAACTGCCAAAAAAAAATTGCCTAAACCTATCAAATAGCCAAGAAGATCTAGGACAGGAGGTGGAGTTGCTGCTATGGGTACTGCTTTTTATTGAACATTGGGAGCTTTGTTAGGTGAAACATTGATTTCTATCTCAGTGGCTGATAATTCTTCATATGGAAAGTAACAGTTTACTTGCAAGTTTAGAGGTAACAAGGTACATTGGGAGGTAACAAGTTACAAGGTACATATGGAAAGACATATGGGAGGCAACTTGTACAAGCATAAAAATAGCTTATAAGAATATATGTGTGCTCTGACTTCTCAGCAACATCAATGAAAGACTTAATTTCAAAAATAAATTCTTTAATGATCTTTGTACCTATTACTTACCACTTCATATAGAAGTGTTAAACGTGAAAACTACCCAAAAAACATATTATTATTAGACATATTAGAAGAAAACTCCTTGAACTAAGCATAAAATATAATACTTATACTAGAAAAACCTATACAAATGTAAACATCTCAAACAGTGACAGATGAACTTAAGCCTTTTCATTGAAATAACTTACCACTTCTCTGGTATCCATTTTAGAATCCAAACTAAATCCCAAAACTTAGAAGACTAGCCATTCTTGAACTTCTTTCCTTCTCATTCTCCAACTCAAAATGGTGAGCCCCATGCTTGTGATCATAGGGCATAATAGAAATGGCATCCAACAATCCAAATGATGCCATTAGCTGCAAATCCTTCTATGCTAAGTATTTATTGTAGCTTTTCTGGAGGATATAGAGCTTGTACCATGCATAAGCATGATACAAATGACTTTCTAATATCTAAAATATCTTTGTTAACTTTGAATAGTATATTGTCGTCATTTGAGGTTTAGGAATATTCTTGACCATACACAAGGTCATGAATATCTTCTATAGAGTGAAAAGCTTTCTACATATCATATGCCATCTGTCATAAGAAATAGTATAAGGAAAACATATATTAATAATAAAAATCATTTAGCTCATTGATTCTAGAGTAGGTTCATGAAATTTGATTCAACCCAAAGCTTCCTCTGCAATAGGGTATTCTCTAGTAATTAATTCCTACAAGATCAAATTATATCAACCTTCACATCTAGACAAATATAATCCTATATCTAATTCAATAGATAACATTTTAGATTTATGGCCCCCATTCGATAGTGATACCTTCTTAAAGGTGTGCCAAAAATCTACTCAACATGACATTATCGCTATTTACATCATGGGCAATATGGGTAAACTCCAAACCAAAGATAAATGTTTCTAGAATATGATATTTCTATACATTTCCCTTATCCCATTTCACATTTCCCTCATCCCATTTCACAATGGTAGCCAACAATCCAAATGATACCATCAGCTGCAAATCCTTCTATGCTAAGTATTTATTGTAGCTTTTCTGGAGGATATAGAGATTGTACCATGCATAAGCATGATACAAATGACTTTCTAATATCCAAAATATCTTTGTTAACTTTGAATAACAGATTGTTGTCATTTGAGGTTTAGGAATCTTCTTGACCATACACAAGGCCATGAATATCTTCTATAAAGTGAGAAACTTTTTACATATCATATGCCATCCATCATAAGAAATAGTATAAGGCAAAAATATATTAAAAATAAAAAAATTATCTCACATATTCTGCAGTAGGTTCATCAAATTTCATTCAACCCAAAGCTTCCTCTGCAACAGGGTATTCTCCAATAATTAATTCCTACAAGCTCAAACTATATCAACCTTCCCATCTAGACAAATATAATCCTGTATCTAATTCAATGGATAACATTTTAGATTTCTAGCCCACATTCAATAATGATACCTTCTTAAAGGTGTGCCAAAAATCTACTCAACATGACATTATAACTATTTACATCATGGGCAATATGGATAAACTCCCAATCAAAGATAAATGTGTTCTGCCTTTTTCCCATAAGCAGTTATTAGCATACCCTTCTTAGTTGAGAGAAGATCCTTTGGATAGTGGGATACAATCTTTAGTTCTTGTGAGGGCATCCAAAAATCACCGTTCAACAATTGACTGCTAGCATTTTTACAAGAGTTTTTGCTCACTGACTTGATACTTATCTCAGGGGAGTTTTCCTTGAGGGTATTTTGCCCAACACTTTGCCTTAAGGTAAAAGTGTGTATACATTGTTGTATGTAATCTTGATCTTCCATATTATCAATACAAGAAGATACATATCCACCATTTGAATATTCAATAAGTGTGA
The DNA here is from genome assembly GCA_031772625.1 of Pinus tabuliformis. Taxonomy (NCBI): domain Eukaryota; kingdom Viridiplantae; phylum Streptophyta; class Pinopsida; order Pinales; family Pinaceae; genus Pinus; species Pinus tabuliformis. The sequence goes on from CM062806.1 coordinate 365,576,763, forward strand.
AATCAGACAACTCAAACTGTTCACACTTTGTGTTTTCATCGAAGTTGGTTGATGTTGCATGTTCTTGATCAGAATTTGTGCATATTTGTCCATACTGTTGTATTTTCTTTCTCTACAGTACAACTTTCATCCACACTACCTCTTGAATGTGATTTCTCCTCATTCATTTCTTCAACCTTATCCTCATTATACATCATACTAGACAATCATCATTCTAGTATAGAGCAACCTCTAGATATTATTGGTGAATAATTGTAGTTAATGGGTTCTCATGTAACGATTCCCAATACCAATGGAACAACATATAATTTGAATCACTCAAGTAATTAATCTCAATTTAAAAACATTATAATATAATTACATTCTACCATAAATACACAGCAATAATTCTTTTCCTTGTAGATTTCAGCACCCATGTATTCAATGGATTTATGGAAATGAAGGGAAATTAGAAAGCCAATGATATCCTACAGTTATGTATGGCCTTGTCTAGTACCTATGGCCTCTTAGACAACCAAGATTAAGCTCAAACTCCCGCCATCAAAAGAAAATAATGCTAAGGGGAGAGGGAAACGACTCTAGTAAGTAGAAATCCACCCAAGAACGCTTAATAACACTCCAGGTAAGGAGAGAGAAATTCTTATCAGTCATACAGAAACCAAATTAACAACTCCTTAAGGAAATGCAACATCTCCAGAACCGTGGCAGTTGATCTCTAACTCAACAAGAAAGTGGATTATGAGTAACTCAAAGCGGATGCATTTCATAGAGCATCAATCAATCAAGAGTTTCTAAATGATGCTAATAGAAATTCAATGGAGAGTTATTTATTTCAGCCATGAGCACAAATATAGGGAGCACCTATAATATAACTAAGGAGTAAGAATGATGATAACTCATACACCATAAGTTTATTATATCTTAGGAACATATATTAGATTAGAGCCTAGCACATTGCCTTCATTGTCAAAAGAGAGATGTCCATGTGCAAATTAACCCTCGCTCCATGTGAGACTATTGCAGCATATCTGCTACGGGAAAATGAAGGAATTGGTCATGGTAGTTAAACACTAAATTGAGCTAGTTTCAGTGTTGTCCAATTAGGGCTATTGCATCTTGTCGCAAGAAAATATTGCAGGACATTTCGACATTACAAAGGCAACAATCCAGGCATAGTCACTATTTGTTTAGTTACGTCAAAGCTCATAGAGAATGATATCCAGTGATTTTAGCCTATATTTGACCTCTTTTGGGTAGAAACCAAGAAAGTGAAAAAGCTCGAAGTGTGTAATCAGACGGGAGAAGAAAAACTGAGGATAAATAGAAGTCTACAACGCTTGAAGAAAATGAAGTCTGTGACTAAGTCGAATCTCAATCTAAAGCTATCTATTCGCATGAGGATCTAAATATCTATGGTAAAGAGTCAAGGGTTTGCTGTAGTAGCCTAAGATCAGTAATAGAAGGAAAAGAGTCTGTAATTGGAAGTCAGTGTATTATAATAATAGACTAAACCTATAATAAGGACAGAAATTCAAAAGTTGGTTCTGACTTTGACTAGGTAGAGACTCAATTATTGACCTTGACTTAAAGAGGAGGTTTGACTTGGAGGGACTCTTTGGTCTTGTGTTGGATATCTCATTTTGAATAAATTCAATAAGAGGAGGATTGTTTGATTTTCCCTTATTTAGAGGTTTTTCCCTGCCTTGAAAGCCTAAATCTTTGTGTCTCGTACTTCTATGTGTTCTTGGAAGAACAATTTGTGTAATTACTTGATGAAAGAGAAATATTAACTAACAAAAGAAAGAATACTTATATGGGATTTTACTTCCAACTATGAAGGAATACAATGAGGACATAAAATTTGTAAATCTTAAACTTGGCTAGGCCACTGCACCTCCAAAAACCTGACTCATTAAGCCATAAACTAGAAACCTTCTGTGGAACTCCAAAAACAAATGAATTAGAATGAATTATCAAACAGAATCAAGTGCCTTTACACTTTATATTTGACAATCTATTGCAGTATGAATATTGAGATCACAATTATTCATTTATATTGCACTATTGTAAGAAAGGATGATCATATTTTATATATTTTGTCTAGTAAGGCTTGCACTTCGTCATTTCCAGCTCTAACCAAGGTTTCATGTTCCCATTGTAATGAACAACCACTGCATTGTCAATCTCTAAACGGTCCACACTAGGATAATATCCTAAACGCATCACATGCTAAGGCTTGTCCAAAGGATGGTTCAAGCCATAAAACATTCAATCCAGGGGGTAGTGTTCCAAGCTTCCACAACACTCTATCCTCATTCTAACATACAATAAAAGAAAAACTTAGAAATCGAACAAAGAAAAACCCATTAAGTCTTCTAGCTAATTACTTCAAATTTACTTCAAATACTCTAAAGTAAGCATCACAGGAATTAACATAAATAAACCACACTACACACTTACCGTGTTCTACCACTTGTGATATATTCTAGTCATATCTTGTTTCTACCATTCTTTGAGATCAAATACATTCTTCCCATATGCCCAACCACAAGCATTAGGATCAAAGTGCCTGGCTATGTGTGGATTGGAAAAATTAAGGTGTTTGTCAAACCACCGAAAGCTTTCTCCACAAGTTTCCACTAAACCATTAACCTTTGCATGAAGATCTACTGACCACAAGGGTGTCAAATCTTTCTCCACCACAATATCATCATCTAAGAAAATGGTCTTGTCCATTTTGGGATAAACTTGTGGAAGATAGAAATCAAAATGATTTACCATGCATAAATATTTTGGATTTATATATTTCAAATTGGAGGAATGTGCTGAGAGCGTAGTCGAGTGATCTGCCTTAAAATAATAGTCCTTCATAGTTGCGAATTCAAGTTGGCGAAGCACGGGGCAATAGGAGGAATTGAGCCATTTAAAATCGTCAACATTTTCTACATGTATCGCAGCTTTCCCTGGGGGATTAAGTAAAAACCACATTTTCATGGCCCCAAAATTTAACTTGTCTATGATGAGATGAAATACATCTTTCTTAGATTCGTGCAAAGACATGTAAATCACCTACAATGAGATCCAAATATTAAATGTAAAATGCAGCAAAACTGTTGGACTTCAAAACTTTAGAGTAATTTAAATTAATAACACTTGACCTTAGCATTCATGATAGTCGAATTCACAACCACAGATGCAGCCAATACATTGTTAGAAAATAATGCATAATACTAAAGAGTCGGATCCTCCAACTTGTCCTTTTTAGGAAATTATCACTTTTCAATAGGAAGAAAGTAATAATCTATGGTTAATCGCATGGACAAATAGTGCAGGCCCTTGGGAACAGACTTCGTTGCCACCTGACTTAAAAATTTACTTTGCTTTTCCAAGGTCCTTACTTGCTTGTCTGCAGACTGAAGCATGGCTTGCAACTTCTTTGTTACTGTTGCACAGCCATAAAATTGTTCTCTAGCCTTGGATAGGACATGACCCATAGCCTTGATCTTCTCAGGTGCACTGAAACATTCATATCAATTATCGGTCATGAAAAATAGAATGAAAAGCAGAAAGATTGACACACAGACTACAACTTTAAAAGAAACAAAGGATATGAAAACCAAATGCATATGGAAGCACTTACTATTCTTGATTTAGAAGCAACCAATGCGAAAATCCATGGGGTAGTGTTGCAAGCTTCCACAACACTCTATCCTCATTGTAACGTACAATAAAATAAAAACTTAGAAATCAAACAACGAAAAACCCATTTAGTTTTCTAGCTAATTACTTCAAATTTACTTCAAATACTTTAAAGTAAGCATCACAGGAATTAGCATAAATAAACCACACTACACACTTACCATGTTCTGCCACTTGTGATATATTCTAGTTATATCTTGTTTCTTCCATTCTTTGAGATCAAATACATTCATCCCATATGCCCAACCAAAAGCATTAGGATCAAAGTGCCTGGCTATGTGCGGATTGGAAAAATTAAGGTATTTGTCAAACCGGCGAAAGCTTTCTCCACAAGTTTCCACTGAACCATTAACCTTTCCATGAAGATCTACTGACCACAAGGGCATCAAATCTTTCTGCACCACAATATCATCATCCTAGAAAAGGATCTTGTCCAGTTTGGGATAAATTTTTGGAAGATAGAAACAAAGATGATTTAACATGGATAAATATTTTGGATTTATATATTTCAAGTTATATGAATGTGCTGAGAGTGTAGTCGAGTGATCTGCCTTGGAATAATACTCTTTCATAGTTGTAGATTCAAGTTGGCGAAGCACAAGGCAATAGGAGGAATTGAGCCATTTAAAATCGTCAACATTTTCTACATGTATCGCAGCTTTCCTTGGGGGATTAAGTAAAAACCACATTTTCATGGCCCCAAAATTTAACTGGTCTGTGATGAGATTAAAGACATGTTTCTGAGATTCTTGCAAACACAAGTAAATCACCTACAATGAGATCCAAATATTAAATGTAAAATGCAACAAAACTGTTGGGCTTCCAAACTTTAGAGTATTTTAAATTAATAACACTTCACCTTAGCATTCATGACAGTTGAATTCACAACCACAGATGCAGCCAATACATTGTCAGAAAATAATGCATAGTGATAAAGAGTTGGATCCTCCAACTTGTCCTTTTTAGGAAATTTCACTTTTCAAGGACAAGGAAGTAATAATCCATGGTCAGTCGCATGGACAGATAATGTAGGCCCTTGGGAACAGTATTTGCTACCAGCTAACTTAAAAATGTACTTTTATTTTTGAAGGTCCTTACTTTCTTGTATGTAGGCTGAAGCATGGCTCGCAACTTCTTTGTTACTGTCCCACAGTCATAAAATTGTTCTCTAGCCTTGGATAGGACATGACCCATAGCCTTGATCTTCTCAGGTGCACTGAAACATTCATATCAATTATCGGCCATGAAAAAGAGAATGAAAAGCAGAAAGATTGACACACAAACTGCAACTTTAAAAGAAACAAAGGATATCAACACCAAATGCAAATGAAAGCACTTAGTACTCTTGATTTAGAAGCAGCCAATGTGAAAACTATTACCTTTGAGGTAGATCAGAATCTGCATTAGCCTCACCCAATGTACGTTGACATTATTTAATACGAAGCATCAATTCATGGTATAAATCAAGATTATTCCTAGCCTGGGAAATGCTTGAATACACCCTAGCCATGATTAGTTGCTCTCGCATCAATCTAACAATGGAGTCAGAATTCTCGTTCTCATTCTCCTGCCTCCAAATGCTCTATTTTCCCAGGACATCAGAACCTACCTCCTCGGAACATTTAGTTGCTGCGTTTTCAAGCTCAACTCATTTTTCTTCATCCTGTTGAATCAGATCTATTGACCTTTTCAACCTCCTCTTTTGTCTCAATTGCTGTAAGAATTAAACTACTATAAATTAAAGCATGCTATGCTAAAACCTAAGAAATATAAAAATTTTCTATTGGAGAAGTAACATTCAAAAACGATTTTGGAAAATTATATAACAATTCCCTTTTCCACGAGAACAAAAAGTAGAAATCTAGTGCAGCAAAGAATTTTACCCTCCGTGAAACTTTTGTTGGACTTTCTTCAAGCTGCAAATGGTCTACATTAGAACAACCATTGTCCTGGGAGTTTGACTAGACATTACCTTACAATAGGCTACCAATATCATAGATCAGTTAACCAGGGAAAATCAAAACTTACCATCAAGAGCATTCTCTTTGACGTCCCGATGTTCACTTCCTGTGTCATCCTATTGAAACCTCATAAGAATTTGTTCGTCATTGGAAGTTATTTTCTGCACCTCCTCATTCATTTTACCCCCCTTAGGAGTTTCCTTGCCTTCTTGATTGAATATCACACCATCTTGTTGTGAATGTAACTTTTCTGAGCTGTCTCTAGAATTCATTTTCCTCTGCTTGATGTACACCATTAGAAATAGAGAAGCACCCCTGCCAATTTGAGTTTTCACTTCCTGCTTAATACAACCCTACTCAACTACATAGATCATCATCACATAGGTTTCCTTACATGTTCAATAGAGAAAATAACCAAAATCTTCACCAATCGTACCTCAGAGTTAGTAATATCCCTTTGGTTTACTACGGAGGGCTTTTCTAATACCCATGAGGAAGATAAATCATTCCGTCCAACAATATTTAAGTTTAGAGTTCCTGAGTCCTCTGTGTTAGCTGTTATGACATCAATCACCTACCCAGTAAATAAAATTTATTTTCAATTCTCTCCTCAATAAGGGAGAAATCAAATTTAAGATATCCAAATGTAGTAGGTTTCTCATACTTGCCTCCTTTGGGAAGAGAGAGTCAATGCTCTCTGTTAAACTCTGCTTTCTCCAGTCATCTGACTGTTCATGTGAACCCCACAAATAAATAGATAAGAGTGATTTTAAACATATGATAGAACTCCAGTATCCTCAATAATTCCTCTCTATTTCAATCCACTCGGGTCAATTAAATTTCAGTTTAGGGACACTATTTATTTTTTGGGATTAGACTAACGTAAGTGCAAGTGCATTGCCCAGATCCTGAAAAAGAACAAAATGGCCATAGAAAAATAGAATTGGTTTCCAAGATGTGGAAAGAGAATACCATTCTAATAGATCCATCTCTCGAGAAGTTGTGCCCTGCTGTTTTAAATGACAAAAAATGCATAAAAGGTCAGGTAGAAAGACTTGATGGAGAAGAATATCTATAAAAATACTGAAACTCTAAAAAGGGGGTTGCTTTGCTATCATGCATATGCTAAGATCGAGATTTCATTACACATCAATAATAAAATGGTGTATATAATATCTATCATTTGTTTTGGCCAATGTGCTCTGAACACTATGGGAACAGTGTGAAAATGATATGTATAGCAGAAAGTAGCTGGTGAACAAGATTGTCATTGTGAATTGGGTCTAAGTTGGGTGGATCAGAACTGGTTTCAGCTTGACTGATGAGATGTGGATTTAGCATTATGGATGGAAAGTGGGTCTGGCTTAGATAATGAGTGGACAGGAAGAATGATTGTTACCCTTCCCACCCAGATTAAATTCCCACAAGATTAAATTTCCATGAGTAAGATGTTGAACTAAACTCTTAACAAATATATTTTTATAATACCGATCCAGCTTATGTAGAATCTAGCACACACTTAGTACCATCCTACTGAGAATGAGGAGTTCCCATCGAATTCACTGTGCAGTTTCCCAGTGAATTTACCAGTCATATGCATTTCCCTTTGTTAAAAAATGGAAAGAGCATTGTTATTTCTTGCTATTGGGATGAATGGTTTCATTATCTTCAGTAAGGGAAATTACCCTAAGGGCAGCTGGTAAAACCTTTGCTCTTGCATGAGAGAGGTACAAACTTTGAATCTTTCTCCTGGTAGGTATTGTACCCTGTTAAAGCAGAGATGGAGTTCACAGCTTCACACGGATCAAATGAAAGGAAACCTATAAAGAAAACTCACAAAATGTCTGGAAAAATGCTAGAGGTGCTAAACTTTTGAAAATAGGCAAGGAAAGTAAGTTAGATAACATCTACTCCCTCAGATCGTCCGAAAAAAGCTAAAAGGAAAATCAAATTCCAAAGTAGGTCCATGGGGTTTTGGTTCAATGGTTAACCAGCGATGGTGAAGGCAAATCAAATTTCAAACCAGGTCCATGGCGTCTTGGTTCAATGGTTAACCAGGGGTGATGATAATTCCCCGCCAAGGCTCAAATCACATAAATACATTGTTCAATGCGTTCTTAATGAAAGGGATCTTTCTAAAATAGTATAAGATGACTACACTTCATTGTAATGGAGATCTTACTTGAATGTTATAAGAAGTCTACACTTCATTGTAATACTACCGGATTAAGAAAGGGCATGCTTGCCTCTAAAGATAAATTAAACGCTGACCCACCACAGAAGAAGAGACAGAAGCAACCTGACGAGGGAGGAGGGTAGGAAGAAGCTTACCAGTTGCAGATGTAGATGCAGAGTGACGAAACCTAACTACCAAAAAAACCAATGGCATGACCACAAAGACAAGGAAGCCCACCACAACTATTCGATGATGAAAACCCTAACCTCCCCATCCTCCATTTCTACCATGTTGGTAGCCCTGCCACCCTCCATTCCACACACCTCCTCTTTTCACAGGCATCTTTAGCTCTCAACCCTAACACCACTTTTCTCCTTCTCCTCCTCCTAAACAGATATCGAGCAATGCAACCCTTACTCAATCATAATCCTCTACATCAAACCCATATCATGGTTAGCAGAAATATATGAAGTCAGCAACAACCAAGAAAACTCTTAGATCTCATATATACTTCAGATCATTTGATAGAAAAATTTACCAAAGGCATTATGAAATGGAAAGATCAATTGATTTCATGCAGTTTTGAGAAAGAAAGGGACACTGACATGGTAAAAACCTAGATGAAAATGGGCATAGGGGCTGGAAGTAGACAGATTTGAGGGTCTCTATCTCTGTTAGCCTTTTTGGTTAAAAAACCAAAACATATAATTAAGGGAAACATTTCTATTATATTCATATGCCAACATAGATGTTATTATTAATGGGGATCATCACCAGTCTAGCTGACTGTTCATACACTACAACATAGGAAGAGGAAGAACAGGCAGGTAGCATTGGGTATATATGACACCCCTCAACTTACTAATTTAACTGAGCAGGTACTGACTTGGCATGCCTTGCATTGAGGCATGTAAAGGTAAAGGGAATGCTAGGGGGTAATTTGATGCAAAGCAATGGTGAATTATGCCTCCCTAAATGCACATCATGAGACTGTGTTTAGGATTCGCAATTTTGAAGTTGCGAGAATACTAGAGGGTAAGCACAAGAGAGAAGATTAACATATTGTGATCTAACATTTAAAATGGTGACTTGTTGATTGATTTCTCATTCAGAATGAAGAGAAAAAATTTGATGATTAGGGGAGAGAAATGATGAGTGTTCTATTGAGTAAAGGAAATACATCATTTTGAGGCCATGGATAGATCTTAATGGTCTAGGATGCCAGTGTTAGTAAAACCTTACCTAAATGCCTTATGACTGCCACATGGATGAGTGTTACACTTAAATTATTGATGCACTAACCATAGCGAGTTGGTATAATATTCATGGTTATGGGTGCTTACAAAACTGGGTTTTCATATACCTATGAAGTGAAAGGGAAGCAAGTACCCTTTCTTCAAGATAGGAGTAAGGATGTAAGCTTTAAACCAGCTGACAAAGAAAATTTTTGTTAAAGAATACATTTTACACATCCTGTGTCCATTGGTATGAACCAGTTTATAAACATAGTGTTGGATTAATGTCATAGCACTTCTAGAAGTTGTTTTGATTCTCAGAAAACATGTTGTATGTTTCCGTCTACTTTGAATTTTGCACAAGAAATAGTTGGTCCTTTAACAAGACTTGAGTGTGCCAACATGGACTGAAGAAGAGGTTATTAGCATTGCAAACCCTCTTCCCAAATCAGTATGTCAATTTTAAATTTAGCAGAAATTGGTAATAAAACATATGATGTTCTAGAAGCTAAAAGATAGACAACATAGGAATCTACAACTGCTTACCTCTATTGTTGTCATGTTTAGGTTGCCCCACTAGAATGGTATCAAATTTAAGGTGAGGGCAAGGTATTAGAGCTAAGGTGAGGGCAAGCCCTGTTAGCCTCCTATACCAATAGGGTTTCATTTTTCATGATTGATAGTGGAAGTGCCAAAATTGTTCATCTTTGATGACACAAAGGTTCTATTTTTGTGAAGGAGACAGACAGTTAAAAATGTAAAGAGGGTATGCCTTAAAAGAATAATCAAAAGGCAAGAAAATGAATTGGTCAGAAAAAATAATTGAAATAAACCCCAAAGAAAGACTAGGAAAGTGGCCAACCAAAATGCCACTGCTATCTTGATGGATGGCCCAACAGTTCAAGCTGGGCCATGCCATGTTTTAAATTGCCTGTTCTAGAATAGAGAAAGAAAAATATGTCCAAACAGTTTAAGCTTGGCAGATTGGTAGTTAGGTAGAGAACAAAGGCGCCCAACTGCTTAATCTGGGCCCTTGGAAGTTATAAGGGTAGTTTTAGATAGCAATTTTTTTGAAAAGAAAAAGAAAAGATCAATTGAGGGTTTGGAAGTCTAAGTACACCCTCCCTGAAGTAACAAAAAAATGCTAGGAAATAAGATGGGTAGGTAGTCAGGGGTTGCTGAAGCCTGATTTCCTTCATGAGTTAGCTTGACAAAGAAAATTTATATCAGCAAGAACAGAACTATTACTCAGCATTTTGATAACAAAATATGGAAGCATGTCTAACTTCCCCTGTTTTTCCCAGGAAATCGTTTTCTAACATCCCTCTAATGGACCTTGGAATTCGCTCAAAAAGTCCTAGCATCACTTTACCTTTTGTGAAATATTGAGCCAAGGTGTTGGTTTCTATCACACAAGAAAGCAACATTTCTTGTGTAAAAGCATTTCTTACTCTCATCTGCTTCTAAATCTAAGTTTACTCCTTAAAACTTAGCTCCCTGTTCCTCTTTCACATCTCCAATTCATATTGACTTCTAACCTTACTATTTAACTCCCTAAGTGTTCCCCTCCCCCTACTATTACCATGTTTTGTACAAAAACCCAAAAATACGTACATACCCCCCCCCCCTTGGGCATTATAGCCATATATCCTAAAGTTCGGGAAGCATGACAAAATCTAAGGCTTTCATGTATATAGTTCTCCACGCTATGTTCGGGAATTAAATTAACACCTGGTTAATTCAATAACCCTCACCCGCTATGCCCTTCATAATGTTAAATTCCCTCTTTTTCCGCATCACTTGTGTAAAGTTCCCATAAACCCACATTTACCATTTACCCAAGGTTTTGTTTCTCCACGCTGTATAAAAAGAAATAATGTTATAATGGTTGGGCCCCGCCGCTATCGCTCTGGCGGCTTGTCCTCCCGTCCGCCGTCGGATCTGGGACCTTCCATCCGACGGTCATCGGGCATTTCGGAGCCCCTCTACTATTCGTTTCTTAGCGCCCGAAAACTGTCAGAGGGTGACGTAGTGCCAGGGATGCGTGCCCATTTGTTATTGGATCAGGAAACCTCTGACCATTACTAGGCCCGTACCAAAAGCAGTCCGATAATACCGCTTACCACCATTTGCTTCCCGCCCCTACGTCATCGCCCACATCAGCAGACACGCCAACTGTCGTTTCACTTTTTATCCGACATCTCCGCCGCGTCATCCCTCCACGTCAGCCCAGTCATACATCGCCACGTCATCCCTGCCGTACCGAGGCCCGACCAGTGATGTCATGCTGACGTCATTTACAAAAATGCACCAATTTTCTTTTTTTTCCCATATATTTGCCCAAAATCACAATTTTTTCATATTTCTATTAGACAATTGCTGTGCACCCTTGCATGTTGTTTCACGTCATTTGTCTGCCAACTAAAAAATTCGTACCCTGAGCTGCTGGCGTTGTAAGTTCAATCAACCTTCAACACTGTCGGCCTCACAGTCCCCAGGTATTTACCGATTTCCTCTACATACCCTGGTCTTCCAAGTTCATCGTATTAAAAGAAAAGAAAAAAGAATAAGAACTGCTCAAATTCCTAAGTACTAAGAACCTCCATCTGCTAGCTTAGCCCCAAGTTCATCTGGAGGAGGTCCCATTGTTCAAATTTCGCTGAACTCTCACAGCTTCCTGCGCATTCACAACTTAAAACCATTACCAGACAATGTCCACTGAAAAGGCAGCACTCACTCCCAGCATTGGTTACTTTCACCCTCTCAACAAGCTGCCGCTCCCTGTTAGCCCAATTCACCTTCATTCTCATCTCTACAAGTCAACCCATCGACCATAATTTACTGTTCACTGCCAGTTTTGCTGAACCAAAGCACAAATTCAACTCCCAGTGAGAACTAAGTGATGGAGACCCCTGTGGCATTGAATATTGCACCCCTAAATGCCCCACATAAGAACCTGGAATGGTTGGCCCTTGCTGACCGAGATTATCAAATCAAAGAAACAGTTGAATTAAGCAACAAATATCATATAGAAACTGTTTGTCAGCTGAAAAAGAAACACATAAGTGGTGCTGATGACATAGGTATCTGGGAGTCCAACTTGCCCATTTATTACCTTCCACAAGTCAATGTGTTCCCAGACTTCATTCATCAGTGTTGTGAACACTATGAACCATCTCAAAGAGCAGTTTTGGGTCCATCTAGGACTATTTTATTTCATATTACTCCTCAATCCATAAATGAAATGCTAAGCTTTGAGCCAACTAAACCTTTGGTTCCCATTTCTATGAATTTTCTGCTCAAACAAGGTGCCAAGCTACCCAGCTTAGATGTCACAAGGATTGGCCAGTTGTTCATGTGGCCAGAATATCAGCCCCGGCAACCTCCTCCTTATCTACATGTCTGGTTCACTGAAACAGGGAGACTGCTAGTGGATATGATATCCTGCATTCTAGGATTCAATACCAGTGATTTTGTGGATGAAACAACCTTGGTAATGCTATCCATGTTCACTCCAGGACAGCCCCCTGCTGTCCAGTATGATTATGCCACATTTATTGCTGACAAAATTCATGAGCAATTCATGAATTTGGAGAGAGAGAGGGTATTCAAATACACATCCTATATATATCATTTGATATTATACTATCAGCCTGACAGTTTCCCTATTTTCTTAAAAAAGCTGGATGCAAAAGGAAATAAGAGGTCAGTGGTATTTTGGACACCAGTGTGTCACCATATCTTTTACTCTCCATACAGCTATTGTGAGTTCATTGATCGATTCATCTATCCAACCTTGTCTCTACTGCAGAGTTCTCCTCTTCCTAGACTCACCGATGAAATGCAGAAGATCCTCCAGCTTTCAAAGAATTATAGCATTGGAGATTGGTACTTCTACCAAGACCACACAGTAATTAGAATATATGGTTGTGAGCTAGCCCCCTACAGACTGCCAAAGTACGTTCCCATGAGACTTTTTGCATTAGAGTAATTCCGGCAATTTGGAAATGCAGACATGATCCATTTTCATAGCAGAAATAAGAAAGCACAACTGAAAATTAAACACCAACTGGGTCCATTCATCTTTAATAAGAGGGAAAAAGCTTCGGGAGAAGCAGACAAGATCCTAAAAAGCCTCCAGCTGAAAACAAGCTTCTATTGGGCACCATATGACCCTAATCATTTCATAAGCCTCAAAAAAATCAAGTATAGGCTTGCTACCTATGATCACTTTAGCATTCCACAAATTGAAAAATATGCTAACCAAGTAGAGTGGAAAGAAGGCACATTAGTGGAGGATTATTCTGAAGAAGAATTAGCAGAGAAAGCATTTAAAAAATTAGAAAAAGCAGTTGACTTGGAATATTTTGGACAGGTTTGGCCTCTAGCCCCTCAGCATCTTGGAGAAAGTGCCTCATCCTCCACTGTTCCCCAGCAATCTGCCAAAGCAACTGGTCAAGCAGCAAATATAGCTAAAGGCAAAGAAGTACAACAAGAGGAGTCACTTCCCAATTTGGAGCAGCAAGTAGAGCAGCAAGAAGAAATGGCTAAAATGCCTGCCTCCACAGAGCAGCAAACCCAAGAGCAGATCCCTCCAAGGCAGGAGGTGACAGTTGAAACTACAGTCTTACAGACACCTGCAAATGAGGAAAGAATGAGGAAAAGAGATAGGCAAGAGGAGACTCCTCCTACCACTTCGACAGATCAGCAAGGTGAGAAAAGGAAAAGACTTAACCCTTTCTCTGAGGAGGAAATGCCTGAAAGACCAACTGATACTATGCTCCCTCCTAGCATCGAAACATCAGCTAGCTCCTTACAGCAAGAGCAAGAACTGCAACAAGGAATAGAAGTAAGTTCTTCAAGGCAGCAGACCAAGGCAGATGCTAGCATCAAGAAGCAGTTTACAGACATAAAAGCAAGGAATGAGCCGGTTAGATACTAGCTCTATAACCACCTGCTTAGAATGGCACCAACCAATCAAGAAAGGCTCATGTTAGCCTATGATATCCAAGAAGGAAAAATGACTCTTAGTCATTTTAGGCCTACTATGCAGCAACCTCAATCAGTTGCAGACTACATCAGAACTAATTTGGAGGTGTTTGCCAAAGACATCCACCCCATGGACCAGATCAAGCTACACAAGCAAACAGGGGAGATGCTCTATTCTACATTGGCTGATAAAACTCTGTTAGCACACCGATTGCAAAATTCTCTACACAATACTGCCGCTCAGCTGGAATTAGAAAAGGCATCATCTCAAGCCAAGGACAACAGAATTAAGTCCTTGGAGGAAATTATTATAAAGCTAGGACATGATCCAAGTGATCCTAAGGGTGTACAGGCCTTGATGAAGAAAAAGGATGAGGATATAGTAGCTTTGAGAAAGCAGATCAAAATACCACCTACCCATCACCCTCAGACTGAAGGGGTTGCAGAACAAAAGAAAGATCAAGATGTGGTTTCTCTACTCTTGACCTTGCATAAGAGATTGGTGGAAACAGAGGGTGCCTTGGAGGTGGCATTAAAGGCAAAACAAGGAGAGTTACCAACTCAGCCAGCACAAACATCTACAGCCATTGAAGATATGCCTCTTGTAACTACTTCAGCAGGTTTTTCCCACTGGACAAACATTAGAGGCAGGCCCTTCAGGCTCAGCACTAGCTCCAGAAGCGACAGCACCAGCAACAACATCAGAACAGGTACCCAGCCTTGACATGAAAAATATGAGGAAAGAACTAGAGGCTCTTGAAGCACAGATGGTAGAACTAAAGGTGGCTAGAGAGAATTTGGCTACGCTTGAAGAAAAATATGACAAATCAAAGCGGAATATAGCTGAAAGAACGACAGAGGTAAGGGCTCTGGAAAAAAGGAAAAAGGAGTTAGAAAAGGAGCTTACTCTGGACAAAACTATAAGTGAAATCAAGAAGATCCTATGGGCCAACATTGGTCAATCCATTACTGACCAATGGCAGTCCATTGAAACTATCCATGAGCAAATGGATCTCCTAAGCAGGGAAAAAGCAGAAGGTCAAAGAGCCCGGGCATCCTTGGGAAGTATGCCTGAAATAGCCAACAGAATGATTCAAGTGCTTAACAACCGCACCGGCCTTCAGATAGCAGGAATGGGTATCAAAGACAGGATTGATACCATATTACTAATAAAGAGGGTGCTTACCTTTGAGGAACTATGTTCAAACTTTGGACAGAAGATGTCAAGAAATGCAGATAGAGGTAAATGAATTCATTGCAAAAATCATTGCATTGCATAACAGAGGTCTTCCCAGCTTGGTAACTAGTGCAGGAAGGTTGTTATCACATGAAAATTATGCCAAGAGGGTCAACAATTATGCAACAAATCAAATAATAGCATCTGCAAGCAGTCCAGAGGAAGCAGGTCCCCCATCTGGGCAGACTCTCTATGAGAAGTTGGAGAATTTGTTTTTTATTGAGCATGAGATCAAGCAAATTTTTGAAACACCTCCAAATTACTACAAATATACTGAAGCGGATGAGACTCTGATTAAAATACAGAGACACCAATTGCCTACTGAAGATTGGTGGAGAGGCATGATAGAAACATTGCTCTAAGGAATCAAATTTGGAAGAGCAACTGAATGACAAAGATGATGACTAGGCACCAATGGATGATTACAAGTGATGCGACTACAATAGCAGCATCGTGGCAAAGCAGCAAGAAAGCAAAGACTTCCGAAATAAATGCAAATCAGTCGGCCAGCCCAGTTGGTTTCAAAGTCAAGGGTCTCTGACAAAGATAAACAACTATTTATTGATATTTTAAGAGCAATAACTTTTTGTATCTACTATTCGTAGAAAGTTGGTAAGAAAGTTATGAGTTAATGACTCATCTTTCAGATATTTTGTGTAACACTTTTGTATATATATACCCCCACGCATAACTTATTTGGGGTTGTTGATTTTTCTTCTGAAGAGCTACACTGTAATTACAGACTTTGAATACAAGAAGCTGATGAAGTTCCTGAAATTCTGTGTTGTTTGATGTGTTGTGATGAGATTTCTTGCTGCTGCAGGATTCCTGCGTTATTTCATGATACAATAAGTTTTCTAAATCGTGTCTTTATATTCTCTTCGCTTACAAAACTCGTATATGATGTATATTTAATGATCTTAGCATCAGAGAAAAAGAGTAGTTCATGATTTGTTTATTAAACACCCTAAGCTCAACCTCTGTTGTTAATTATGTTTTCTTTAGAATTAGTTATGAATGTGAAATTCGTAATTGCTCACATTTACACTGAATCTTTCATAGCAGATACTGTTCAGGAATTCTGATTTGCTCCTGAGCAATATTTCATTTCTCCATCTCACCAGCATAGTGAAAGAACCTTAATTGCCTCTCACTGACTGATTGAAATCCATACTTCCCAAATTTGAAGGTTGTCTCATGAATGCCCTTCTGGCTCTGCAGTATCATCATTCTCACCAAACACCTCAAGCAACACATAATCACAGACTCCAATGCCCAATGGACTAAAACCCTCTGAACATTGCATTGTAGTTGTTAGAAGATATCATTCAACCAAACTTTAAACAAAATTCAGTACATTATAACTAGCCTAAAATTCCCAAAACAAAGCTAAATCACAAAGAGAGAGCCCTCTCTGAGTGCAGGTGGGCTAGAACCTGTAATCCAAAGATTGGTTAGTGGTTACCTCGGCCGTATTCCCTTAGGAGTCAAAGGGAACAACCTGAGTGTTAACATAATTGGCGACTCCGCTGGGGATGAACGAATTTTTTCAACATCTGTCTGCTTCAGATAGCTGTTCCAGAATTTGAGCAGTTCCTTGATACTTCTGAAAATATTCTCAAAAATACCAAAAACCAATTTGGAAGTTGGCTCCTAAAAAGAGAACCAAGCATACCAGGTCAAATCCTGACCCAAATCCTCCACCTAGTTTCGATAATCCTAATTTGATTCCCAAGGTTCTTAGGAACCAAAAGGAACCAAAAAAATTTGTTGATTCCAACCCTGAGGCAATTCAGCAATGTTATATCCCAACCCCTGCTAAACCATCAGTTCATCCTCTCATAACCCAGTCTTCCCCCTCTTCCTCATCCACTTCCCAAAACATACTCTTCACACCTCCATCCAATACACAAACTGCTATTGTTGTCCCTATTGTTCCAGTTGTTCCCCTTCTACCTGTTGTTCCATTGATCCCTGTAAATATGGCAAATCGTTATACCCCCCTTCAGCTACCTGGTAATCCTAGGGCTATGCCTCAGGACTACCAAAGTAAGATCACTTACTTTGATGGAACCAGTACATATACTGCCTTACAGCATACCAAGAAAATGCAAGATTACTTTGAAAACTATGAAATAGACGATGATGATGTGAGAATGAGAATTTTTGTCCAAAGTTTAACAAGTGAAGTAAGAACTTGGTTCAGAGCACTTGCTGCAAATTCCATACCCAATTCGGCTGCTCTTTATCAGTCCTTCCTGAACATATGGGAAAAGAAAAAGGACCCTCTACATATTTTATCTGAGTATGACACTATAAGGAGAGGCCCACAAGAAACTGTCCTAGATTATTGTGCTAGATTTAACAATGTTTATGATGCCATTCCTCAAAATCTTAGGCCTCCACCTGATTTAGCCTTAATCAAATTCCCGGATGGGTTTGATGCTGATATGGCATATCAACTAAGGGAAAGAGCCCCTGCAACCCTGGCAGACATGCAAAACATAGCTGTAAGTGTAGAGGAAAATCTGATTGCCAAAAGAAATCGAGCAAGAGCTGAAAGAAGAACCACTTTTAAGGAAGAACCCTCAGCATTTGAGCAAAAGCTAGATGCAATCATCAAAGGCATGGACAGACTTGGGGACAGGGTAGAAACAATAGAAAGAAAATCATCATGGGAAGGTCAACCCAGTACTGCTAGAAACCCAAATTTTAGAAAGAATCAGAATCCAAATGTTGGAAGGGCTGATCCCGACCAGCACATTAGACCCCCTTTTCAAGAAAATTTCGCTGAGGCCTCAACATCTAATGAACCTACCGAGGATCCTCACATCAACCTAATGGGTCTAGACAGTGAGCATCAGGTCTTTCTAACACAAGAAGATCAAGAGGCCTATAATTGTAATCAATTTCAAACTAAATCAGGAGAATATTTTGACTTTAGGAAAGGCTATGATGCAGCGGTATATGAGGTACATAAACAGTATAAACTAAGAAGTAGAACTATAGATGTACCTGAAACTCTTAAACCAAAGGACAGTAAGCAACCAAAAAAGACCAAGGACAAGACTGTTCTTCCAGAATCCACTGCTAACTCAAACCCCCATACCACAAAAGTCACTATGGAGGATATCTCAGAACAATAGCCCTCTAAAAACCAGCCAGCCCCGCCCCATCCTTGGAAGGCAAGTTCAAACACTCCCCCTGAGAACAAATTTGGTACCAATTTCACTCAAAATCATACCAATCATGAAGAAAGGATTACTGAAGATCCAGCTGAAAAGGAAAAATCTGCTGCACCTAATGCCAAGACCCAAATGGAAAAACCCTTCAACTTAGAAACATAAATTAGTAAGCTAAAGATAGTTGTTCCTCTTTCTGAATTGGCCAAGCACGAATTCTATAGATAGAAGATCAACAGGTCACTACAAGTATCAGACAATAAAGATGCTGTGAATGTTGTTGATGACCAACCTGAGTTATTGTTTGGTCCTAAGGTTAACGGAAAAATAGCAAATGGAGGGGTTCCACCCTTCTATGTCAGCTTAAACATTCATGACAAGATTTTACACAATGCAATGTTTGATTCTGGGGCCTCACACAACTTAATGCCCAAATCTGTAATGGAAAAACTAGACCTAGACATCACAAGACCTTACAAAGATATTTTTTCATTTGATTCAATCCAAGTCAGGTGCCTAGGCTTGATTAAAGATCTGTGTGTCTCCTTGGTCCAATACCCAACCAAAACAATTTTGATGGACATGGTGGTAGCTGACATACCTCCTAAGTATGGTATGCTCTTGTCCAGATCTTGGGGGACCAAACTTCAAGGATCTTTGCAATTAGACATGTCCTACGCCACCATTTTAGTCTTTGGACAGCCAAAGAGATTATACCGTGAAACACTAATGAAATATGTGGTGAGTAGCCAAGAAAAACCCCAAAACTTCCCCATCTATTCAATACATTCGGACATGGATTCATTCATTCTGTATAATGCTGACATGTGCACCAAAGCTTATTCCAGACTATTAGTGGCATCACAGATAGAGGGAATCAATCAACAATGTGCTTCTCAAGATCAAAGAGCTTTTCATATAGTTGATACAATAGAGAAAAATGATGCATCAAATGACTTACAAAAGGCCAATCTGCCCATGATCCAACTTTCTAAAAATCTCAATCCAAATCTTGACCATGAAACATTATGGTATTTAGAATTTGATGGTTCTGTAAACAAGTTGGGAGCTGGGGCAGGAGTCTAGATTTACAACATGTAGAATGACCAGGCTGAAGGTCATGCATATAGGTTGAACTTTCGATGCACAAACAATATGGCTGGGTATGAGGCCCTTTTGTTGGGTCTCAAACTCATAAAAAATTTGGGTGCAACTAAAGTTTCAATCTTAGGAGATTCAGATCATTTCATACAACAAATGAAAGGAAACTTTACCACAAATGATCTTAGGTTGAGAGCTTATAAGGGAGCAGCTATCCAAGTACTTGATACCTTCGCAGAATCTCAGTTAACTAAAATTTCTAGAGAGCGCAATCTGCATGCTCATAGCCTGGCAACCTTTGCCAGCGCTTGCAAGCTACCTTTCAAACCCAATCACACTTTCACTGCTGAAATCAAACATAGGCCTGCAGTCCCGGAAAACATCAAGAATTGGCAAGTCTTTGAGAGTGATACACAGATAAATAACTTCCTTACTCTAAAAGAGGAATTTTCCAGCAATAACATTGATTCTAGCACTATGGATGATCAACAATAGGCACACACAACCAAGCAAAATATATCAGCTGAAACAGCAAATTTGGTTTTGAATCCTACCACCTTTAACAACAAAAATATACAAGAATTGAAGCAAATAGATGTAGATGAAATAGCTGAAACAGAAGCCGAGGTAATTGAGTTAAAGGATAATTTTTTTCCCACAGGTTTAACCCCTTTGGAGGATCTGTTTGATTCAAATGATATCTCAAGAAAACCAAAAATGCAACCACTGAATGCTGAAATTGAAGATTGTAACATTGGAACTACACAAAATCCCAAAATGATAAAATTATCCAAAGCATTACCAGCTAATCAGAAGTTAAAATACATTGAATTGTTCAGGGAATTTCAAGATATTTTTGCCTGGAGTTATGAGGACCTAAAGTCATATGACACTTCAGTCATTCAGCACACCATACCTTTAAAGGAAAACCAAAAACCTTTCAAACAAAAGCTTAGGAGAGTGAACCCAGTGCTCCTTCCCCTCATTGAAAAAGAAGTGAAACGTATGTATGAAGCAGGAATCATTGCTCCAATCAGGTTCTCAGAATGGATTTCAAACCTAGTGCCTACTAGGAAAAAGACTGGAGAGATCAGACTCTCTGTTGACCTAAGGAATTTGAACAAAGTCTCTCTTGAAGACCATTACCCCTTACCAAAAATGGATCATATCTTGCAAAGGGTAGTGGGAGCCTCTAGGATTTCATTATTAGATGGATTCTCTGGATTTAATCATATTTTAGTATACCCTGATGATCAAGACAAAACTGCCTTCACAACACCTTGGGGAACTTTCAAGTCTGTCAAAATGCCTTTTGGGCTTAAGAATGCAGGGGCCACGTTCCAAAGAGCAATGGATATAGCCTTCACCAAGGAAATCCATGATTTTCTGGTGGTCTACCTGGATGATCTTACTGCCTTTTCAAAATCAGATCAGGAACATTTAGAACGTTTGAGACAAGTTTTCTTAATTTGTAGAAAATATGGCATATCTTTGAATCCCAAAAAATCACTGTTTGGCCTAGACGAAGGTAAGCTCCTAGGGCACATAATCTCAAGAGATGGTATTAGGATTGATCCGAACAGAATTCAAGCTATCCTTCAGATTCCCCATCCAAGAAATATCAAATAACTACAAGGTTTTTTAGGAAAGATTAATTTCTTGAGAAGATTCATTCCTAATCTGGCCAAGTTAATAAGACTGTTGAATAATATGTTGAAGAAGGACTCTAAGGTCAAATGGACCATGGAAGCTAAACAGGCCTTTGAGGATATCAAAATAGCATTGACAAACACACCAGTCCTAACAAGCCCTACGTTTGATAGAGATTTCATCATTTTTTCCTTTGCATCTGAGCATACAATTGCTGCTGTCCTGTTACAAAAAGATGACCAAGAATGTGAAAAACCCATTGCATTTTTTAGCAGAGCCCTTAGAGATGCCCCCTTAAAATATCAGATTATGGAAAAGCAATCCTATGCACTGGTAAAGGCCATCAAAGACTTCAGAATCTATATTTTATACTCCCATATAATCGCCTACGTCCCAAATGCACTGGTAAAGGCCATCAAAGACTTCAGAATCTATATTTTATACTCTCATATAATCGCCTACGTCCCAAATGCAGTGGTTAAGGACATTTTAACCCAAGAAGGAATTGAAGGCAGGAGGGGCAAATGGATTGCCAATATCTTAGAATATGACATTGAAATCAAGCCTACCAAATTGATAAAAGGACAAGGTCTAGCCAAGCTAATGACTGAAACCAACTTTCAAGCCCTTGACATTAATGAACTGGACAACGAAGAGGAGATGGAGACTCCACAGATCAACAAATCCTTTTTGCAATCTCCCTGGTATGCTGATATATGTTTTGTATTGTTAAACCTGCAAGCTCCTCCAGGGTTGTCCAGAAATAAGAAAAGGTTCCTGAAAATGAAAGCATCAAAGTTTTGTATCATAGATAATGTTTTGTTTTGGAGAAACCATGAAGGAATCTTACTGAAATGTTTAACATATGATGAAACTGACAATGTCCTCAAGGAATTTCATGGAGGTGACTATGGAGGACATTTATACTGGAAATCCACAGCTGATAAAATCCTAAGGGCTGGTTTTTATTGGCCCTCCTTGTTTACTGATGTAAGAAAATTTGTAATGTCCTGTCACAAATGCCAATTTTTTGAAGGCAAGAGAAAGTTGTTGCCTTTACCACTCAAGCCTATTTCAACTGAGAGACCATTCCAACAATGGGGTTTAGACTTCATTGGTGAAATCCACCCTTCATCCTCTAGTCAACATAGGTGGATTTTGACTGCTACAGACTATTTTACCAAATGGATAGAAGCCATCCCTTGTAGGCAAGCCAATGACTCCATCATTATACAATTTTTAGAAACCAACATCTTGTCCAGGTTTGGCTGTCCAAATAAAATTATTACAGACAATGCTGCTGCTTTCAGGTCCAAAAAAATGATCAACTTTTGCCATAAATATCATATGACCTTGGGTCATTCCACAGCTTATTATCCACAAGGAAATGGCCTAGCTGAGTCTTCCAATAAAAGTCTCATCAACATCATCAAGAAACTCTTGGAGGAGAACAAAAAGAATTGGCATAAGAAGTTGGTAAATGCACTATGGGCAGACAGGTTGACCACCAAAAGATCCATTGGCACAAGCCCATATGAACTTGTTTATGGAATAGAAGCAAGATTTCCTTCATCTTTGGGAATCCCTGTAATCAAGTTGCTGCAAGAGATACAAGCTGAGCCAAATGACATTCAAAGAAGAATAAATCAGACAATTCACCTACAGCAAACAAGAGAGGAAGTCTATCAGAGAACCCAAATACTGCAAGAGAAGCTCAGAAGAACATTTGACAAAAGAACCAAAGCTGAAGACTTCTTCATAGGAAGTAAAGTGCTAAGATGGGATTCCAGGAGGGAGGAAAAAGGAAAGCATGGCAAATTTGATTCCTTGTGGAAGGGACCATATGTCATTTATGCAGTACAAGGTAATAACACCTATTTTCTAAAGAGTTTGGATGGCTCAAACACTGAGGAAGGCCTAGTCAATGGGAGGATGCTCAAGCATTATTTTGACTACCATTGAGGAAACACTACAAAACCACACACTGTACATAAATATTTATATTTTCAGTATGTTTATTCACATCAGATAGATAAAGGTCCAAGTGAACTTGATTTTGAGAAGGACCAAGGTGCTGCACCATCTTTGATATATACTTTGACCCTATCATTGGAAAGCAAGATAAAACACATGGGAACTATCAAGGTGATGAGGAACACTCAGAGAAACAAGTAAAAATAGAGTTGTAACTTCACAGCAAATCAGCTTGCAGGCTATCTCATATAGGTTCCTAAAGATTCAGATGAATGAGCTTTAACAAAAGGAGGATTCAGGCTGCAACAAGATTGGGAAAAACAAGGCGATCTAACCTGTTGTTCTTGACCTTTCATCTGGAAAAGTCATCCCCAAGTGGAGCCACTGTTAGCCTCCTATACCAATAGGGTTTCACTTTTCATGATTGACAGTGGAAGTGCCAAAAATGTTCATCTTTGATGACACAAAGGTTCTATTTTTGTGAAGGAGACAGAAAGTTAAAAATGTAAAGAGGGTATGCCTTAAAAGAATAATCAAAAGGCACGAAAATGAATTGGTCAGAAAAAATAATTGAAATAAACCCCAAAGAAAAACCAGGAAAGTGGCCAACCAAAATGCCACTGCTATCTTGATGGATGGCCCAACAGTTCAAGCTGGGCCATGCCATGTTTTAAATTGCCTGTTCTAGACGAGAGAAAGAAAAATCTATCCAAACAGTTTAAGCTTGGCAGATTGGTAGTTAGGTAGAGAACAAAGGCGCCCAACTGTTTAATCTGGGCCCTTGGAAGTGATAAGGGTAGTTTTAGATAGCAATTGTTTTGAAAAGAAAAAGAAAAGATCAATTGAGGGTTTGCAAGTCTAAGTGCACCCTCCCTGAAGTAACAAAAAATGCTAGGAACTAAGATGGGTAGGTAGTCAGGGGTTGCCGAAGCCTGATTTCCTTCATGAGTTAGCTTGACAAAGAAAATTTATATCAGCAAGAACAGAACTGTTACTCAGCATTTTGATAACAAAATATGGAAGCATGTCTAACTTCCCCTGTTTTTCCCAGGAAATCTTTTTCTAACATCCCTCTAATGGACCTTGGAATTCGCTCAACAAGTCCTAGCATCACTTTACCTTTTGTGAAATATTGAGCCAAGGTGTTGGTTTCTATCACACAAGAAAGCCACATTTCTTGTGTAAAATCATTTCTTACTCTCATCTGCTTCTAAATCTAAGTTTACTCCTTAAAACTTAGCTCCCTGTTCCTCTTTCACATCTCCAATTCATATTGACTTCTAACCTTACTATTTAACTCCCTAAGTGTTCCCCTCCCCCTACTATTACCATATTTTATACAAAAACCCAAAAATACGTACATACCCCCCCCCTTGGGCATTATAGCCATATATGTTAAAGTTCGGGAAGCATGACAAAATCAAAGGTTTCATGTATATAGTTCTCCAGGCTATGTTCGAGAATTAAATTAACACCTGGTTAATTCAATAACCCTCACCCGCTATACCCTTCATAATGTTAAATTCCCTCTTTTTCCGCATCACTTGTGTAAAGTTCCCATAAACCCACATTTACCATTTACCCAAGGTTTTGTTTCTCCGCGCTGTATCAAAAGAAATAATGTTATAATGGTTGGGCCCCACCGCTATCATGCTGGCGGCTTGTCCTCCCGTCCGCCGTCGGATCTGGGCCCTCCCATCCGACGGTCATCGGGCATTTCGAAACCCCTCTACTATCCATCCGTTAGCGGCCGAAAACTGTCAGAGGGTGACGTAGTGCCAGGGACGCGTGCCCATTTGTTATTGGATCGGGCGACCTCTGACCATTACCAGGCCCGTACCAAAAGTGGTCCTATAATACCGCTTACCACCGTTTGCTTCCCGCCCCTACATCATCGCCCACATCAGCAGACACGCCAACTGCCATTTCATTTTTTATCCGACATGGCCGTCGCGTCATCCCTCCACGTTAGCGCAGTCATACATCGCCACGTCATCCCTGCCGTACCCAGGCCCGACCAGTGAGGTCATGCCAACGTCATTTACAAAAATGCGCCAATTTTTTTTTTTTCCCATATATTCGCCCAAAATCATCATTTTTTCGTATTTCTATTGGACAATTGCTGTGCATCCTTGCATGTTGTTTCACGTCGTTTTTTCGCCAACTGCAAATTTCGTACCCTGAGCTGCTGGCGTTGTAAGTTCAATCAAACTTCAACACTGTCGGCCTCACAGTCCCCAGGTATTTACCGATTTCCTCTGCATACCCTGGTCTTCCAAGTTCATTGTATTAAAAGAAAAGAAAAAAGCATAAGAACTGCTCAAATTCCTAAGTACTAAGAACCTCCATCTGCTAGCTTAGCCCCAAGTTCATCTGAAGGAGGTCCCATTGTTCAAATTTCGCTGAACTCTCACAGCTTCCTGCGCATTCGCGACTTAAAACCATTAGCAGACAAAGTCCACTGAAAAGGCAGCACTCACTCCCAGCATTGGTTACTTTCACCCTCTCAACAAGCTGCTGCTCCCTGTTAGCCCAATTCAACTTCATTCTCATCTCTGCAAGTCATCCCATCGACCATAATTTACTATTCACTGCCGGTTTTGCTTAACCAAAGCACAAATTCAACTCCCAGTGAGAACTAAGCGATGGAGACCCCTGTGGCATTGAATATTGCACCCCTCAATGCCCCACATAAGAACCTGGAATGGTTGGCCTTTGCTGACCGGGATTATCAAATCAAAGAAACAGTTGAATTAAGCAACAAATATCATATAGAAACTGTTTGTCAGCTGAAAAAGAAACACATAAGTGGTGCTGATGACATAGGTATCTGGGAGTCCAAATTGCCCATTTATTACCTTCCACAAGTCAATGTGTTCCCAGACTTCATTCATCAGTGTTGTGAACACTATGAACCATCTCAAAGAGCAGTTTTGGGTCCATCTGGGACAATTTTATTTCACATTACTCCTCAATCCATAAATGAAATGCTAAGCTTTGAGCCAACTAAACCCCGGGTGCCCCTTTCTATGAATTTTCTGCTCAAACAAGGTGCCAAGCTGCCCAGCTCAGATGTCACAAGGATTGGCCAGTTGTTCATGCGGCCAGAATATCAGCCCTGGCAACCTCCTCCTTATCTACATGTCTGGTTCACTGAAACAAGGAGACTGCTATTGGATATGATATCCTGCATTTTAGGATTCAATACCAGTGAGTTTGTGGATGAAACAACCTTGGTAATGCTATCCATGTTCACTCCAGGACAACCCCCTACTGTCCAGTATGATTATGACACATTCATTGCTGACAAAATTCATGAGCAATTCATGAATTTGGAGAGAGAGAGGGTATTAAAATACACATCCTATATATATCATTTGATATTATACTATCAGCCTGACAGTTTCCCTATTTTCTTAAAAAAGCTGGATGCAAAAGGAAACAGGAGGTCAGTGGTATTCTGGACACCAGTCTATCACCATATCTTTTACTCTCCATACAGCTACTGTGAGTTCATTGATCTATTCATCTATCCAGCCTTGTCTCTACTGCAGAGTTCTCCTGTTCCTAGACTCACCGATGAAATGCAGAAGATCCTCTAGCTTTCAAAGAATTATAGCATTGGAGATTGGTACTTCTACCAAGACCACACAGTAATTAGAATATATGGCTGTGAGCTAGCCCTCTACAGACTGCCAAAGTACGTTCCCATGAGACTTTTTGCATTAGAGTACTTCCGGCAATTTGGAAATGCAGACATGATCCATTTTCATAGCAGAAATAAGAAAGCACAGCTGAAAATTAAACACCAACTGGGTCCATTCATCTTTAATAAGAGGGGAGAAGCTTGGGGAGACGTAGACAAGATCCTAAAAAGCCTCCAGCTGAAAACAAGCTTCTATTGGGCACCATATGACCCTAATCATTTCATAAGCCTCAGAAGAATCAAGTATAGGCTTGCTACCTATGATCACTTTAGCATTCCACAAATTGAAAAATATGCTAACCAACTAGAGTGGAAAGAAGGCACATTAGTGGAGGATTATTCTGAAGAAGAATTAGCAGAGAAAGCATTTAACAGAGAAAGCATTTAAAAAATTAGAAAAAGCAGTTGACTTGGAATATTTTGGATAGGTTTGGTCTCCAGCCCCTCGGCATCTTGGAGAAAGTGCCTCATCCTCCACTGTTCCCCAGCAATCTGCCAAAGCAACTGGTCAACCAGCAAATATAGCTAAAGGCAAAGGAGTACAACAAGAGGAGTCACTTCCCAATTTGGAGCAGCAAGTAGAGCAGCAAGAAGAAATGGCTAAAATGCCTGCCTCCACAGAGCAGCAAACCCAGGAGCAGATCCCTCCAAGGCAGGAGGTGACAGTCGAAACTACAGTCTTACAGACACCTGCAAACGAGGAAAGAATGAGGAAAAGAGATAGGCAAGAGGAGACTCCTCCTACCACTTCGACAGATCAGCAAGGTGAGAAAAGGCAAAGACTTAACCCTTTCTCTGAGGAGGAAATGCCTGAAAGACCAACTGATACTATGCTCCCTCCTAGCATCGAAACATCAGCTAGCTCCTTACAGCAAGAGCAAGAACTGCAACAAGGAACAGAAGTAAGTTCTTCAAGGCAGCGGTGTCACACAGAAACTGTCAAGGGTGCGGACACGACTGACCTTCCTAGAAGTCTAAGACATTCTAATGACAAACAAGACAAAAAGGAGTGATCTTTCTCTAAATACACCTTTCATAACATGAAAACTACAAGTGTTTAGGCTTACCTTATTCCAAAACGCTGTTGTTGAAGTCCGTTCTTGACGATCCGGATGAGCTCCTCCTTCAAGTCAATTCCTGCAACCACAAACAATCAAACAATTACCAAGCACTTGCATTTCATATAATAAAACATATATCCAACATGCAGACCAAGGAACACATGAAATAACTCATTAACATAAGCTATTGAGAAAAATAAACCAGTTTGTATTAATAACGAAACAAAGAAACTCTTACAACCTGGCCTTGGTGTTGTGCAAGTTCCTCCCAGGGTCCATCAAGGGTTTTCCTCTTCTTTGACAAAGCTCACCCTCTCCCAAGTAGAATCAAGTGAAGACAATCTCTCCTCACAAAGGCTCTAATGGAAGACCTAAATCCTGCAGCATTTACCCAAAGAAAATGTATAGCTCCAACCTCCTTTCCTCCTGGCTCAATGCCTTTATTTATAGTGCTGTAAAGAGGTTATTCTGGTCCACCATCAATGGGATCATCCCCCTCTTTGGGTGGGATAGCTCCCTTATTGATGGGATAAGACTCCCCTTAATAGAGATACATGAACCAACTGGAGGCGAATCCATTTCATCAAACCGACCTCTAGAATGTTCTAGAAGTAACCACAAGTAACTTTTTCAAGATAAAACTCGCGCATTTTGTCTTTTACAGAGGGACGCACCTGTCCCTTTACATACAGAGCGTCCATGGACGCAGTTTTTGTGAACAAGGTCCGCGTCCCCGCAGGTAAGACTAGAGAGAACCTGCGACCCCAGAGATAAACATGATTTTTACAAGACTTTCTCTCTATTTTGAGTTTGAGATGGATAACAGAGGCATGAGACTTGCCTAAGAGGGTAGCATGACTGTTGATTTGAGCCATACTAACTGTAAGTAGTCAAGGTGACATTTTTTAGTGTAACAGATTGCCCCCTAAAGTGCGAAGCCTGAAATAGAATAGGGTTTTGTAATTCTAGGAAGGGTGAAGCGCTTTATCATTTCAAGGATTACCTTGTGGATGCCCTGATTGGAACCTGCAATTTTCAACACAAAATACATGGATAAGAATATATCATCACTGAGGTAGGCATTCCCATACTCAGATTCAAAACTTTAACTAATGGACTAACTACTCTGATACAGGAATGATCTTGCAGTACATCATTTTTATAGACTTTTGTAGACACAGTATGGACGCAGCCATCTGTTTATGATGAGCCTACATAGATAATGAATACAAAACTCCTCGCAGCCTGGAAACTAGATCCAGGGTCTTCACTTCTACTTCTCGAATTGGTACGATTCTAGCCATGTGATTAAATGATTCGATGTCGAACATGGTAGAAACCACTTGATTACCAGTCAATGATGTAAACTGTTAACAAGCGTGAGAGAAACCACCAGTAATGTCAATGGTCCTCAAAGTACCAAGCACAACCCGTGAAATGTGAATTGATGTTTTGATGTCGAACACTTCACGGAATCCTCTGATCGAAAGTCAATGATGTAAACTGACGTCAAAGGCGAGAAACCTGCCATTGATGCATGCAGACTTCAAGGTACCGTCGATTCCTAAGTCATCTTTCTAGATAATGTGTCGATGTCGATAGAAAGCGACCCGTTGCAGGGAAGCCCGCAACACGAAATCATTGTTCAAGTTGAAGAAATGTTGCTGTAAGGACCGACTCAGGGATGGTCAAATGGATGACAAGTATTTTGCAGATGAAAGTTTGTTGTTTGCAGACCTCTTGAACACATAACGACACAACAGATGGCTTGGTGACGAATAACTCAAAGTTAATCCCCGAAACCCAGTTAAAGACTTTCAAAGTGACGTGGTCAACTGTGAGGTGAAAGATTTCCCAACCCAGGTGAATAACAAGTGTCGTGTTCAAGAGCGGTAATAAAGTTTCTCTGAGACAAAAAGTGACAAATAGGTTCATTCTTCTCTTTTTTCCCCCACCATTTCTGGCAAATACCTCTTTATTTTTAACAAGCTTGAGGAGGATAACATATGCTTGATTGTAAGCTCATCCTTCGGACGAGTCCAACCTAGTTTAAATTCGAACCCTAGGAAGGAGTGGTTCGTTCCTGTTTGTAATTGAACAGGTCCTCTACTGTAAAAATTTAACGAGCCCAGTATAGGAGAAACTCGGCGTTTTTCCTTTTTAGAGAGTCTGAAAAAACTAAAGGAGACTCCACGTTGAACTTTTTCGTATATTTGTGTCCCTCAAGCCCGAAAAAGTATAAAATAATACCTGGGGGAACCGCTTGATCTTGCGACCAAGGAGTACTTTCATAATAGTGTCGTTGACCTGAAAAGTAAAAAGCGATCAAGGACACGTCGTTTTATTTCCTTATCGAGTTCGAAACGACAAAAACCCGGCAATCTTTTCCTGATTTTGCGGTCAAAAAAGAGCTAAAAGGGGACCGTCTTTTAATTCCGTTTTAACGAGTGTAAAAGAAACGCTCGGCAATCTTTTCATGTTTTAGGAGTCTGAAAAGGGCTTAAAAGAGAACTCCAAGGTTTCACTTTTTCGTAAGTTTTAACGAGTTCGAAAAAGGGATAAAAATGTACTCATGGTTTTCACTTTTTCGTAAGTTTTAACGAGTTCGAAAAAAGGGATAAAAATGTACTCATATGGCCGACTTTCAATTTAATTTTACGAGTAGGAAAAGACGGAAAGAACTCGACATATTTCATTTGTTTTACGAGAATGAAAGATAGCAAAATAATCTCGGGATTTTCATGAGTTTAACGAGTCTTGAAAATAACTGAAATTGACTCGAGATAGGTTTCATTTTTACAAAATCTTGAAACAGATAAAAACTATGCTTCAAAGTAGTTTCATTTTTTCACAAGCTTGAAACAGAGAGAAAACTGTGCTTGATGCCCCCTAAGCATAATTGCTAGAGCGCATGCCCCCCAGCTTCATTTCATTCAATTGGTTGGATGAAATGAAGGTTCAAGTACGAGATCATTTGAAAGACTCGACCTAAAACTATAAGAAAATTATGCAAAAACTGAAATAACTAACCTAAAAACTTAACATTTATAAGATCTCGTCAATCTCTCAACTTAAGTAGAGGAGGATTTGTTTCATTTTTTCACGAGCTTGACACAGGAGAAGAACTATGCTCGGATTCGGTTTCATGTTTACACAAGCTTGAAACGAAAAACTATGCTTGTTATTAGTTCGCATGCCCCCAGTATAATGACGCAAATCAAGGTACATGCCCCCCAAGCTTCATTGCATTCAATGAGGTGGATGGAATGAAGCTTTACTTTCAAGATCTTGGAAAGACTTGTGGGAGTTGTTTCATTTTTTAGTGAGGTTGACACAGGAAAAGAACTATCCTCAAGACTACTCTGTACAATCTACCTAACAAAAACTTTACTCTAAAAACCTTGATTCATTTTTTAACGAGCTTGACACAAGACAAGGAACTATGCTCATAAAATCCTTGATTCATTTTTTAATGAGCTTGACACAAGACAAGGAACTATGCTCATGACTACGCTCTAGAAACTACCTACTTAACCTACCCTTGTTTCATTTTTTAACGAGCTTGACACAAGACAAGGAACTATGCTCAAAAAGTTCGCATGCCCCCAGCATAATGATGCAAAACGAGGTACATGCCCCCCAGGCTTCATTGCATTCAACCGGCTGGATGAAATGAAGGTTTACTTTCAATATTTAACTTGAAAAGGGAGTTGTTTCATTTTTATGGAGGTTGACACAAGAAAAGAACTATCCTCATACCTGATTCATTTTTTAATGAGGTTGACTCAGTAACAGGAATTGTCCTCAAAATCCTACTTTCTACAATCTACCTACATATCCTAAAATCTACCTGATTCATTTTTTAATGAGGTTGACTCAGTAACAAGAACTATCCTCTTACCTGATTCATTTTTTAATGAGGTTGACACAGTAAAAGGAACTTTCCTCACAAACCTACTTTCTAACTATATGACCTAAAAAACTAGCTGATTCATTTTTTAATGAGGTTGACTCAGTAAAAGAACTGTCCTCATGCTAGCCTATTTCATTTTTTAACGAGGTTGATACAGGAAAAAACTATCCTCGTAACATTGATCATGGCTTCCAACTGGAGGAAAGACATGTCAATGGACACACCTTGATCATGGCTTCCAAGAGGTCTTCATCCGAAGGAAGAATACTTCTTGGGAAGGAACACATGTCAAGGGACTCAAAAGGGATAAGAACATCGTGTTCAAGTAATCCCATAGAGTTTTCCATGTCAATTACCGGAGCTAAATCAAAGGAAGATGAGCAAACAGTGAGAGGCTCACTTACATCGGTAACTGAAATCATGGGACCGGTTGCCACATAATTAACCCGTGGCAGGGTAGATACCACTTTAGAATCAGGAACATTTAGGGGTGTCATATTATTGGTAGTTGAAAAAAGACTAGGGAACGAAAGCTGGTCTACAGTCACAATACTACCATTGTGAGGGAAAGACATCACGCGAAAGAGTGTCGATACGACAGCTTTCATTGCATAAACATAGTCTCGCCCAAGGAGTAAATTGAAATCCAAGGGACCTCGAACTACCATAAGATCAATACAGACAGTTTTACCTTCCAAGGTAATAGAAAACTTAGGAAGGATCCCTAAAGGTTCACTAATGGTTCTGTTAAAAGCTTTCAGATTCTGCGTAATAGGCGCAAGCTGAGGGGAACCCAAAGCTTTCCAAACATTTGAGGATAAAATACTAACAGAAGCACCTTCATCTACCTGAGTACGATGTATGTCCCTACCACCAGCCTTGACAATGATTTGGAAAGGGATGGAGGAAGGAAGACGAGGTTCTGTCAGTCTATTCCAATCAAAGGAAAAGACCTCAGTACTTGGAGGGGGTTCTGTAGAAACAGGTGAAATGCCCCCCGGCATAGAAGAATCCGATGTAACAAGAAGAACATCAGCGGTATGAAATTTACTCTCGAAAAGGAGAGTGTGATCGACCAAATGTGAAATTGAATCGACCACTTGATCAACTAATGGATCATCAACCTGAGTGACATGTGTTTCACTCTCCAATGGGAGAGTGTGATCGACTGTACTTGAATTTAGATCAATCACTCCGTCAGTTGACGGCAAGTTGGGAGAAAGTTTACGGTAACCAGTTGGAAATTCTTGCTGTGGAACAGTAAGTTTTTCAAACAATGTTGAGGCTTCATCCATGTGAGGGCAAATGTGAGTTTGATGACTCCCTTTGCATAACTTACAAGGAAACCTAACTTTACCCTTTTCCCCAGGAACCTGACTATCACTGGTTGATGGATCAACAGAAAGTTGATGAGATTTTTCTGACCATACTTCCAAGACCTTTGGAATACCAGGACAATTGACAAGGAAGTGGTCACCCTTACAAAGCTTGCAAGGGTATTTGGGTTTACGGTGCATGTCGGAATTTTCCTCAACACAACTAACACTTACAGCCATGGTTGGTTGGTTGACTTCTTTCTTATCTTGCTTCTTCTTCTTCTTCTTCTTCTTCCCTTTCTTCTTCTTCTTAACCTCCTGGTTACTAGCAGCAAGGCTTTTACCAGGCGAAGAGGAAGAAATGGAGGAAGAAAAATTAGGCGAAGAAGGTAAAGGGTCAACAGAAGCTTGGTGATGTTGAGATGGTGAACTCTGTTGAGGTGAAGCATCCGGTTGAGGTGGAACAATTGGAGTACTTTGGGCCAACGAAGTTGAAAATAACCATATTGGTAATCCTATTGTAAATCCAGGTAATGACAAAGTAGCCATATAAGGAGGACCAACATTTCCAAAATAAGGAAAAGTACTAGGATTCTCGTTAGGAGGGGTTCCTAGGTTGATAAATTCCGGAACATTTGCCATTATATTCAACTTCAGTGAATTTTATAAACAATTTAAAACTAAAATTAACAATTAACAATTCACACTTAACAACTAAAATTCACAATTCACACCTATGGTCTCTAAAAGTAAAAACAAACAAATTAACACGCGCTATCAAATCTAGGAGTCAAACCATACACAAACAGTAGCCTTCCGGACCGAAAACACTAGTTGGTGATGAAGTCCAACATCGCCGAATTCAGTACAGAAGTGGTGGGTGGAACAGTTACCCCGGCAACCTGCTTAATGAATAGACCGGCACAAGTTCCTCCACTTTAACCGTCTCGAAGTGAAGTGAACCCCCCGGAAAATCCAAGTGAGTATAACCGACGTCTGCTCCAGGTACAGTGGGACCTTCCCTCCACCGTCACCTTGGTAGAACCCTAAATATTATGGTCACTAAGGTCACCAACAGTAACAAATACACCTGGGGGAACAGTCTAAACTCCGACAGCACGCAAGGGCAGAGTAGCAAGCTCCAATCCCCTTACCGGCTCCTTGACAATAATCCAAGGTTTACCGATAAGTGACCCCTGGCTCCTCGACAATGGTTAATCCGAGGTTTACCGTTTGTAATACGTACTGTCTGGCGTCGTTCCCAACGAGGGAGGAATGATCCCCTCACTGGTTCGGACACGAGCTCGTGCTTCTCCTTTAAGAGGAGCTTTCCCAGAATGTAACTGAAACAATTGGATTTGTTCTACTCAAGATAGACTATCTGTTTGGTTTTGTAGTCTTGGAGAGTTAAGTACTCAGCTACTCCAAGACCCTAGCCTAAGCTATGTTGGTGTTTCATAGCCCTAGAAATGTAAAAATTACTAGATGAATTTTAATTAAGCGCTGTGTTATTAAGGTTGTTATTACTCAAATGGGTAAATGGAGATGAAACCAATGGTGTTATGACCCGACTCAACTGAATGCAATCGAATATGATAATGCAATCCTTTCAATTCGATGAATCCTAACTAAAGTAAGGAGAGAGTTTCCATTCACTTCCAACAATGCAAAAAATTGATCACTAAGAGAAAATATAACAAATTCTCTAATGCACTAATTTTATCAAGAAAAACTAATGCAAATCAATTCCAAACCATTTTTTTATTTTTTATTTTGTGTAAATTCAAACCAAAGAAAACTGATCTAAATCTACGATGAATTTTTCAGAATGTAAACTATGCAATTGTAATCTAAGCACAATTCACTTGAAAAGTATGCAAATGTAATCTATGCACATTTTTCATTCATATTCTGAAAATGAGAACTCTAATTATGCAAATGTGATCTATGCAAGAGAATTCTCAAACACAAGATGATTCTAATGTTATCTAAGAACCAATCAAGTGCAAGTCGAGAAAATTGGGTGAGAGTTCCAAAGATCAAAACATAAAAACACTCAAAGGCGATTAACACTCATACACAATTTAGCCCCCCCCGGCGAATGAGGGGGAAATTTTTTTGCAAAAACACAAGCAAAAAGATGCAAAATTGTGAAAAGACTGAGAGAAACCTCCAAGTAATGACCAAAGGAAATCAAATTAAGAATTTCTCAAGAAAGAGACTCAAAACACCCAATTGATGAAAGCTAAGAGCAGGAACAAGCTTAGGTGAAGTTTCTGGACAAGGGACTAATGAATCTGGGCAGAAAAAACTAAGAAAAAACAAAATCTAAGAGCAAAAAAGGCAAAAAGGGAGTTTTCCTAAATTTTTACAGGAAGACGCAGGCAACCCGTTAGCACAGGTGCGGGCCCGCTCTGTGCACATAGCAAAAGTGCGTCCAGGGACGCACTGTGCAGCACTCAGAGGATGCGTCCGTCTGAAAAACTCAAGAAAAACCAAAATAAAACTAATCCTAAGCTAACCCACCCAGAGACAGAATCACAGAGCCAAAACCAGAAAAATAAACCAATTTTCTCAAAGCAAAGTTCACATAAAGGAAAAGACTTTTCATTAATGGAATCCCCAGTGGAGTCGCCAATTTGTCACACGGAAACTGTCAAGGGTGCGGACACGACTGACCTTCCTAGAAGTCTAAGACATTCTAATGACAAACAAGACAAAAAGGAGTGATCTTTCTCTAAATACACCTTTCATAACATGAAAACTACAAGTGTTTAGGCTTACCTTATTCCAAAACGCTGTTGTTGAAGTCCGTTCTTGACGATCCGGATGAGCTCCTCCTTCAAGTCAATTCCTGCAACCACAAACAATCAAACAATTACCAAGCACTTGCATTTCATATAATAAAACATATATCCAACATGCAGACCAAGGAACACATGAAATAACTCATTAACATAAGCTATTGAGAAAAATAAACCAGTTTGTATTAATAACGAAACAAAGAAACTCTTACAACCTGGCCTTGGTGTTGTGCAAGTTCCTCCCAGGGTCCATCAAGGGTTTTCCTCTTCTTTGACAAAGCTCACCCTCTCCCAAGTAGAATCAAGTGAAGACAATCTCTCCTCACAAAGGCTCTAATGGAAGACCTAAATCCTGCAGCATTTACCCAAAGAAAATGTATAGCTCCAACCTCCTTTCCTCCTGGCTCAATGCCTTTATTTATAGTGTTGTAAAGAGGTTATTCTGGTCCACCATCAATGGGATCATCCCCCTCTTTGGGTGGGATAGCTCCCTTATTGATGGGATAAGACTCCCCTTAATAGAGATACATGAACCAACTGGAGGCGAATCCATTTCATCAAACCGACCTCTAGAATGTTCTAGAAGTAACCACAAGTAACTTTTTCAAGATAAAACTCGCGCATTTTGTCTTTTACAGAGGGACGCACCTGTCCCTTTACATACAGAGCGTCCATGGACGCAGTTTTTGTGAACAAGGTCCGCGTCCCCGCAGGTAAGACTAGAGAGAACCTGCGACCCCAGAGATAAACATGATTTTTACAAGACTTTCTCTCTATTTTGAGTTTGAGATGGATAACAGAGGCATGAGACTTGCCTAAGAGGGTAGCATGACTGTTGATTTGAGCCATACTAACTGTAAGTAGTCAAGGTGACATTTTTTAGTGTAACAAGCGGACCAAGGTAGATTCTAGCATCAAGAAGCAGTTTACAGACATAAAAGCAAGGAATGAGCCGGTTAGATACCAGCTCTATAACCAGCTGCTCAGAATGGCACCAACCAATCAAGAAAGGCTCATGTCAGCCTATGATATCCAAGAAGGAAAAATGACTCTTAGTCATTTTAGGCCTACTATGCAGCAACCTCAATCAGCTGCAGACTACATCAGAACTAATTTGGAGGTGTTTGCCAAAGACATCCACCCCATGGACCAGATCGAGCTGCACAAGCAAACAGGGGAGATGCTCTATTCTACATTGGCTGATAAAACTCTGTTAGCACACCGATTGCAAAATTCTCTACACAATATTGCCGCTCAGCTGGAATTAGAAAAGGCATCATCTCAAGCCAAGGACAACAGAATTAAGTCCTTGGAGGAAATTATTATAGAGCTAGGACATGATCCAAGTGATCCTAAGGGTGTACAGGCCTTGATGAAG
Organism: Pinus tabuliformis; assembly: GCA_031772625.1. Taxonomy (NCBI): domain Eukaryota; kingdom Viridiplantae; phylum Streptophyta; class Pinopsida; order Pinales; family Pinaceae; genus Pinus; species Pinus tabuliformis. The sequence goes on from CM062806.1 coordinate 365,614,145, forward strand.
AAAAAGGATGAGGATATAGCAGCTTTGAGAAAGCAGATCAAAATACCACCTACCCATCACCCTCAGACTGAAGGGGTTGCAGAACAAAAGAAAGATCAAGATGTGGTTGCTCTACTCTTGACCTTGCATAAGAGATTGGTGGAAACAGAGGGTGCCTTGGAGGTGGCATTAAAGGCAAAACAAGGAGAATTACCAACTCAGCCAGCACAGACATCTACAGCCATTGAAGATGTGCCTCTTGTAACTACTTCAGCAGGTCCTCCCACTGGACAAACATCAGAGGCAGGCCCTTCAGGCTCAGCACCAGCTCCAGAAGCGACAGCACCAGCAACAACATCAGAACAGGTACCCAGCCTTGACATGCAAAATATGAGGAAAGAACTAGAGGCTCTTGAAGCACAGATGGCAGAACTAAAGGTGGCTAGAGAGAAATTGGCTACGCTTGAAGAAAAATATGACAAATCAAAGCAGAATATAGTTGAAAGAACAAGAGAGGTAAGGGCTCTGGAAAAAAGGATAAAGGAGTTAGAAAAAGAGCTTACTCTCGACAAAACTATAAGTGAAATCAAGAAGATCCTATGGGCCAACATTGGTCAATCCATTACTGACTAATGGCAGTCCATTGAAACTATCCATGAGCAAATGGATCTCCTAAGCAGGGCAAAAACAGAAGGTCAAAGAGCCCGGGCATCCTTGGGAAGTATGCCTGAAATAGCCAACAGAATGATTCAAGTGCTTAACAACCGCACCGGGCTTCAGCTAGCAGGAATGGGTATCAGAGACAGGACTGATACCATATTACTAATAAAGAGGGTGCTTACCTTGAGGAACTATGTTCAAACTCTGCACAGAAGATGTCAAGAAATGCAGATAGAGGTAAATGAATTCATTGCAAAAATCACTGCATTGCATAACAGAGGTCTTCCCAGCTTGGTAACTAGTGCAGGAAGGTTGTTAACACATGAAAATTATGCCAAGAGGGTCAACAATTATGCAACAAATCAAATAACAGCATCTGCAAGCAGTCTAGAGGAAGCAGGTCCCCCATCTGGGCAGACTCTCTATGAGAAGTTGGAGAATTTGTCTTTTATTGAGCATGAGATCAAGCACCTTTTTGAAGCACCTCCAAATTACTACAAATATACTGAAGCGGATGAGACTCTGATTAAAATACAAAGACACCAATTTCCTACTGAAGATTGGTGGAGAGGCATGATAGAAACATTGCTCTAAGGAATCAAATTTGGAAGAGAAACTGAATGACAAAGATGATGACTAGGCACCAATGGATGATTACAAGTGATGCGACTACAACAGCAGCATCGTGGCAAAGCAGCAAGAAAGAAAAGACTTCCGAAATAAATGCAAATCAGTCAGCCAGCCCAGTTAGTTTCAAAGTCAAGGGTCTCTGACAAAGATAAACAACTGTTTATTGATATTTTAATAGCAATAACTTTTTGTATCTACTATTCGTAGAATGTTGGTAAGAAAGTTATGAGTTAATGACTCATCTTTCAGATATTTTGTGTAACACTTTTGTATATATACCCCCACGCATAACTTATTTGGGGTTGTTGATTTTTTTTCTGAAGAGCTACACTGTAATTACAGACTTTGAATACAAGAAGCTGATGAAGTTCCTGAAATTCTACGTTGTTTGATGTGTTGTGATGAGATTGCTTGTTGCTGCAGGATTCCTGCGTTATTTCATGATACAATAAGTTTTCTAAACTGTGTCTTTATATTCTCTTCGCTTACAAAACCCGTATATGTTGTATATTTAATGATCTTAGCATCAGAGAAAAAGAGTAGTTCAGGATTTGTTTATTAAACACCCTAAGCTCAACCTCTGCTGTTAATTATGTTTTCTTTAGAATTAGTTATGAATGTGAAATTCTTAATTGCTCACATTTACACTGAATCTTTCATAGCGGATAATGTTCAGGAATTCTGATTTGCTCCTGAGCAATATTTCATTTCTCCATCTCAGCAGCATAGTGAAAGAACCTTAATTGCCTCTCATTGACTGATTGAAATCCATACTTCCCAAATTTGAAGGTTGTCTCATGAATGCCCATCTGGCTCTGCAGTATCATCATTCTCACCAAACACCTCAAGCAACACATAATCATAGACTCCAATGCCCAATGGACTAAAACCCTCTGAACATTGCATTGCAGCTGTTAGAAGATATCATTCAACCAGACTTTAAACAAAATTTAGTACATTATAACTAGCCTAAAATTCCCAAAACAAAGCTAAATCACAAAGAGAGAGCCCTCTCTGATTGCAGGTGGGCTAGAACCTGTAATCCAAAGGTTGGTTAGTGGTTACCTCGGCCGTATTCCTTTAGGAGTCAAAGGGAACAACCTGAGTGTTAACAAGCCCAATCAAGGAAGAAAGAAATCACAAGAAGTTTTCTGACAACACTGACCTCCTTCCTCTTCGAATATCAGTCATCGTGAAGCACTGAAACTCCTACTACAAAATTCTAGGCTGCAGATCCCAGAAAGGAAATGAGATCAAGGCCTCATCAATCAAGCATCTCTAGGATAAAGCTCTCTGTCAAATTGTTGGTCAAATGATCTATATCTAAGGCCTTTTCTCATGACTGTAGCTAGGAAGATTTGGTTGCTTTAGGGTCAAATCTTTTATTATGAAATCACCCTTGAATTGAATTTGGTTTGGAGATAGTGTCTCTCTCAGAATTCTTTCTCTGTTGCAGATTTATATAAAATCATATCTGAAGCTATAAAGTTCCTAGCATCTAAGCTCATATATATAATATTATTCTTGAGCTCATTGACATGCCTTCAACCTTGTATTAGGGCTTTATCTGTCTCACAGAGAAGTATAAAAGGCTACAAAAGGTGAAGTATCCTCAGCCCTTGGACATCAATCAAGAGGGTTTGAAAAATAGTGTTCATGATTTTCCATTGGGTAGATGCTTATTGAAGGTAAAGGATCAACCTTTGTGCATCCCTGAGATTCTAGTATCAAAGGAAAGGGGGTTCATGACAAATAAATATCATTTCAAGGATCTTGAAATCTGAAACACAATGATCTAAAATCTCATTTAAATACGTATGATTGTTATTGGTGTCTAAGCCAAAAGCATCTCAACATTTCTTCTCATATCAACTCATTGAGGCAATCAGGACACACACATGGGTTTAGCCTAGAGCCATCACTTTTTATATGATTTTTACATCTTGGGTTTAAGAAACCTTTATATACTCTAATGAGTAATTTCTAGTACCCATGCTCAGTGCATGCTGCACATTATTTTTCATAGATGCCAAATTTTCATTCCATTAGTTAAAGCTAGGATAGAATTAGTCTTAGTTAAAGGAGTTTGTTTTATTTGATGGATTCAAACTGAATTTAATTTACTATGGTTTTTCCTTTCCTTTAATTTACTCTGGTTTCAATAACCATCAAATCTTCCAAAGACAGAAATTCGATAATAGAACTAGAGTCAGATAGATACTTACTGCTGTGAGAAATGGATACAGTCGAAGGTTCTTTCCCAAGGCTTGGTGGGTCGATGGGCTCCATGAACTATTTTTCCCTCTTACCCAAATTTATCAACGGCCTTTGCTGCAGCAGCCTCAGAGGGGTTTTTGTTGCCTATGCTAGGGAAAATGTATGATTTCGAAGGGGATGTCCAACAACCAAAGATTTTTCATCAGTTACTCGAGTCCAAAATTTCTGGAATAGGTCTATCAACCTCTTTCACTGCCTTGGAGGAGAAGGCGACAACCTATAGAAAGAGAGGGGAATTTTTTGGGTGACGGTGGAAAGGAAAAACCCTATTTGAACCTTATGTTGGTCTGGGGTTCCATAGCAAAATCAAGGAGCCGCACAAGTTCAAGTTAGGTGTCTCGTTACCTACACAAAATGTAGGTTTTAACCCCGTACAAAAATTACCTGCATACAAATTCTAAATCACAGAAAAATAAACAATGCGAGAGCATAACACATAAAACACATATACACATAGATTTTCCCCTGGATCCCAAAACCGGGACTACCAGCTCGATTTTTCATTATTATTCCTTTCAATGTTACAATACATATTTATACATGCTGAAGCATCCAATTCCATGGACCGAAAACCATCGCGTCCAAAACCATCGACCAAAAACCATAGGGAGGTTCGCCCAACCTAATATAGGGTCCAAAAAAAAAATTCCTGGGGCGCTGCCCCGGACACCGTAGAGGGGGGCTACCCGCCCCCCTATGACCCCCCCGCTGCACAATCGGCGCAACGAAGGGAGCGCTCCACCCCCCCTCTAACCCCCCTGTTCACTACGTGGGTTAGTCATGGAAAGAATATAACACAACCCAACAATCTCCCACTTGTTGTTTTCTTTCCACACGGGGCCACAGGAGAGCTTAGTCATTTTTTCCAGCCCTAAAATGCCCATTGTTTCTCTACACCAAGAGAACTTATCAGAGCTCACATATTTTGTCAATGCATTTGCAGTACCTTTACCAGCAACACCTTTTTGTCTTCTATCATATCCCTCACAAAGTGATATTGAACATCAATGTCCTTTTTCTTTGAATGATAAGCAGGGTTCTTTGCCAAGAAAATTGCACTTTGGCTGTCACAGTCTATTCTTATAGCTCCCTGTACTAACCCCATACTTGAACACAATCTCTACAACCAAACTGCTTCCTTGCTTGCATGAGTGGCTTCCATGTATTCTGCCTCTGTAGTTGATAGTGCCACTACAGATTGTTTCTTATTCATCCAACTGACTGCACCTCCAAATAGGTTAAACACATACCCACTTGTAGATCTTCTCTGATCCAGATCTCCAGCCTAGTCTGCATCAACAAAGCCATGAATATCCAACACTCTGTCCAATCCTGGTCTTCCTTGGTAGCACAAACCATAATTACTAGTGCCATGCAAATATCTGAAAACTTGCTTCACTGCTGTCTAGTGCTCCTTCCCTAGTTTTGACATAAACCTGCTCAATACTCCCACTGCATGTGCAATGTCTGGTCTAGTACAGACCATTGCATACATCAGGCTACTGACTGCACTCGCATATGGAACACGGGACATGTCCTATTTCTCTTCTTGTGTCTTGGGACATTGTTCAGCAGATAACCTCACAACTACAGGAATAGGAACCTTCACTGGTTTACTATACTGCATATTAAACCTCTGCAGTATTGTCTCGACATACTTCCTCTGGTTTAACCAGAGCTTCCTCTTTTCCCGATCTCTTTTAATTTCCATGCCCAAAATATAGTTTGCAGCACCAAGATCTTTCATGTCGAATTTGGAGGACAATTCGGTCTTCAAATCCTGGATAATTTCTTTGTCATTTCCAACCAGCAACATATCATCCACATACAACACCAGATAAATAACACGGTCACCAATCAATTTAAAATACACACAGTGATCTGCTTTGCTTCTGGTGAAGCCAAGTCCCCGTATAAATGTATCAAATTTCTGATACCACATCCTTGGTGACTGTTTTAACCCATACAGAGACTTCTTTAACTTGCATACCAATTCTTTCTTACCCTTCACCGCAAAGCCTTCAGGTTGCTTCATGTAGATTTCCTCTTCCAAATCCCCGTGAAGAAATGCTATCTTCACATCCATCTGTTCTACCTCAAAATTAAAAGCAGCAACAACAGATAAAAGTAACCTAATAGAAGTTACCTTGGCAACAGGAGAAAAAATATCACCAAAATCAATTCCCGACACCTGGGAATAACCTTTTGCTACCAACTGAGCTTTGTATTTCTCCACCTCCCCTTCTGCATTTGTCTTCCTTTTGAACACCCATTTTCTGCCAATGGGTTTCCTTCCAGCCGACAACTCCACCAGATCCCAAGCCTCATTTTTGTGCAAAGATGCCATTTCATCAACCATGGCCTCTTTCTAGAGTTTTCCATCCTCTCAATCCACTGCTTCCTTCACAGTTCTGGGATCATCATCAGTAACAGACAAAACAAAATTTGAACAGAAAGCAGATGGATTATACCTTTCTGGCTGCCTTCTTTCTCGAATTGATCTTCTCAGAGCCGGAGTTTGTGGCTCTTCATCTTCTGATTCCTGCTCTATTGTAGAGTCTGATTCTTCCTCCTTTAGCTCAAACTCTATCTTATCAGGTTCCTTTGGTTGGACTTCATGTTTAATAACATCTTTCACCTCTCTGAACACCACATCTTGGTTGTACACAACCTTCCTTGTTACTAGGTTCCAAAGCTTATAACCCTTTAAACCATTATTATACCCAATAAAGATGCACTTTTCAGATTTACTATCCAACTTGGTTCATTTCTCCTTTGGAACATGTACATATGCATCACATTCAAATACCCTCAGATGTGAAAGAGAGGGTTTCTTACCAGTCCATACTTCTTGTGGAGTATTATCCTCCAACGCTGATGAAGGTGACTTGTTGACAAAGTAACATGCAGTATCCACCGCCTCTGCCCAGAATTCCTGTCCTAACCCGGCACCACTGAGCATGCTTCTTTCCCTTTCCATCAATGTCTTGTTCATTCTTTCTGCGACTCCATTTTGCTGAGGTGTATATGGAGTAGTCTTCTCCCGTGCTATACCACAATTCTTACAGAATTCTTCAAATTCCTTGCTGCAATACTCTCCACCATTATCTGTCCTCAACACCTTTATCTTCTTCTCTGTCTGATTTTCCACCAGAGCCTTAAATTATTTAAACCTGTCAAAGACTTCAGATTTCTTCTTAAGGAAATATATCCATGTATTCCTTGAGAAGTCATCTGTAAATGATACATAGTACACAGACTTACCTAGTGATGGAACCTTCACAGGTCCAAACACATCGCTGTGCACAAGCTCTAATATCAGTTTCGCCCTCTTAGCACCAGAGGAGAAACTCACCCGATTCTGCTTCCCATATACACAATTTTCACAGAAATCAAAATCCAAAGAGCTATTACTCATACCTTCTACCATATCTTTACCATGAAGTATTCGAAGGCCCTTCTATCCAATATGTGCAAGCCTTTGATGCCATAGCATGGTCTTCTCTCCAGAGACCACTAGATTTTCAGCTCCACTTTCAGGAACTACAGAACTGTTGCAACCATCAACAACAGTGCTACCTTGCAGCTTGTATAGAGTTCCAGTCCAAACTCCCCGCATCAATACTAGTGCTCCCCGAACCATCTTGCAGGTATCCTTCTCGAACACTGTTTTTACACTTGCATCATCCAACTTGCTTACAGAAATCAGATTTCTGGCCAATGCAGGAATATGCAGAACACCCGGAAGTGTTCTAACCCTTCCACCTTGCAACTTCAACTTTACTTTTCCACGACCAATGATTCTAGCCTTCCTATCATCTCCTAAGAAGACATCACCACCATCGTATTTCTCATACTCACAGAACCACTCTCTATGGGGAGTGAAGTGAAAGGATGCACCTGAGTCAATCAAACATGCCTCATGATCTACATGTGTACTTGAAGAAGCCAAGTACACATCCCCACCTTCATCTGAGGTGGTTTTCGCCTCTGCAGAAGGAGCATCATCAGATCCCTTTCCTTTATCAGGAGCTTTAGATTTACAATCCCTTTTGAAGTGCCCTTCCTTTCTGCATTTCCAGCACACCACCTTTATAGGTTTTCCTAGAGATTTAAATCTCCCTCTAGATTTAGATCTCCCACTCGATGACTTATTTTTGTTTCTATTCTAGGACCGTCCTTTTACAGACAAGGCATCACCATTCTGGCTCTCCATATTTTTCCGTCTCATCTCCTCCGTCAGCAAGGCTGAGACTATTTCATCAAACTGCAAAGCAGTTGCATTGCTACCTATTGCAATAACCAGACTATCCCACGAATCTGGTAGAGAACACAACAAACTGATGCACTTATCTTCATCTGAAATTTTAATATCAACAGACGCTAACTGACTTACCACAGTATTAAATGTGTTCAGATGCTCTCTCACCGAGTCTCCATCTTTCATACTCAGGTTATATAGCTTTTTCCGCAGGAACAGTTTATTCACTAGAGACTTATATTGGTACAAAGTCCCTAACCTGTCCCACAAAGCCTTCGCCGTAGCTTCCCCTGATACATTCGGCAATATTGAATCTAAGACACACAATCGTATTGTGCTCTTTTCCTTCCGATCAAACTTCTTCCATTCTTCATTGGTCACTCCCATTGGTTTAGTACCTGGATCTACCGCGATCCAATATCTTTATCCACCAACAGATCCTCCATCTTGAGTTTCCACAACTCAAAACTATGACCATTGAACTTCTCGATCTCTATCTTTCCGCTGCTCGCCATCTTCTTTCACCACCAGAATCGATCTCACAGATCTCCCACTGAACAAGGTCTACCACAAGCCCAAGCGAAACCCCTCAGCAACAAAGGTGTCCCCTTGAAGCTAAAACAGCTCTGATACCAAATGTAGGTTTTAACCCCGTACAGAAATTACCTGCATACGAATTCTAAATCACAAAAAAATAAACAATGCGAGAGCATAACACATAAAACACATATACACAAAGATTTTCCCCTGGATCCCAAAACCGGGACTACCAGCTTGATTTTTCGTTATTATTCCTTTCAATGTTACAATACATATTTATACATGCCGAAGCATCCAATACCATGGACCGAAAACCATCGCGTCCAAAACCATGGACCAAAAACCATAGGTAGGTTCACCCAACCTAATATAGGGTCCAAAAAAAATTTTCCCGGGGTGCTGCCCCGGACCCCGTAGAGGGGGGCTACCCGCCCCCCTCAAACCCCCCTATGACCCCCCCGCTGCGCAATCGGCGCAACGAAGGGGGGGCTCTAACCCCCCGGTTCACTATGTGGGTTAGTTGTGGAAAGAATATAACACAACCCAACACAAAACCCCAACAATCCCCTGCCTCTATCAAGCTGGAAGGGAAAAATAGGATACTCGTAGAAAACCGTTGCTCTCCATTACTGAAACCTCCTCCAGAATTCAAAAATTCATGGTTTGAACAAAATTTCTGAAACCTTTTCCAGAATTCAAAAATCCAGGGTATGAAGAAAATTGTGCCCATTATTCTTCTTCCATTCTTGAAAGCTCCTTGAGGGTGCTCCTTGAGGGTTCGAACAAAAATGGCATCTCCCACCTCGAAATTTTATTTGGTGACTAGTACACAGGAGATAAAATGTCTTAACTAAAGTTATTAAATTGCCATGGTATGTTTTAATAAGCTCTTATGAAAAAATATATATATATCTTCTAATGCCTCTCAATGTCTTCAATGGGGAATTTTGATTATGATAATTTAATAAATAAAATGAAATTTTAAGATGAATTCATGTAGTAGTGATTCAATGGAATGGAATCATTTTTAAATGCTTTGGAAACTTTTTTTCATGATGTTTTCAGATATATATTTTTTTCTAGATAGCTTCACCTTTTTCAAAGGGAGAAGAGGCGATAGTCTCTTGTAGTAGTGATTCAATAAAATGGAATCATTCTTAAATTTTTGGAAACCCTTTCCCATGATGATTTTAGACATTTACCCTTTTTCTAAAAAGTTTCACCACTTTCAAAGGGGCAAGAGGCAACAGTCTCTTGTTTCTCTTTCACAAAAGGTGTCATATCACTCCTTTTCAAAGGAATTAGAGTGACACGCTTCAAAATGTCACATTTAGCCATGGTTTGAATCTAGGTTTTAAGCTAGTGAGGTGGAAGGGTCTCTAAGCTTGTTTAGGTGTACAGTTAAAAATGAACATTTCACTGTCATTCTCATGTTAAAATAAAAGCTCATGGAAGAGATCAGTCTTCTCTTTTTATCAATCTGATAAATAGTTTACATATGGAAGAGGGTATATCTTGGCTACAAACATGGGCTATAAAGTTTGGGGTGGCATGGGACAACAATAAAAAGGTTTGTTGACAAATGTATATCCTCCCAATCACCCCCCCAGGAATAGGCCTCAGTGCAAAATGGCTACATGAATCTTCAAAGGAAATTTAGGATGAATATTGTGCTCGCAAGCTGAAGTTTCATGAACAAGATATGAGAAAGGATATTGTTGGGACGTTTAAGAATAATTTAAAGCAAGATACGTAAGCTCAAAAACCCCAAGGAGAAACCCAAGATAAACATATGAGCTCTAACCCTCGTCCTAAGTCATCCAATGCTACTTCTTAACAAAAAGTCTATTATTGGTGTTGCTGGATAAAGAAAAAAAGGAGAGGGATGCTAATGATAGGGAAGGGAGAGTGAAGATGAGATAGGTGAGGTCGACGTTTCCCCTAGACAACGCCATTTCCCCTATTCCCCAAAGTCTATTTCCTTTTCTTCATGAAAGGCATATTACATTAGATATATTAATAATTATAAGCCATGCATTTTGACACCCTTGTACATTCTTTTTTATTAATGAAAAATCTTCGACTTATAAAAAAAATAACACACTATACTCACACACAATGCAATAAGCAAGCCCCCATCGATGTTATGCACTACTTTAAATGGGTTTAATAGCCTTGGATGGCTCTAACAATCATAGTTGAATGTATATGATGTTAACTAATTTAACCAACAAATCATGCCTTCGACAATGGTAACGAGACTTACACTCCATTTACTACATTAAATAATCAAGTGAGGCTTTAATAATTGTAACCAAACATACAAGTCATTGAACAAGTTAACCAGCCTAACACAACCTTAATAGTGATAACCAAAATGTACATGTTATTAATCAATTGACCATTGTGTCATGCCTCTAACATGTGCAATTGAACATAAATGTTGTTGATGGGGTTGACCTATCTAACATATCTCCCACAATTGTAGTCAAACATGCATGCTGATTCAATTAATCTCCTAGATAATGTTAATAAAAAATACATATTAATATCCAACCTAACATGTCACTAATAGTGACAATGGAATGTGCATGTCAATGGCTAAGCTAATCGACCTTATATGTTGTTCATTGAGATGATTAACACATAGCTCACTAAGCTAACCAAGTTGACAAACCATTGGTTTTGTCATTGAACTAAAATGCCTTCAATAGACACAACTAAATGTACATGATGTTACACTAGTAAACCATCAGACATGCCTTTAACAGTAGTAACAAAGTGTCCAAGTTCTAGATTGGGAAAACCAAACTAATATACCTATGATAATCATAATTGACCATACATGTTTCTTGTGATCAACCGTTCAAGTTTTCCCTTGCTTCTATACAAAATTAAGCATTCCATGCAACTCTCAAAGTAACTTTGATACATATAGAAATTAAGTTTGTATTTACATGTTCGATTTGTGTTAAAGTGTTTCCTCTTTAAAGATCACAAGATTCGATCCAATGGAAATTAAGGTATGTACACATCCATAGATTAAATAGTTAAAGGATTGAATGGAGGGCATCCCTTGTCTCACAAACAAGGGGGTCTCATATGTCAACTTGGCAGCTACCTGCATTATAACTTAATATTAAATAATATTCTTATTTTTTCAATTAATATGAATGCTTCTAATATTTAATATATTGTTAAGGAGATTACCCCTTGACTGATTAGTGAAGTATTTAATATTGGATGAGAGAGTTGTAAGGCTGAAATTTTGGCTACCACAGGCTAAGTTTGGTGTTTGTATTATGTCAATGCAAAATTAGATTTCACACCTCTCCAGGAATCAATCAAAATCATTTACACATACCAATCAAAGGCATTAAATAGATGGTTAAAGAAGTGGTTGGCAGGAGTTCACTATCATATCCATCCAACGGTTTCCAAACTAGAGAAACAAGGGCATGCGTTTGATTTATGGGCTAACGTTTGAAAGATTGCTACAAGGAGAGGAGTTGGTGGGAGTTCTTATTATGAAAAGGCCTTGCACCTCTTCGTTTATTTCTTAAGGTACGCTTGAAATAAGTGATTATATATATATGATACATATAATATGAAAACCAATCAAAACTCAACAATATTGAACATTTGCATGAGACATAACTTAATTTATTTTCAATATATTTTTTCTTTAAAAAAGGCAAGATATGCTACCATGATGTAATACAATGATTCACCAATATTGGGCACCAAGAAAATGACTTGGACCACAGATGTTATGTACGATTACAATCATCCACTATAAGCTATGATTATTAGCCACTCTGACACCCCTCATTTATGGTCACTCATTGAACATGCTCATGAAATTTGAGATCATTGGACATGGTTAACATGCGTTGGTTAACACAATCTAGTATGGTGTGAGGGCGTTGCCTACAATGCAAGCTTTCTAACACCCTTTACAACAACATTTCTTCACAAAAGGCATTTGACATTGATTCATAATTTTGCATTTGTATATGAGAAAGAAACTAAATGTTACTTCTCCCTTATCCATGATAATGCTCTTGATTACAAATTGATCAGAGTATCATGACATTGCCTTTCTCCCTTTGTGTGAACTTGCTCAATTACCATCTAGATACCTTGTGAGACAAAACTCAATGTATGTATTGCATTTGGTATTGTGTCAATTATTCAATTTTTATGTCCTAATATTGTGTTAATTCCCTTCCAATGCATGGTCAGTCTTGAGTTAAAATTTTGACATGGAAAATCCCAATTTTACAATTTTGGCAATCAGAGGCACAATGTTGGGACAATGTGTATCCATCTTGGTAGACAATGGGGCAAACAAAATTTTTATTGATGCACATTTGGTGGAGTGTAGAGGAATTCATAGATTGATATATATCCTAAACAACGTGGGCGAGAGAGGATTCCCATGCTTCACCTCAGTTGTCTTCTTGATTGTTGTTTCGATATGTTGAGGATATGTTTGATGGCTTGATATTGTAGTCAAAATCCTTCCTTGACAATTTATCCAAAGAGGTGTCTCCTAAAGTATCTCCAATAATATCCTATGAAGGGTCATAACATTTAACCTGGAACTATGTGTTATAGACATTTTTGTGCCTTACAGCTCTGAGCATGAAATGTCCATAAACCAAGGGATCCAAAGTCCCTAAAAGTGTTGTTCCTGCCCCTAAAGGAATAAGGCCAGCAAACCACAGCTTCTCACAGAAGTTCTCCACCAGAAACTGCTCAGAAACAGTCAAATCAGGATCATTTCAGTGGCTCCACTAGCCACCTGCATTGCAAAGCACCCCAGTACACTAGCTAGGTGCGTTGCAACGCACCCAAATGCACTACCAGGGTGCGCTGAGCGGGAAATGACAAATGGCAGTGCCATTCCGCGAGGTGTAAAGACAATGGAAGCTTCCAGAATCTTCCTCCATGACACTTGCCTCAATGAGTTCGACCAGTGATGAGTAAGAGGCTCTCAGCCTCCAAGTGGAAGCAAGAACTGATAGAGGGAGAGGACACTAGTCAGATGACAAGGTGACTCATCCTCTCTCCAAACATCTATATATGGATCCCTCATCCCAGAGATCCGGAGGCTGGAATTTTGTACATTGTAGAGAATTGCTGTTGGTTTGAGATTAGTGCATTGGGTGCTTTATGCTTTGAAGGAGGTGAAGAAGGGATTCCTTTGCTGGGAGGTTGATGCTGGATTGGGACTCACTTGGTTGTATCTCCTCCTGAACCTTGTTATTACATCAATAAAACTATTTGAGTTTCTCCTACATGCTGATGTGTCTTTGATGTATGATTGCATTAGTATGTTTAGCTTATATCTAATCCTGAGCTAGTTATGAATATGAATCCATGTCTTTGTGTAGCTTTCCCCTTTTGTAATCTTGCAGGAACTTGGTGAAGCTGGGCGAGTGAGAAAGCAAGTAGCTGGGAGCTATCAAAGAGAAGAGAAATCGGATCAAAGGACTAGCAGAAGACACCGGTTAGTCTATCTCATCTCTCTTCATTCTTAATTCATAAAGAAGAATACAAGAATAGTTGTTTCTGTTTGTTGCTAAGGCACTATCACACCTTAGGTGGATAGGGTCGTCCTGCATAGGCACTTTTCCCCACAACAAATTGGCGACTCCACTGGGGAGATCTGTCTAATTAGTTTATTTGTGCTTCTATTACTGTTTGTTTCATAGACTCAAAAGTAGCAAATCGAACTGCATCTGCCATTTTCAGATGCAAAGTAGACAACTGCTACTTTGATCCACTCACTGGATTTGTCTATGATTTGAACAATGGATTCACAAATGATCTGATAACCCTTTGTGATAGCTCTTAGTCCTCCTTTAAATCATCCCTCTGATTGTACCTTACTTGTTGCTTTTATTTGGCCTAAAACCGTAGATTAAACTGCAAACCGTGACCCAGAACCCGGAGAGAACTCTCGTTTCTGCTCCAGCGCAGGCTCTGTGAAGAGACTCTACATTTCAACGCAGGTCCCGAGAGGGCTACCTGCGCTGCAATTCAGTTTCTCTGTGCAACAGGTGCGCTGATCAGCCTTTGCCCTGTGCAGCTGAGGTTCTTTGCTCTGTTTTGTCCAGTTTTGATCTCTGATTTTTGCAGCCTGTGACCAGTATAGGTACCTATCTGAAAACCCCTTTTCTCTGCCTTAATTCCGCCTCCTTGTACAAAAATACTGTAGGTGTTTTTATGTGTTTGTGGCATCATTTACAGTTTTCCATTGAAAAGTGAAATAGTCATACTGTCGTCCTTTGATTTAGATCTGTCGTAACTGTTGATTTTTTATCTTAGGAGAAAGTTATTTGCTGTTGACAGTTGATTATACATTTACTTTTTCTTTTGGTTTGAATTTGTCTCTTTCTAGTGTCGAAACAAGTATTATTTCGAAAATCGTAAAGTGTCGTAATCTCCTCTACCTTTTGTTTTCGAAAAGTAAGCTTGTTTGTATTTGTCATTTGAAAGCGAATTCAAAATTGTACATCAACTTTCTTTTTAGGCATCAATATTAAGAAAGTGAAAAACAAATACATGCACTTGTGCATTTGCATATTGATAGTTTGTATGGTTTGATTTAGGAAAAGTGCATTTACAGTGTGCTGTTTGCTCTTTGAGAAAAGATTGTGTCTTTCTTTTCCCCTTGTAGCTAGGATTTTCATTGTTGAAAAAGAGATAAAGATTTGCTTATCATCTTTTAGATTGCATTTAGGAATTACATCTACATCTCGTGGTTAGCCTCAAAAGGCAAACTTCTAAGAAAGATCAACTTAAAATAAACTGAATGAATCTAACAACGCTTTGTAACTTAACGCACAACATAGAGGTCTAGGCTAGAGACGTGTTCCGGCGTCGTAGAACCTGGTATCTGTTGGCCTCACTGATGGTTGGGTGATTCCTCCTGAGAGACCAAAAGTGCCAGTACGGATTGTGCTCCCACGTACCGTCGAGTATATATTGGGAGACCCCTATAGGCTTAAAACCTTTTATCCATAGGAAGCCGTGTCGGCCGCCCTACTGATCGCAGTGCACCGAACACAACATTTGGGAAGATTGACTGTCGTACCGTAAAACGTATTCTGCAGTTTTGTGATTGGTTTGGCAAACCCTCTACCTAGATCTCCAGAGCAGTCCCTTTCATTCCTTTTCAGACTCCTTAACGGAAAAGGTCCATCTGAGCACTTGTCACTTCAGGCTCATTAAAAATCGAAGGAGACTATAGTCATCTTTTGTTTTTTCTCGACTCTTTAAAACTGAAAAAACAAGTTGTGTCTAAAGCGTCGTAAAATTTATTTTAAACGGAATACTCATCACCCTTATTCCTACGTTGATCTTTCAGTTGAGAAAATGGAGCATTCCAACCAAGGAATTCCCCTTGGTGGAAATCCTAGTCCCTTCTCCTCTTGGGGACATGTTGGAGCGCCCCATATGGCCACATTGTCGCTTCCAGGACTAACAATTGGCTTGCCTGTCTCGCTCTTCTCAACCAATATCGTTCAGAACACCACTATTCCTGAACAATCGAATCAGCAGCTAGACCAGTCCAGAGTTACCCACCAGCCTTCTACTTCCTCTAATTCTTCCTCTCCTCCTTCCTCTTCGCTTGATGGAGCTGGCAAAGCTAAAATCCAAGTTCCTAAGGAGAAGAAGGAAAAGAAGAAGAAAGAGGAGAAGAAGAAGGAGCCAAAGGCGAATGGGGGAAAACGAGTGTCGTCTAACGAAAATCCACACACTGCACCGACCAGGCCTAAATCGCCATGTGTCATATGCAAGGGAGACCACTTTCACAGAGATTTTCCTTGCATCCCTCAGATACTAAGGGACTGGTCTCCCCGCTTGCATAATCCGGTGGCGTCAACCTCTGATAATCATGTTGACAGCATACCGTCAACTAGCGAAAGTGAAGCCCTAGGACAAAAAGGGAGAGCTAGATCTCCCTGTAGACTGTGCGAAGGCGATCATGCCATCCACCGTTGTCCCTTCTTAGACGAAGCTAAAAGAGTTTTGGATGATCGTCCGGTTTCACCGTTACGACTTCCTCCTAGATATAAAAAACTCTTGCCGAGTCCTTCGTTAGTTGAGAATCCAGCTGGCCCGCTCAAGTGGTCGGCTGAAGCGCCTGTCATTGAAGATGAACCGATTGAAGCCATACCAGACGAAATTCAAAAGGTCGAGGCAGCAGTTGACCCGGTCTTGCCTTCAGAGGTTCTATCTTCAGATGATACCGTCACAGAAGAGAATAAAGACGACACCGTCCAAATTCTCTTCATCAACACAGACTCCGACGAAAAAGGGGGCAATTTACCCATTCCTTTACCGCAGGAAGGAAGTTTGTCAGAGCCGTACCCAGCCGTCTATTCGGTCCCACCTCCAAGCAACCTAGTTGTCTCCTTCGACTGGAATCAACTAGGCAGACCCCGTTTACCAGAAAGCATACCATTCAGAATTATCGTCCAAATATATAGAATGGTCATGGCTGGTACCATCATAGATGAGGGGGCTTCTGTGAGTATCCTTTCCTCTACTGCTTGGAAAGCGCTTGGTTCGCCATCGCTTTTGCCTGAAATAAGAAATCTGATAGGCTTTGATAAAGGAACCAGTCGACCTTTAGGGATTCTTCCCAATGTGCCCATAACATTGAAAAGGAAGACCGTTCAAATGAACGTGATGGTAGTTCAAGGGCCTTTGGATTATAACCTACTCCTTGGACAAGACTATATTTATTGCATGGGAGCCATCGTCTCCTCACTCTTTAGAGTAATGTGTTTTCCGCACGAAGGAAGAGTGGTCAAGCTCATGGACCATCTTTCATTTCCCGGATCACGCATAGCAAATAGTCATATACCATCCTTAAATGGTCTCTTCAGGCAAGAAGTGTCTCAACCCACGGTCCGTCCTCCCGATGAGCGCGAGTAATTCGGAGGGATATGACTGGAACCCAGGGGGCATGCACCCTGGTCTGCTTCGGCAGGAAAACTTCAGGTATAGGGTAGGTTTCCGCGGGAGAATATGACTAGTCTGTACCCCGTTCGTGATTGGAAGAGGGGTTATTCTAGAACAATATTCTCCTGTCAAAGTTATGTGAGTTGGCGGGCATCGCCTCTCACCTTTGTCTATTTCGGTAGACATCGCCAAAGAAGTGTTTTGTTTACGCCGTAAATAGAACAATCTTTGGGTAACCTGTAAGAGGTAGTACCCTTCCTGATAAAACAAATGTTTTGTCAGCTTGAATAAAGGGTGACCCTTCCTGATAAAACGAATGTTTTGTCAGCTCGAATAGAGGAAGATCTCGAAACTCTGTTTTATACCTGGGGGCATGCAAACCTTTTGGAGTGCAAGCGAGGGGCGGCTATTTATTTTTTTAAATTTTTAGGACCTCTAACCCTTTAAACTCGTAGGAGTAATCGTCACCTAACTTGCATAAAGAAAGGATGTGGGGAAAAAATCTAAAAGTTGCCATTTTTATATGAGACATTCTTATCATATGATTGGATTATCGAGCAGTTTTAGCACATAGTTCAGGCTCGTTAAAAAATAAACATAATATCGAGCAAGTGTTTCAATCCGCGTTTAAACTCATTAAAAAATGAACTATCCTCCGGTAAATAACCACCGTGAATGCACCATTATCAGCCATTAAAGCCTTGGTCGTGTTTGCACCGTCACCTCCACTTTTCCATTGGCCGATCATTCACCTCCATTTGATTGTTTACCCATTTTGAGGAACAGCTGCGAAAAGTGATTTTACTAGCCATCCTTGTGACACTGCCATGATTGGAAAATTCCAAACCTTACCTGGAATCAGCTGCTACCCATTTTATCACTCGTTCCTCAAAAGACGAGTCTTCTTTAAGCTCTTTTCATCTGACTCGTAAAAAATGAAAAGATTGCCGAGTTTTGGCCTTCCAGCTCGTTAAAGCGACCGGAAGAGCTATCCCTCCTCTAGATTTTAATCTTTTTGGACCTGAGGGATTATTGCACAAAAAGATCGAGCGCTTGTTTTTTTCGGCTCGTTAAAACTATCGAAAATTCATCCCTTATGTATTGTTTTATACTTTTTCGGACTTAAGGGATTAGATGACGAAAAAGGACTTCTGGAGTTAACTTTACGTACCTTTTCAGACTCTCTTAAAATGAAAAGGACCGAGTTATCCTTGTCGTTAAACTCGTTAAAAACATTAAATAGCGACAAACTTGTCTTTAGATGAGAACGAGTTTCATTATCACTAGGCTCGTTAAAACATAGCGATGGGTTTGCCCAAAGGGCAAATTATAGAACAAGCATATGTTATCCTCCTCAAGCGTGACAAAAATAAAGAGGTACTGGTCAGCAATGATTGGGGAAAAATTGGGAAAAACTCAAAGAAACTTTATTGTTAGCAAGTCGCTCTTGAACATGACACTTCTCCTCCGTACCACAATCGGGTTGGGTTGTTTCGTTCACCGGTCACATCACCATGGTCTCGCCATACCATCCACATTTGGGGTAAATGCTACCAATCCATCGCATAAGTGTCGCCACATGTTCAAGAGAAGTCATTCAGAGAAGTCACCTGTGTCCCATCCACTACTATACATTATACTCTTTCATGACCGCCACCCTGAACCATATATCATCAGATCGTTTTCACCTCCATTAAAATCATTTGCTCCGTTCTGTGTCATTGATGTGGGATTCATTAAGGCCCTCCTTTGACGGATCGCTTCTTGTCGACATCAACTCATTATCCAAGAAGTTGATCTAGGAACAACCCCTTCAGTACTTTGAAGCTTGCATGCCTCAATGGCAAGTTTCTCACTCCCGGCGACAGGTATACATCAATGACCTTTGACCGAAAGATTTTGCATGGTGTTCAATGCCAAGTCCTCTATTCACACCACGTGAATTGTACTGTAGTACCTTGAGGGTCATCATCATTATCGGTGATTCCTCTCGTGCTTGTTAACAGTTTACATCATTGACTGGTAATCAAGCGATGTCTTTCCATGTTCGACTTCAAAGCATTTCTCACATCAATCGACTTGTACTTAGAGTGAAGATCGGATGAGATTGAAGACCCCGGATCTAGTTTCATCCATCCGGGCTGCGATATATATTCAGGAAAATAAAGACATGGAAATGTACAGCCTTACAGCACAGATAATCATCCTACCAAAAGGATGATGGCTCTATCAGAATCAT
Organism: Pinus tabuliformis; assembly: GCA_031772625.1. Taxonomy (NCBI): domain Eukaryota; kingdom Viridiplantae; phylum Streptophyta; class Pinopsida; order Pinales; family Pinaceae; genus Pinus; species Pinus tabuliformis. The sequence goes on from CM062806.1 coordinate 365,633,713, forward strand.
CAGTCTACCATCAGACGATTGTCTGTTCTATGTACATGAAAATGAATTTATAAAGCTGAGCATGGGAATGCCCGCCTCAGCTAGATCATGAAAACAGTATGAAAATAATGTATTGTATTGTATCTTATTACAAGTCTCCTCCAGGCATTGAAAGAACTTCGGATCCTCCTAATAAAGCATTTCACCCGATAAATGGCCTCATACTTTAGGGGGCAACTGTTATAGACATTTTTGTGCCTTACAACTCTGAGCATGAAATGTCCATAAACCAAGGGATCCAAAGTCCCTAAAAGTGTTGTTCCTGCCCCTAAAGGAACAAGGCCAGCAAACCATAGCTTCTCACAGAATTTCTCCACCAGAAACTGCTCAGAAACAGTCAAATCAGGATCATTTCAGTGGCTCCACTAGCCACCTGCATTGCAAAGCACCCCAGTACACTAGCTCGGTGTGTTGCAACGCACCCGAATGCACTACCATGGTGCGCTGAGCGGGAAATGACAAATGGCAGTGCCATTCCGCGAGGTGTAAAGACAATGGAAGTTTCCAGAATCTTCCTCCATGACACTTGCCTCAATGAGTTCGACCAGTGATGAGTAAGAGGCTCTCAGCCTCAAAGTGGAAGCAAGAACTGATAGAGGGAGAGGACACTAGTCAGATGACAAGCTGACTCATCCTCTCTCCAAACATCTATATATGGATCCCTCATCCCAGAGATCCGGAGGCTGGAATTTTGTACATTGTAGAGAATTGTTGTTGGTTTGAGATTAGTGCATTGGGTGCTTTATGCTTTGAAGGAGGTGAAGAAGGGATTCCTTGGCTAGGAGGTTGATGCTAGATTGGGACTCACTTGGTTGTATCTCCTCCTGAACCTTGTTATTACATCAATAAAACTATTTGAGCTTCTCCTACATGCTGATGTGTCTTTGATGTATGATTGCATTAGTATGTTTAGCTTATATCTAATCCTGAGCTAGTTATGAATATGAATCCATGTCTTTGTGTAGTTTTCCCCTTTTGTAATCTTGCAGGAACTTGGTGAAGGTGGGCGAGCGAGAAAGCAAGTAGCTGGGAGCTATCAAAGAGAAGAGAAACCGGATCAAAGGACTAGCGGAAGACACCGGTTAGTCTATCTCATCTCTCTCCATTCTTAATTCATAAAGAAGAATACAAGAATAGTTGTTTCTGTTTGTTGCTAAGGCACTATCACACCTTAGGTGGATAGGGTCGTCCTGCATAGGCACTTTTCCCCACAACACTATGGCCCACCATGATCATCTCATAATTAATTGAAATAGCACTAAACCCTAATTTCGCGATTGGGTGAATCATACGGTGGGACCACGCTAATGGGAACCCTAAATAAATTACTTGAAAACCCCTTGATTTTCTACCTTGATGTCATTCATCTCCGAAATTTCTTGTTGGATACACTAGTCCCAGAAAGCATGACAAGGAAGATGAGAGGGAGTTGACAAGGACATTAGGTTGTCCTAGAACATCATAAAGTGCATCGACATGGATGAACATGGAACGAGAATTAAGGTCATAAAGTATACTAGTGTGTTAGACAAATAGGATGCATCAAAATATTTTTGGAGTGTCACAAAGGGCAATATACAATTCTTATCTCCTCTAAAATACAATATACATTTATTGTGGTGATAGTAACCACAAGATTTTGAGAACTAGTTGTGTAGTGTTTGGTCATGAATGAATATGTGGAAAGGAAATCTAAAGCTTTCGTCTCACTGGCATAAAATAGTTCATGGGGCCAAATCAAAATTTCAAGGGACATGTCAAGGATCTCTGGTAAAATGGGGTTAGTAGCCAAATGATACTTTTCAAATAATTTAAGGAGAGTAGGGAATATTTAAAGGAGGCCAACTCAAGAAACCATAAGCAAGAAAAGGGGGAAATTATTTAACAAATATGGTTAGAGTAGGCATCAAAATCCCCATCCTTGAATGAAATGGTGGTTTACATAGGGCTCACGAGAGAATATGGGATGGAGGGTAGATTGGCATGGTCAAAAAATGAGAGAAGGGTTTTATCTACTAAAGGAATATGGGATGGAGGTTATGCATAAGTTTAGGGAGGCCTTTAGCATTTTGGACAAGGATAGAGGTGGATGTATCACAACAAAGGAGCTTGGGACAGTAATGCATTCTTTCGGTCAAATCCCCAATGTATATTGGAAGTGGTCCAAATGTTTTATATTGAATAATCTAGTGCCAGATACAATAAACCACAAAAGAGTAGTTCTAATCTTCCTGTAAATGGAACATATCAAATACACCATTCCAAGTTGAGTTTACTCTGGAGAATCAAAGAAATAGATGATTCTGGTCATCCATCACCTCCATACAGAGTAAACAACAACCAGGCCCACTCTATCCTTTATGACACAAATTGTCCCATGCCAAGATGAAGCTATAAAGATACATTTACTGATATTCTTAGGTAGAGCGAAAATATGAAGCCAATATACAGAGACGCTCTAAAGGACTGCTCGAACTAGAGTCAATTTTCCTCCTAGGGAGAGCCTCTTGTGTGCCCATGATAAAAGTATACAATGGATTTTCTCTATAATTCAGCTCGAATCCTTAATTCCATAACAATTAGGTTGGAGTATAAATCTAAGATATTTAAAATCGGCATCTAATGTAGTGGAGATAACACCAAAAATATGATAAATCTCCAGTACCAATGCATCATCTGCGTAAGAATAAATCATATGAGATTTAATATTATTCATAAGGAGTCCAAAGACCAATCCAAAGAGGTCAATCTACCAAATAGTACACATCATCGACAAAAATCAAAAGAGTAACTGTGACTTGTCTACCTACACACATGCAGCCAAAATTACATTTAATTCATCTACCTCCACACCAGCAACCAAAATTACCACCCTTGTCAATTTTGTGACTAATTCTTTGAAAATCCAACCTTTTATCCTCAACGTCTTCTTCTCGCAAAAGTTGTCATAGATATTTTGAAGTAGGCATATTGTCTACTAAGGAATATTCTGTAATTTTCCTCCACCATCCTTGTAGAAATTATGGTGTAGAGTTGCAACTACTCATGAAGTTTTAATCAAAATCGTAAGACACAACCCTACTCTACTGCTTTCTGGAAGTTAATTCACAATTTAGAACCAGAATTTCATACATGAAATAAGTAATAACACACATGCACACAAAATTTTTCCTAAGGAAACAATATGCTAAAAACCCCAATGTTTGTTTCCACCAATATGATCAATAGAAATGTATTGCAATTTGTTTTCTCAACTGAGAACAACCTACAAGTGAATAACCTATCTCTCTTCTCACTGAGAAGCTCTAAACCAGACTTAGTAAATTTCTACCTCTTCTTGAGCCCATATTTCCTTGCACAATTCCTTGAGAAATTAGGCCCCTATTATTTAGGAATTTTTACAAAATGGATTGCGAAATTCCCAAGGTTGATCATCTGATTGTATGCAACAACTGTACACTCAAGGCTAGTCTACAGTTGATGTTACACTACCTTGGAATATCCACCACAGCTGGGGAACTTGAATTCTCCACACATTAGCTATTTTGGGTTGATTGATTAGTTAACTGGATGATCATTGAGTTTGACTGAAGTCACACTGCACAATTGGCCTTCCATTAGTTCCTCAAGCAATTGGAACTAGTTTAACTGAAAATAACTTGAGATAACTGACTTTGATTGCTACAAATTAACAATCATACATGCTTAACTAAACTATAAATCCTCCAACTCGAATTTACTGTGTAAACCAGGTGACACAAGCCATGTCACACAAGTTAACTGCATCCAAGCTGTCTGTTGATGTGGAAATTCAATTTTTCTCAATTTAATCAAGGAAAAATCATATTGAGAATTTCTTGCTACATTTTTTAAGACTCCCTCTCTGCAAGAAAGGGATTATCAACCACCCCTATCCTACACCTAAGGAATTTGAACTTCCCTCTTGACAAAGATTTTGTCAAAATGTTAACATTTTACTCCTCTATCAGAATGGATTGTAGCAACATCATCTGCCTCTAGACACAATCTCGTAAATGGTGATATTGGATATCTATATGCTTGGATTGATCATGAAACGTAATATTCTCAGAGAGATTGACGCAACTTTGATGATCACAAATGGATCCATCATCTGACCAAATAGTCCAACAAGTATCTTTCTCATCCATATCGCCTCACATGTTTCTTGACTTTCATCCATGTATTATGCTTCTGTCTAGCTGAGCACCGTAGATCTTTGCTTCCTGTCGTACCAAGAAACAACTACAAACCAACACTAAAAATTACACTTGATGTACTCTTTCATTGTAATGGACTTCGAGCCCAACCTGCATCTGTGAAGCCACACAACTTCACTCCCTCTGCTCATCTATACCATAGCCCAAACTGGGTAGTGCCTGTGAGGTACCGTAAAACATACTTAGTTGCCTTCCAAAATAGTTCGGTTGACCTAACCATAGCATGTCTTAGCTCATTGACTGCACATCACATATCTGGTCGTGTGTTCACAAGATACATGAATGGACCCACTAGATGTCGATAAATGGTAGCATCCACTTCACCTGAAGTGGCATCCTCCTTCCTCTAGTTGTTCGTTAGAGGTGTTTCCATGGGTTTACAACTCTTCATGTAGAATCTCTGCAGTATCTCATTTTAATACTTGCCTTGAGAGACAAATAATTACCCATCACCTTGTCATACTTCCAACCCGAGAAAATAGTGCATGAGACCCATGTCCTTCATTTAGAATTCCCTTGCAAGGTCCTACTTGCAAGATATGATCAACGTCTCATCACTAGTTAAAATAAAATTATCAACATATAAGACAATAATAAGAAATTTACCTTCTACCCATACGTGTTGAGGTTTATATTTGGTTCGCTTATGGTGAAGCCCAAACTGATGAGATAATTATTGATTTTGGTGTACCAAGCATGAGGTGCTTGCTTGATATCATATAGTGCTCACTTAAGTTTGCACACATGAGACTCTTGACCAAATGTCTCAAAACCTTTTTGTTACTCTATGTACACCTCCTCCTTAATAACCCCATCCGGAAATGTTGTTTTTACACACATCTGCTAGATATTCCAACTCATTTGTGTAGCGAGACGAAGAATTGATCTAATGGATGAGTACCTTACTACAAGAGAAAATGTCTCCTTATAGTCAATTCCCTTAACTTAAGAGTACCCCTTGGCCACAAATCTTGCCTTATACTTCCCTATTCTTCCGTTTGTTGCCTGCTTCACCTTGAAGATCCATCTCAAACTCACTATTGATTTATATGTTGTTCTTGGGATCTTTTCCCAAACACGATTCTTTGAAATGGATTCATATTACTCCACCATTGCATCAACCCATATAGGTTTCTCTATTTCTTACTCAAAATAGGATGGCTCAATCTCTATTAGCTCAGTCATAAGAGCCATGTCGCCAGTGTACCTCTCAGGTGACCTCCTTTGCTTACGAAAATTTGAAGGATATCCCACATTCTCCCTCGCATCCTGCACAAGTCTATCAACTTCCTTAGTTCCTTTTTTTCCTTCTCTGGAGGTTTTTCTTTAGTGAATGTCTCCATTCTCTACTCCACAATTTGTGGTTGCTCTACAGCTTCTTGAGGTTCCTCTTTTTGAGCTAAAATCTCATATTTTGGTGGCATCTAAAGCTCCCTCTCAAGGGAGCACCACATAGATTTCTCCTCATCAAAATTTACATCCCTTCACATAACTATCATTATGAGTGATGGCAAGTACACATGTTAGTTGTGGGGAGTTATTGTGTAACCCAAAAATAACCCAAATTTTGCTGTTGACTAAAGCTTCTTCCTTGATTCTTTGGAGACATGGTAGTAAACAGAGGCTCCAAAAATCTTGAAGTGCGAAACATCTGACTTTCTTCCTGAGAAAGACTCCTCTGGTGTAATATCATGCTAAGAATCCAATGAGAACTTCAGTTCTACAAACAAACCATTGTATTCCATGCCTCAACCCACAAATGCAGAGGTAGCCATTGGTCATGCAACATCACCCTTGTTGCTCCCAAAATGCTACAGATATTTCTCTCAACCACCCCAGTTTGATGTGGGTTGTGGGGTGTTGTCAACTCTCATCAAATGCCTTCTTTCGCACATAATTTTTTTAATTCATTCAACACATACTCACCTCCATTATTGCTCCAGAGAGCCTCCACCTTCCTGTTGGTTTCTTTCTCAAAGAGCGCCTTGAATTCTATGAACTTGGAGAATGTCCCATCTTTCTTCCGCATGAAGAGATCCAACACTTATGCGAGAAGTCATCAATAAAAAGGACAAAATATTTGTGTCAAGCGGTGTAGGCTATAAAGAAAGGTCCACAGACATCAAAGTGGATCCTTTCTTGGACTACATGCGCTTTGTTGTCCCGATCATGAAATTTGGATTTTATGTACTTCCCCAAGGTACATCCTTTGCATACATCATGCTGCTCAAGTGCTCCTTTAGGGAGGCTACTGAATATTTGTTGTATACTATTCGAGGTGCCATGATACAAATGGCCAAGGCTTATGTGCTAAAGTTCACCTACATCATGGCCCTGCACTTTCTCTTCCTTAGTTTTTAATGCAACACAATCTTCCACATCTACTTATATAGATTCTTCACACAAACCTTGATCTTCTTCACCTGTCTCGTGGCTATGTGTCTCAGGAATGTTTTTCCTTTGCTGAAGATCACATCATAACCACGGTCTTCCAAAACTGTAATAGAGATGAGATTTTTCTTTAGGCCTACAACAAACATGACATCCTTGAGCCTGATAGGGGAGCGTGACTCCCTCTAACAGTTGACTGTACAATACTGGTCATGTTGTACCTTCCATTGTCCCCTAGCTTGATGTACATATGGAGATGCTTCTCCTCCAAGTCACTGAAAAGTCTCTACACCCTGTCATGTGTAAGAATGCACCCGAGTCATAGTAGCACACGCTCCCCATCACTATGTTGGACATGCATGTGATAAGGGTAAATTCAAGGTCAAACTATGAATCCAAGGCTTCACCCACTGCTCCTCCTAAGGTATTCTCACTTGCCTCTTCCAGTGGGAACTTCGTGGCATAGTGCTCATATTCGTGACAATGGAAGGATTTAGTTTTTGACAAATCTTTCTTCTTTCTCCCTTGGTTGGATTCTGGCTTGGTCTGAGATTTCTTCCCATTTTCCATTCTTTCCCTTTCCAACCAGTGCAATTTTTTCTTCATCCTTGCCCTTTGATGAGGGCCCATCTCTAGTATTCTGCCTTATTTCCTCTTGCACCAAATCGTACCATAAGTGTTCCCAATTCGGTAGTTTCTCCCTCCCATTCACTTAATCTTGATAGGTATGCCAACTCTTGGGAAGGCCCAGAAGGGATATTCTTACCAAGTCATCCTTTGAAAGAGTAACACCAACTCCTGCAAGCTCATCATGAACTTGTGTGAACCTCCTTAGATATTGCAGGGTAAAGTCATTCTTTTACATCTTGATATTTCAAACTTTATCCTTGAGCACCAACTTTTTGTGGTCACTACTATTCTAGAACAGATTTGTGAGTCTCTACCACATTCCATAATGATTTTCTTTCCCATGGATATTGCTGACAATATGGTCTTGTACTCCCTCCAATATTATTATCCGCACCTTGGCTACAACTTTCTTCGATTGAACAAGGTTTTGTGCATCAGATTCTGCTGGTTTTGTAACATCTCTCTTGATGTATTCTAGCAATCCATTGTCATCGAATACCTCCTCCATTCGATCCTTGCAGTAAATGAAATTAGAGTTGCCTTCCAAGGAATACTCTAGCCTCAGCCCATTGAAGGTCATATTTTTAGTTCCTAAGAGATCTTGCTACACTGAACTGAAAATTAAAACCTCCTAACAAACAAATTCAAAATTCATGCCCTAATGTGAATACTGCGATGATACGATGTAGAAATTATGGTTTCGATTTGCAACGCATCATGAAGTTTTTTCAAAATCATAAGACACAGACCTTCTCTACTACTCTACAAAAGTTAATTCACAGTTTAGAACAAAAAATTCAGACATGCAATAAGAAATAAAATACATGCACACAATATTTTTCATGGGGAAAACAATCTTCTAATAACTCCAATCCATTCTTGCATCAATTTTATGAATATAGATGTATTACAATTGATTTACTCAACTGTGCACAACCCGTAAGTGAATAACCTATCCCTTTGCTCACTAAGAAGCTCAAACCCAAACTTTGTCAATTTCTACCTCTGCTTGAGCCCCTATTTCCTTGTGCAACTACTTGAGAAATTAGGCCCCTATTATTTAGGTTTTTTCCAAAATGGATTGCACAATTCCTAAGGTTGATCATGTGACTACATGCAACACCTGTACGCTCAAGACTAGTCTACAAATAATATTAAACTGCCTTGGAATCTCCACCATAGCTGGGGAACTCGAATTGTTTGCATGCACTAGCAATTTTGGGATGATTGAGCACTTAACTAGATGATCATTGCATTTGACTGAAGTCTCACTACACAACTAGCCTTCCACTAGTTCCTCCAACAGTTAGACCTAGTTTAACTCAAAACAACTTGAGATAACTAACTTTGACTGCAACAAATTAGAAATCACACATGCTTAACTGAACTCTAACTCCTCCAACTCAAATTGATTGAGTAAAATGGGTGACACAAACTATGTCATATAGGCTAATTGCATCCAAGTTGTCTGCTGATGTGGAAATTCAAATTTTCTCAATTTAATCAAGGAAAAATCAAATTGAGAATTTCATGCCACATTTTTCAACAATCCCTCAAGTGAATCTAATCCATGTTGCCAATCTAGAACAATAATTTGCTAATAACAACAACCAAGGTATATAAGTAGCGTTCAAAATAAATAAAATGGTAAAAAAACACATATTAAAACACAATCGATGAAGACCCCGAAAAGTACTCCAACTATGTTACCACCCATTAAAATTCTTCAAAAGTGCCTCCATCGCTCCTCTCACGACGCACACCTCTGTTTTCAGCCTCCATCACCCTAAATACCATTAGTTGTTGCCAACCTCCATCACTCTACATCCCGAAGAAACCATAAATAGTATAAAGATGAACCCCTAATCCTTTACCTTATTTACTCGTGCATCATATTGAAAATTTTAAGACAAAAGATTTATTTTGTCTTTAAAAATTGTCTTAAAATTCCCCTCCATGTAGTAGTCTAGAATGCAACGACATAGTTTAGGAAATTGGTTCACTAAATTATTGCCTAAGGTAAAAGAAGGTTTTAATATGTAAAAACCTATCCTACATGGTGCATTTTGATCAACCTAGTAATACATGACTAGGTGATCATTTTTTGGGTGATAACAGATTGTTTCCCAACATAAGAGTTTGAGGAGCACATGCATGACGGAAATATGGTGTAGCTTCACTTTCATAAAACACCGAAGGGAAGTCATAGGGGGAAAGAGAGACCACTCAAGTAATAGGAAGGAGTGAAGTTGGAGGGGGTGAAAGCTACCTGTGAGATAAAAGTTTCCTTTATTGATGAGTACAAGATCTCAATAAGGCGGGGGAGATATACCCATACCTATGAGATAACTTAGTAAAAATGACAATGGTGTGCGTAACAATCTAGGTCTGAGGTACATATTACATGATAGATGATATGCTGGCATCAATGGGGCAAAAAATTATACAATAAGATAATGATCCCCATATACACAATTTCCTCGAATACAGTGGCCAGGATTGATACAATTAAGTATGTTGATTTGAGGACATGAGGCATAATTCCCCCACATTGCTGTGGTGAAGGGGGAGGGGAGAGAACACAACCCAAGAAGCCCTGATGAATAGGAGAGGTATTTAAATATCTCAATGGACCATTTTAAATAGAGGTTCATGTTGTGAGTTATGCAATCGGCAGAAACAAAGCCATTCAAATAAAAATAACTTCTTCTAAGGCTAGATGATAACTTTCTGACATCTAGATATGTGAGGGGCCACCTGAAGGGACATCCCCTCATGTGGTCTAGAACATCTCACACACACCTCAGAAAATCTAGGAAAATATGCTAGATCACTAAACCACCAAGTGTATGTTTCTTGATCGTGTGATAATGAGTTGAATTTGAGCATACGAGAAACAACCAAGTAAAAGGGAAATAATGATTCACTTTGCTTGATTAGAGGCACCATGAAAGGATGAAAGATGAAACCAAGGTACACCATCCTCTAGACTACTCTCCTGGAATAAATGTGTTGATGTTAACAAAAGTAGGCCCACTAGAGTTTAGGCAATTATGAATCCTCAACAAAGGCACAAGGATCATAGTATTATGGCTAACAACGACTAACACCAGGGATGATAATTGGAAGCTATGGGTTCTTGCGGAGTTATGATTTACCTTGTCAAAGCATAACATGCAAGGTTGACCTCGTAGTGACTGACACAATTCCATAAGGGATGGTCAATTAATCAGACGGAGGATTTTCAAAGGCACATGAGGATAGATGGAGGTAAAATATAAGAAAAATGGGATGAATGCGAAACATAGATGGATAATATATTATAACAGGACTCAATGGGACTTTGAACAGACTCCATAGATGTAGGGGTGACTCATCTCTAATTCTTTGAAGAAAGGTGACTATATGATGCTTCCACATGGGAAAGGCCCGCAACACACCATAATAGAATGAGTAAATAGTGATTACTCATGATAGAACTTGACTCATAATTCTAAAATTTCAAAGGAAAAGTGGTACGAGAGTACATCTGACTCATATTAGGAGATTTGATTTAATGCACCAAAGTGACAACTCATGGGAAAAATGGCTTTGTGGCGAAGTTTCAAATTACGAGAAACATGGAGACCCATTGTAGAGATAGGTGAGAGAATTCCAACAGTGCTGACGGTTTGTCAAACTGAGCTATCATTTACTCCTAATGGCCAAAAAAAACTAGAGTTTTTCCTAAAAAAGGGCTTCTTGCAACCAATTCCAATTCATTTGTACATTGATTTGATGGAGAATTTAGAGAAGAGTAAGAGGTACTAAATCTTGGTGAGCTCCTAGCAGAGTCATTGGATTTCAAATCTATGACTTAGTAGGTGGCCTTTATTGTCTAGAAATGGCCTTACTGCCTCTTGGAAGAATGGTTTCTCATGAAGAATTAAGGAAAGAAGGTTGTCCATTTAATTTATGGAAAAGAGACATTATGTATGGAAAAGATACAACTAAAAATATGTTTATTTTTAGAATAAAAAATATCTCCTATATCTCTCTCATCCCAATCCCAAAATCAATAAGGAATATCATTTAAATTTAATGCCCCGAGCTACATTTTTAAGACATAGTTAGGATTCTTAAGAAAATTACCCAAAAGGTAACAAAGTTCTTGTTATTATTACACCTATGCATGACGGATTTCTCTAACATCCACTTTAACAAGCATCTTTCCATGTGCTCAATATTCTCAATAAAAATAACATACTTTGTGGTGTTGATGAGTAATTTCTATTACGTTTCTGCTTTTATGGATCTTGGGGAATTCCTAAACATAAACTTCTTAGACTAAATAAGAAGCGATCAATTTGTAATATTCTTTTTTTGTGGATATGGTTAAAGTGGACGGAATCTACCCATGGTATTTACCGTGGTAGTTGACCATGGCATTGACCCATGGTATTTTCCTTCATTTCTCGAGTGAAAACAATAAAATAAAGTCTCTAGAGATTCAATGAAGCATATAAAATGGGATAGGAGCCTAACAATGTAATCATCGAGAGTTATTTATCTATTTTTCTTTTGTTGACAGCTTGTCAAGGAAATTTCTAGTTGATCCCAAGGACGAAAAACCCATGGGAGTAATTTCTCTGGTGGATCCATCGAGGATCTAAGATTTTGCTTCAGCATCTTTAATTTCTCTGTTGATGGGAAGGCATACATGCCAAGGCACAAGCTTTAGTAGTGCTTCTCTGGGCATGTAGTTTTGTTTATATTTATTTACATAAATAAGATGTTGCATTCTAAGATATTTATTGTGTTCGGTGTTTTTACTGTAAGAATTTGATTAGAACACCTACAATGTACCAGAACTGATTAAAATTTTGATGATTGGGAAATTACAGTGGTATCAAAGCTGTGCATCCCCCCAGCCTGAGGGTTTTATTGGAAAATTCTAAATTATTTCCAGGTTTATTTGGAGGTTTCATGCAGGGAACTTTGGTGGAATTTATGCTCACCCTAGCCAACATTTCCATCTTCGATGGTATTTCGTCTTATCCTAGTTGGTTCTATTTTCCGATTGACTGGAAGGAGAATTTTCTGCATTATTTTGAGAGTTATTATGTTATTGCAAACAAAAGAGAAAACATTACTTTGCCAAATTTTTAGATTAGACATGGGTCTGCTTTACCATATTTATCCATTCAAGTTTATGGGGTCAAGATCAAACCCCTCTCAGATTTGAGGGTCTCTTTCCAATTGTATTGCAAGGCTGTGAGATTTGTTGTAGGAAGTACTACCATATTGACTATAATTTGATTACAGGTCTATAGAAATCCAACGTAAGAGTTCATCTCCTTCTAGTGGGTCAAACACCAAGGGTTCAAAGGCTAAATTCTGAGCACAAGTATCATATTAGATTATATCCGTTTCATTTCAAGATCAATGATATGAATATATTTTTGTAATATATATTAGAAAGAGGTTGGATCATTTAAATCTAATGAGGAGACCCTACCTTTCGATGCCATTTTTAACTTGCTCATAGATCTAAATTGTCTCCTTGAAATAATTGTGGATTGATTTCATGGGAGGTAAAACAGGTCAAATTGCAAAGGTTGGAAGGTAGAGTTTCTAAACTTGATCCCATGGAAGAATATAAATTGTTTAATGAAGCTCATCCTAGGATTGAGGTTGAACCCATAGCCAAATTTGGAGATTGATCACTTGGAGGCCACATTTCTTTCCCAAAGACTGAGGGTTTCAAGGGTCCTTGCTCCATGCATTTTCCCGAATTCTTTCTCTTGTACTGTTTTCTTCTCAAAGATGTATGAAAAGAACCCACTTAAGACTATGGATGATAAACAGTATCAACAATATTATAAATGGCTGCTAAAAATTGTAGATCTACAACAAATGATAGAATCAAAACTTGCGAAAGTCCTAACCTATGGCACAATCATAGTTAAACAACAAAAAGAAACAGTAATAACTCAAATAATCCAATGGAAACTATATATACAAAGAATAGATTTTATTATAACACCTGTGAAGGGAACAAATAAATGTTACCTGTCCCACTCTATGGGATGGGTTCTTGGCTATCCTCGAACGTCGTCATCTTCTTTATAGTCTCTCTCCTCTATAATGTGAAAACCCAATAAACAAAATGTTTGAGCTTAATGGGAACTCAAATGGCAGAGAAATGGAGTGTATCAATGAAAATAATCATAGTTATAGTAGTGAGTGCAACAATGAAAATAGTCAAAAACGAAAAATGAATGGAAAACCCTTCTATTTATAACAAAATATTGAGTTATCCTCGAATAATGAGCAATAATAAAATATTATTAACCCCATTCCTGGAATAACCACTTGGAATATTTTATTGTATTTGGTTAGGAGGGAAACTATATTTAAACTTTTATTTAGAAATAATAAATAAATAAATGATTTATTTATCATCTCAACAAATTGGTTAAGGAATAATAAAGAAATAATGATTTATTTAATTATTCCCAAGGGATTTTTCAAATTTGACAAGGAATAGTAATTAATTATTCTTAGAAAAAATTAAGATAATTAATAATTTATCTGTTGATTTTTCATAATTGGGGCAAATATGACAACGAATAATAATTGAACAATGGTTTATTAATTATTCCTAGAACAAAATCAATTAAATAGTGATTTATTTAATTATTCTACATGAGTTTAATTATAAATTAGTTAATAAAGATGGTTTATTAAGTAATTTTTTACAGTGAAAGATATTTTACTATTGTAAAATTTGCTTTACATGGTGTAGTTTGATCCATCTAGTAAATTAGGCTAGATGATCAATATTTTGGTGATAACAGATTCCCCCCCAATGTACAAGTGTTAGGAGGAAAACATATGACCTAACTGTGTTGTAAAGACACAATCACTATAGAACAAAGTAGAGTGAGAGAGAGAGAGAGAGAGACCAATACAACTGAAGCAGGAGGATAGGGACAAAGGGGGCAAGACCAATGCAAGTCACCTTTTATGTTGTGGTACAGGACCTCAATGAGGTGGGGGAGGCATACATATACCCACCAAGATAACTTAGTACCAAAAAAATGGTGTGCTGAGAAACAGCAAACTGTGCAATGAAGTACACGCTGAATGGTACATGACATGTTGGCATAACTGAGTCAGAAAATAATAAAATGTGTCCCATATATATAGTGCACCTGGAAAAATACATGCTAGGATTGAATATTATATGAACTGATTACATGCGATATAATGGCCTTTCCCTCAAAAAATGGGTTGGAGGGACGGTAGAACAACCAAAGAAGCCCTATTGAGCAAGGAAGGGATCTGCGAAATTAAATGGATCATGTGAAGGAGATGTGCATGCTATGAACACTATGATTGGTAGGAACCGAACCCATTATATTCGCGGAACTGCATCTAAGGTTGTAGTATAATAGGAATGCATTCGAGCATGTGGGGGTCTACCTGAAGGGCCACCCCCTCATGAGGTCTCAAACATCTCACGCACACCTAGGAACCACTGGTACAATCTGTTGCATCACTGGACCATCGAGTGTATGGATCACGAACATGAAACAACCAAGTCAAAGGGCAATAATGAGTCCCTCTACTTGATCCAAAGTGCCGAACAAGAATGGAAGCTGGAACCAAGATACATTGCCCTCTAGGTCATTCTTATGGAATAAATGAGCTGATGTTGACAGAATAGGGCCCACGATAGGTGAGGCAATGAGGATCCTCAACTAAGGTATGAAGGAAAATAGTAATGTGACTGATAGACTGACACCAGGTATAATGGAAAATGAGGGATTAAGGGACAAATAGATGACTTCCCTTGTCAGAGCATAAAGCGCATGGTTGACCTGGCAGCAACTGACTCAACTTCAGATTGGATGCGGACAGTATGACTGGAGGCCAAAATGGGGAAGACGGGATGAACGGTATCAAAATATGGATGGAATATTGTGATATGATATAATGGGATACGAAATAGACTCCATGGATGCAAGGGTGACTCATCGTGGATGCTCTGAGCAAGGGTGACTCGATGACGCTGCCACACAGAATAGGCCTGGTGGGGACCATGAAAAAATGAGTAAATGATGGTTACACATGACGAAAATTGACACATGAGATGACAAGTTCCAAGGGAAGGTGGTCCCCAAATTACAAGTGTCACATATGAAGAAATCCGATTTTGAGAGGCGACGACATGACCCTCCTTGGAAAAATGGTTTCCTAGTGAAGTTTCAAATCATCCAAAGCTGAGAAAGACTCATTATAGTACTTGATGAGAGATTTCCAATGATGTTTATGGTTCGTCAAGCTAAGTTATTGTTTGGTCAAAGTGGGCAATAGAAAAATTGTGGATTTTTCTATGAAAGGACATTTTCCCTCTAATTGGAATTCATTTTTTAAGTGAGTTGTGGTAAATTTGGAGAGAAGGAAAAGGCCCTAAATCTTGTGGAGATCATAGCAGACAAACTGACCATCAAAGTCAAGATCTGCAACTTTCAAGTAGGTGGCCTTACTCATCTCTTCAATTTCAGTTATTTATTTCATGATTTTTGGCTCCTGGCAACTCCTTGCGTGACCCTTGCTCCTCTTCAAATTCTAATCACACTTTTATTCCTAGAAGAGCAACTTGGATAACAGGAAATAGGTGAAAACCTGTGAGCTCACACTTTCTGGGCATAAAACTGTGATTTGGGGCTGAAACGAGGGGTGGTTTGCTTGCTTGGTGGGTGTTATAGGTTGATTAGTGTAGACCAGTGTTTTCTTCTCTCAACTAACAAGACATGTGGTGTTTTGCAGGAATGGTAGAGCTAAAAATAAACTAGTGTGAGTGAGACTTGGATACCCTCTGATCTGAGATTCAGATGGATCAGGGGGTTCGAGGGACATTGGCTCGCTATGGGGTTCTCAAGTTGGTAGAGAACCCATTGGTGAGGGCAGGTGAGCCCTTGCTATTGGGAATTGTGAGCTATTGGGATCCAGGGCATGAGGTATTTGTCCTGCAGGGGCACAATATTGAGCTCACACTACAAGATATTTATTTCTTCACCGCACTCCCTCCCCTCAGAGTGGTGGGGGGTATCCATCTGGTGTTTCCTTGTGGGAGGAACATTACAAAGTTTGTGGAGCACCATTGTCCACAGGATGTGCATGTGAAGGGCACGACTATCACGATGTGGTTTCCACAATTGTGCTATGGGTCTTGGGCAGCCATGTGTTCCACCACATCACTGGTGGGTAGATGATGCTGGTTGAGAGTGTTTTGGCTATGAACTACTATGGGTTGACCGAGAGGATGCTATCGTCAGTGAAACGATAGTTAAGTCTATGCAGTTGAGCCATGACTGTGTTTTTGCTACAGTACTGTGTGCATTCATCTTTGAGAAGATACCGACCATCCTTCCTCATGTATAGATCCGATATGGGGGCCCACATGAGCCCAGGATCTACCATTGGGGGCAGCTACTGTGGAGAGGAGGACAGGGAGTCGGACGGGTGTTCCAACCCGCGTTTTTTGCACATTGGGATCAGATGCCCCTCTAGATTGATGATTATCCTTATAGCAGGATGAACTATCAGGGAGATCCTGACTTGCCACTTTCACTCAAGTAAGCATGGGGACCAAACGGTAATTGTTACGTTGGTATTTTTATGGTGCATTTCATATTTTTATCACATGTATATTGTACTGAGTCTAAAATATGTGGTATGCAGACATAGCATCGCTTCAACTGACAAGAAATGTAGGATGAGCCACAATTCCTGTGGCTACAAATTGGGGAACATCGTCATCTTGTCAGGGTCCAGAGGATAGTGTGCTACTTGTTTATCTACACCGTAGATGTGGGGTACTCTTGACCAGAGTTTTTGAGTGCAGATGGCATGAGCTAGACGATCGATACATACATGAGTGTAATGGCCTTCCCTTAGAGTGGCAAGGTATCATGCGGCGCATGGCGATGGTTGGTCATGCGGTACGTGATCTACGTGCAGGTGGGGAAGAGCCTTTGGTGCGTGATCCTTCAGATAGTGACTAGATATGGGGACATGTAGGTCCCTTTGATTTTGATTTTTGTAACATGTTATGGGCATGTCAGATGTATTTAGAGCTATGGGCTTTGAACACTTATATGATACATAATATGATTATGCATTTTTATATGACGATGATGGTTTGCCATGTGTTTTGTTTATGGTTGTCTTCTGTGGTATACATGTGATAAATGCCAATATAGAATGTTATTTGCAATGGTATCTACATAGTTATTTTGGGCTCTAGGAACTTCACTAAAAGTAACGGTTTCAAATTCATGTACCAACAGCTTAACATGCAGATATTTTCTAAATATGACTTGGTTATGCACATGATACACACCATTCAGTTGCATGACAAGTAGCAAGGAATATAAATGAACATGAAGATGAAGGATGCAATAAGAAAGGGGATCGAGTAACAAACCTATCACTGCATCATATTCGGACTGGTTTTTGGTGACAGATCCAATACACACATCATTCGAAAGGACTAATGTATGCAAGGGGGTAAAAATGGCCCAAGTTATCGAGGCTATATTCCTGGAGAAGTGACTTGCACCATCAACATGACTGATATATGGTGTGGATGATGGATACATCTGTAAGGTGCAAAATATGGCAGATGAGATGATGCATCCTACCTAACTTCATGACAAAAATAAAGACATGCAAATCAAAGAAATAAGCTATGAGAAAATTTTCTTTAGGTAGATTGCATTAGGATTATTAGGAAGGAAATGGTCTTTATAATCCTCCAAAAAATATTTCTTAGGGGTAGACATAGCTTGCATGATGTCCTCATCAAAATGGAAGATGAGAGGACGAGAGGAATATTGACTACATCATGCGGCGAGGTACCTAGTGCATCAACCTGAGAAAGAAGGTTCACATACGCATCATATGGAATGGTAGACGACAAGATAGTAGATGAAGGACCTATATATGTTGAGGCCTCGGGTTCTGTCGAAAGAGGTTGAATAGAAGCGCGCTCAGAAACCTCAGAAAGGATTTCCTACGAGGAACTCAAGGATGATGACAGGTAAAGGATATGGCCTGTGGTGTCCGTCATCTTGACATCTGTGGAAGGGATCATGATGGTGGGACCAGATTCCCCCTATTCTGGTTTACTATTGGTACAAAAATCCGGCGGAAGAGGAGAAAGTGATCCATTATGAGTGCTCTCGTATTCGCGAAGTGCCTTAAGGAAATCAAAAAATTTGTTGAGATGAGGGCAAAAATTAGAGTAGTCACCATGATGATCACACAGGGCACAAGGGTGATTTTTTCATAACATTATGAGTTTCTTGGGTGGACCCGGTAAGTTAACATGGACTTTAGGAATATTTGACTCAGAGAATGTTCCATGAACCAAAGGTTTGAGATGAGGAAGCTCAGGACAATTATTGGTCTCGTGACCCACAACTTTACACAAAGCGCACAGAGGTGACCACTTTAGGGCCTTGGGGACTAGAGGAGGTTGGGGAGCCTTGTCCTTAGGTTCTTTCCTCTTAGATTTTCCCCCCTGTCTAGATGCTTTCGCAAAAGGAGTAGGTTTCTCTTGAGGTTGTGATGGAACTAAAGTAGTGGTAGGGGCCATAGGGACCAGTTGAACCAGGGTCAGAGCACGATAAGGTCTTAGCTGACCAGGAAGAATGCTTGCAGGGGGATAAATGTACCATACAGAAATCCCTAAAGTCATGTTAGGAAGGACCAAGGAAGCCATGACAGGGACATAAAATATTGTGGGAGGGGTAAATAAGAAAGGTATCTGGCCTGCAAGGTAATGTCCCGGCGGAACAACTCCTGGATGGTTGAAACCTGGAGGAACAATTCTTGGGGGATGATAAGAGAGGCACCCACAAATGGAGGAGGTCATGGGGGTGGATCTGGATGGCTCAGCTGAGATGGTAACCGCACGACGCGGAGGAGCTCGTTGTGGATCGAATGTACCAAACTGCTTGAGGACAACCCGTGATGCTGAAAGATTTAGGCTCTAAGATGAGAGGGGGAGGACCAGGGAAGAACCCAACAATGATAAATCTTTATAGACTCTTAGTGAAATAGTAGTGGGAGGAGTTGAAGACTTCTTATCTAACACTGATGAGATAATGGACTCGGGGGACATCGCGGATGACGGCTCATAGTATGTCAACTGATCTATGGTAATGATCTTCCCTTCATGGGGGAAACACATCTTGTGGAAAACCATAGATGCGATAACTGACATGGCATATGTGTAACTACGACCAAAGAGAATTTTGTAATCTAAGGGGCATTAATAACCTCAATATCTACATGGACAGTCTTGCCCGCAAGGGTCACTGGATAGTTGCGGTACATGCTAAGGGGCTAGGAGGAGTGTCTATCCCAAGCATGAAAAGTGATGGTGGAGGGGGACAACTCAGGTGACTAAAGTTTTTCCCAAATGGTAACGGACATCACACAGGTGGATGCACCATCATCAGTAATGCATCGGGAGATGGTGACATTATAGACTCGGACTAGTACCTAGAAAGCAATGGATCATGGAAATGGGGGATGTTCTCATGTATCAAATGGGATGACAATCAAACGATCATCAAAAGGATCTACTACACCCAAAGAAATTATTAGAGCTTTCTTTTGAGATGGGCAGGACTAGAGTACATCTAGTGTTGACATGGCAGCAGGTGATTGCGCCAAGTTATCTACTGTACTGTATGTATGGCCAACTTAGTTAGAAGTCGTGTTATGGCATAATGGTCCCTTTGGGATCTTGGGAATTGCCTCAACTTTGGGTTGAGGGATCTGTAATGGAACATTTGATGTTGTAAGAGGCTTAGTAGAAGCTTTGGCTTTGCACTCAATAGCGGATGAAGTTGATGGCTTATCATATTGACACGATCAAGTTTGCAAGTTGATATCGAAGGGATTAACCTCATCAGAGCTCATCGTGAGGATCTGGTAGTCACCAGGACCAGAAGATTGGGGAAGGTGGGCAGCTTGACCTGGGTGAGGTTGAGAAGGAACAAATCCTTATTGAGGGAAAGGATTTGTAAGCACTGTCAGTTGACATGGTGTAGGATTCTAACGCAATTGTTGGCCTCTAGAAGCTGCTTGAGCTTCCCACATTTGGCACTTCTGGGGTAAGATAGGACACTCATGTGTATAATGGCCATGTACACCACAACATGCACAAGGCGTGTTCATATGAATAACATTTTTTTGCCTGGGTTGGCTTTCCTGTTGCTGGTTGTTGGTGTTAGACTGGTTCCCCTGGGATTCAATAGGTTGATTACCTTGATTACCCTGGTTACCCTTGTTACCATTGTTACCCTTCCCCTTATTATTTTTCTTCAAATTTTGGGGATTGGTTGCACTCTACTGTGCAAAAACCTGACCCTAAGGAGGTAGTAGCTGCGGGGGCTGAGGATGCATGGGAGGCTACGATGTTAATGCTTGAGGGGCTGGAGTGCTCGACTGTTCATAAGGAGTAGCAATGGTTTGGTAGATAGGTTGGGGATAGGTTAGGGCCCTGAAAACATGTTGCTAACAGGAGGGGCATAAGTGTTGGAGGAACTGGTGCCCCCTTGTGGATGGCCATAACTTTTTTGAGTACATGGGGAAGGACGTGAAAGGTTTCCAACGATACCGTTGGCAACGTGAGATTCCCCTGGTGCATTGGAACCTCCAAGACGGGGAAGGTTTGGAATGACAGTATAGACAGAATCGGATTGCACATAAATCAGGTCATATCTTAGAGCGGTTTGGAGAGCTTCTTCCTCAGTCTGAGGAAAATGGGACGCGGCATCTTTTCCAATGGGTGCTAAAAGGCTCATGACAAACCAATCTGGATAGACATGGTCTTCGAAGTGTGGGGCACGACATGTGCTCCTCCTTCTATGCCACTCTTGAAGATGGTCGAAAAGGCGAGTGGCAGAGGACTGACGAAATGAGGTCAATATCTTTTTACCCGTGTCGTATTGGAGAGGTAGCTAGAAATATGAGAGGAAAAATTTAGCAAGCGTCACGAAAATGGAATGAAATGTGGTAGGATAGTCTACATACCATTTTGTAGTGTCTCTATGAGCGTGCATTGGAACAGCTAAAAATGAATGAAGTCATCAGTAATGGAGTTGGATGAACACCACATGTGGAAGGAGTGAACATGACCGGTAGGATCCTCTCCAAAATTACCCTCAAACTTTGGGATATTTGAGGGAAGCTTTGTCGGAATAGCATGCCAACCAGCATCGTGGTGTATTGGGTCATTGATCAACTGGCTAAAATCAAGGAGACTTAAGCTAGCCATAAAAAGGAGTATGGGAGTTTTCTGAATGGTTCATGACATTTCTCCTCTAGATGTGATCACTAGGATAGAACTAGAGCCAACACCAGGTTGGGTTCCTACACCATCTGTGGGTCTAAACATGGTGACAATATGTGCTAGAGGAGACTCGGAATCAGATGAACCAGGAGAAGAGTGGTATGGGGACTCAGAGGGCTATGAAATTTGACCCAGTGGGGAGGAGTAATATGCCCGAGTGGAAAATGGGGATGAAGCTATAAGAGTCTCTGTGACAAACGCCTTGGTGGCACAATGGTGGTAAGACACATGTGACATGAAAATGGTGAAGGGAGATCAACAATATGACTTTGTCTCGATGAGGGGAGATAAATTTATTATGTTCAGTCTTGGCTTGGGGGTGTAAACCAACCACCATTCGCTTAAGGTGCGCTTCTGTGTGCAAGTGTTGTTATTGATTAAGCCCAGATCGTGTTTGTAAAAAACAAAAAAGATTGTTGAAAATAAACTAAAATTAACAACAGTAAATGAACAACATGACCATTAACTAAACCCCACCCAAACTGAATTGGCAAACACTGTGCTGGTTGGTGGTGAAATCAACTGAAAACACACTAAAAATTTCAATGGATCTAAGTGTAGATGTGACTGGAATGAAATGACACTAGGCTACTGGAAAGTGGTGCAGCAACAACAAAAAACCAGAGAGGAAGATCGCTACAAAAAGGTAGGGAGATGGGTGTAAATCCTAGGGAAACCAATGGGACCCTAAGGCCAATGACCAAACAAGGTTTAATATGAAACCATGGATGGAAACAACCTATCTTTGGAGATCTGAAAGAAAAGGGTACAGATCTGGAAAATATGGCTGAAAGTGCTGGAGAAACTCAAACTTCTTACTCAGCTAAATTCCTCCTATAAACATGGAAGCGTACTAGATGACCTAAGGGGATAAATTCCACTTTGACGAGTAAATCAGAGTAGATCAAGGCCTAAGCAAGATGAGACAGAGGTCAAACAACCCAATGCACAGCTCTCGACAAAACCGAGAAACGGAGCTAATAAAAACCCAGAGACCCTAAAATCGCAGGTACTAACCTATTTTTAGGGGGGGATCACAGTTTTTGGGGTGAAATAAGAACTCTAGACTCAAGCTCGCACTTTTTGGGCTAAAAATTTTGATTTCTGATCCTTGATTCCCATTCGGAAAATCTGAGATAAAACTACCATCTCTGTCGCAGCTTTTTCTTGTGACCTGCGGAAAAGGCCAAAAAACTTGTAGAAGTTAGAAATTTGACATATCTATGGTTAGAAAGCTAGTAAATGACATTAAGAGTCTGAACAAATAAGAAACCCTAACCTGAAAACTGAAGGTCACCCAAGTTTCTCGATCTGAAGTAAAAAACCAATGGAGTTGCCAATTTTGTTGTAGTGTTTTCGTCTCAAAGATGACAAAAAGAACCCCCTTAAGACTGCGGATGACAAACAGTCTGAACAATACAAATGGCTACTAAACATTGTATATTTGCAGCAAATGATACAAACAAAACCTAGCAAAGTCTTGACCTATGATACAATCATAGTTAAACAGCAAAAAGAAACAGTAATAACTCCAATCATCCAATGGAAACCAAATATACAAAGAATATATTTTATTATAACACATGTGAAGGGAACAAATAAATTTTACTAGTCCCCCTCTATGGGATGGGTTCTTGTCTATCCTAAAACGTCTTCAGCTTGTGTAGAGTCTCTCTCCTCCATAATGTGAAAACCCAACAAATAAAATGTTTGAGCTTAATGGGAACTCAAGTGGCAGAGAAATGGTGTGCGGCAATGGAAATAATAAGAGTTAGAGCAATGAGTGCAACAACAAAAATAATCGAAAGTGAATAATGAATGGAAACCCCTCTATTTATAACAAAATATTGGGTTTTCCTCGAATAATGAGCAATAGTAAAATATTATTAACCCCATTCTTGGAATAACCACTTGGAATATTTTATTATATTTAATTAGGAGGGAAAATGTATTTAAACTTTTATTTAGAAATAATAAATAAATAATGATTTATTTAATTATTCCTAAGGGATTTAATCAAATTTGATGAGGAATAATAATTAATTAGTGATTAATTAATTATTCCTAGAGAAAAATAAGATAATTAATAATTTATCTTTTGATTTTTCATAATTGGGTCAAATATGACAAGGAATAATAATTGAACAATGGTTTAATTAATTATTCCTAGAATAAAATAAAATAAATAGTGATTTATTTAATTATTCTTCATGGGTTTGATTATAAATTAACAAAGGTGGTTTATTAAGTAATTTCTCACAATGAAAGCAATTTTACTATGGTAAAATTGACTTTACATGGTGTACTTTGATCGATCTAGTAAATTAGGCTAGACGATCAATTTTTGGTGATAACACTTTCATCAAAGGGGACCGAGTTAGACAGGGAGAGAGGGCGGAATATTTTTTCTTTAGCAAGTGAATCTGAGGACCATTGAGGATAGAACCAATAGCCATAGGCATAGATTACATCAAAACACTCTACCGACATTCCCGAGCCGTGGATCAGGTCAACAATGGTCTGATCCACCATTTCACCTTCCGAGAGGCACCTCACCATGAAAGGGAGTATTCAAATCACTAGAGCAAGGAGGTCGACCAAAAATCATGCAAACCCATCGAATCAATCGCATGGGACTATACCACTGATAGAAGGGAATTTGAGGCACTCGTAACCAAATAGTCACATTGCTGATCTGAAGGGTGATGTTTCTCAGTAGCAATCGAGGTTGCGAGGAGGGTAATTTTGTGTGTTAAAATGAACACCAAGCCAAATAATGAGTAGAGGTGTTCGATTGGTTTCAACCTCTGATTCATTTCAATGGAAGGCGAAAGAGAGTATGAGTGTTGCATGCTGATTAGTTGATATAGCCTGAGCATTGGTTGCATTTCCAAAACACTATCACAACAACTGTCTGAGCAGAGAAAGGAGTTGAGCATCCCCATATCTGTTCCAGGCGAAAAGAAGTGGACATAGCTTGGGCGTTGCATTGTCACCACAACCCTCTAAGCGCAGGAAGGAGTCGAGTAAGTTTCATAGGCTTCAGTCTCGGCATTGAACATCGATTCATTATGGGATCCAAAGTTGTCATCACTCTTAATAGCAGAGACAAGATTATTTTTACCGTAGTGTCTGTCAAGGAGACAATCATGGTCCTCTTCAGGTGCAAGCCAAACTGTATTTGTTTTATTACATTAGATAAATTGATATCGCTACATCAAGATCACTCACACATTAGTCATAGAGGCAAAGACACCATGTTTTTGCAGAATCGAGTAAATTATATTTCATCAAAAGATTTCATGGTGGGTCACCATAATTAAATAAAGTAATGCTATGTCTTTTTTTCGTTACATAGTATGTTGCATTATGTGGTTGGATTGCTGTAGAGGTTTATCATTGTCAAATATAGTCTTATGCCTATACATTTGAAACCTCTAACATCAAATTCAATTTCGCACATGATCCATTCATCACTCGCAAGGGCATAATTATTGGGTCCACAGACTCTTGATTAGCGTATGAAGATCTAATTCTTTACCTGAAAACTGATTCTCTTTCCATCTAAACAGATTTTCCACTCAAAAATATTAGCCTGGAAGCATGAAAGATGGTGAGTTATGGACTAAACCTTGTTTATAGTTTTGAAATTTTTGATTGGTTTTAGCATTTGACAAGGGGTTTTTCAAATTTTGGAGTTTTACAATAGAAAGGAGATTTTGTGTTAAAAAAAAAATTGGAATAGGAAAGGAAGGAGGTGGTACAATCATCTTACTATTACCAATAAAGTTTGTATTTACCTTATCTTAGGGTGAAATCCATTGAAGAATTAGTGTACGCATGCTTTGGTATGAGGGGAGACGGGACTTTCCCTGGAAAGCAGTCATAAAATTTTGGAAAAAATTCTAGATAAAATAAAAGAAGCATGGGGCCTTTTCTTAGCAATACCACTTTATAATATAATAGAAATTCTTTCTCAAAAATGTTCAATGCCATTATGCAACAGAAATGCCCATGGGAAGTGAAGGAAGGACAAGGAAGAGGAGCTAAGTTCTTCACACTTGGATCTTAATTGCAACGAACAAAGTCAACCATAGACCTCCAGAAATTGGAGGAATTAGACACATTGCTCTTAGAGGTGGGGCAACCAGAATGGAGGAAACTCAGTTGGAATCTCAAGCCATCTATGCTTGCATTAATACAACCCAAACTCTCGGAGCATCCTTGTAAAGAGGTCAAGCTCACAATTGCTTCTTGTCTCAGCAAGATCATAGCTTTAATATCCCGAGTATTGTCTTACAATAATGATCTTATGAGGGAGATATTGTAGTTGATAATGGAAGACCTTAAAGGGTTGAATAACATCATGCTTCCTACCTTTTAGAACCGATGTAGAAATTTTAACAGTCATGGCAGAATTCAACTTTGGCACATTCATACTGAATTTGGAATGTGATGAGTTGATCTTTTAGTTGCTCCATAACTTTTACACCAGTGTTACATTAGCTCATTCATACCATGTCAAAACAAGCATCCAAAATATTGTGTCTCTATTATTAGAAGCCCATGCTCACCTATGCAAGACACTAAGATGTAAATTGTTGACCATTTGGAGGAAGGACCGCATGGATCCTATGATCTAGTCGAGAATTTTGTCAGGAAAAACATAAAATTACTGAAAAGGGTGCTCACTATGAAGGATTTGATAAGGATTGATGGAGGAAGCAAGAACAAAATATTCACCAATAATGAACTAAGCATGAGAGGACTATGCTTTATCTACAAGGGACCTTGGGCCTTTAACCATTCATGACCAGGTGATAAGAGGAAACAATGGTAGATAATGAAGATTCATCCATAGTTGGGTTCACCAGTTTTTAGAAGAGAACCTATGAAGGATCCAAGTATTCAAGTACAAATGGTGAGCAACAACACCATGTTTTTCAGAGAAACTTATAGGATAGGTCGATGATAATCAATCAACTTGACAAAGTAAATCGGGAAAGGAAGGAGGGAATTCCTCCTGATGATGAGGTAGTTGAGTCTATAGATATCCAAGAGAACATCGATAAAGAGTATGGACAATCAGGTATAGATAACAGTCCACCAATACATCCATGTTTGACAATCAAAGAGGGTGGACATCTTACCGCCACATGTGAAAAAGGCCAGGAAGAAGGCATTCTAGGAGAACCAAATGAGGAGCCAATAATAATAAACCAACATGATGAACATGATCATGCAGGGTATCATGACAAATATAGCATGCAGGATAAGCCATTTATGGAGGGTTAAACAAATGTTCAAGTTAAAGTTGTGGTCATGGGGCATCCGGTGCAGTCAAATATAGAGACATTCTCCAGGGCACGAGAATTTCTAGTAGAGGACTTTTGGGAAAGGATCATGCATTTCAAGACAGATCTTACGATGTTGAAGTAGAGAGTCGGGGCACCCTGAGACACTGTCTTACAGGAGAATAGAAAATTTGAGAACCTCATAGGGGTATGTGTTGAATCAATGACCCAGTTGTCTAGTGTTGAGGAACGACTCAAGTCCCTCACAAGGCAGGAAGAGGAGTACATTTGGGAGTTGCAGAGTAGCCCTCTACAGGAGTACATAGATAAGGCTTGTAGCTCTACCAACCTACCATTATACATTGGTGATAGCAAGGAAGAGTTGTACAAATGGATCATGATGGGTGATCGAGTGGAGCAACATGAATTGAGCATTAGGCAACATCAGCATGGTAGATTTATTCCATGTGCAGGGATTCATGCATTATATACTTCCCGTGAGATGGATTTACAAGATATTATGAGTTGGAACTCTATTAACAAGATACTCTTATCCAAGGGCATATTGAAACTTCAGCCCTCAAGCACAAGCAATGATGGAGGGCTGAGGTGGTGTCATAATAAACATGTCTTGGGACTTAGGTGGCATTGGGATCTAGGAGAATCCATTGGGGGTAGGATTGACCAAAGGATTGTTTTGGATTCAGGTATCGAAGGATCCATTCATGATCATTTAGAATGGAGGCATGGAATAACACATTGGGTTGTGTGGGATCTTGGAATCAATATACAAATGCTTATTTTGTGGATAGAAGTGGATTACCAGAGGGCAAACAATCTTTTGGCGAGAGGGTTTGTAATATATATATATATATATATATGGTCAAAGTGGATGGAACCTTCCCATGGTATTTATTGTGGCAGTTGTTGACGGCATTGGCCCATGCTATTTGCCTTTGTTTTTCAAGGGAAAACAATAAAATAAAGTCTCTAAAGAGTCAACCAAGAATATAAAAGGGGATAGGAGAGTTATTTATCTATTTGGATTTTGTTGTGAACTTGGCAAGGCTAGTTCTAGTTGATCCTAGTTATGAAAACCCATGGGAGTAATTTGTGTAGTGGATCCATCTAGGATCTATGATTGTGCTTCAATATATTTAATTTCTTTGTTGATAGGCAGCCATACATGCCAAGGCACGGGCCTTAGTAGGTCTTGTGTGGGCATGTAATTTTGTTTCTATTTATTTACATAAAGAAGAGGCTGCATTCTTAGATCTTTATTGTGTTATGTGTTTTTAGTGCAAGAATTTCATTAGAACACCTAGAGTGTACCATATCTCATTAAAATTTTGATGTTGGGATATTACACGATTCAATCATGCAATATTTGCATGTTAGTGGAGCCCTACAAGCCAAGTAGACTTTATTCATGGTTTTTCTAATATTTCGACAAAATTATCACCATTCAACAATGGGGTTAAGGTCCATTGCAATTCATTCTTTTTAAATGAAATAGTCATTGAACACTACTTCCATAATTAAGGATAATTTGTATAAGTTCAAAATATAGATCCAAATATGCATATACCAAATAAATGGCTAACATGCATGCATATAAGCGTAGTAGTTATATTTCTCATAATGTGTTTTTAATGGGGGATTATCCAAAAAATATATTTCATCATTCCCAAAATAGCTTCATCTACAATATCCTAGTACGAAAGAAAAAACCAAAATGGATTCTCTAGAAGGCTTTGAGAAGACAAAACTTTCAAAGGAAAGACAATTTCAAGAGGAGTGACTGCTTTTAGGAGGTAATGAGGCAATAGGTGTTTTACTTGAGTTGTTATTAGAGTTTTAAATATTGTGACGAGGGATTTTCGTTGTTTTTAATTATGTTTAGAAATTATTGACATCTTGAAAATAAAAATAGAGATGTAGTTAGAGTAAAAATAATTGGGAAACAATCATGAGACGCCATGGATTATTGAGGAGGACATCATAGCTTGCTTAGGAAGATTTTTGAGTTTAGCACACTAATAAATAAATTCTTAAAAATGGTATTTTGGACAATAGCTTGGCAAGGCCACAATAAGTGGTGTCCAAGAGGAGTTATGGTCACAATGTGTGGGTGTCTAAGAAGAATAATTCCTCTGAAATAGTACAGTGAGTAGTTGTCTCTTTAAAAGTCTATGTACATTATTTTTAATGCGAGGACAATAGCTTGGCAAGGCCACAATAAGTGGGTGTCTAAGAGGAGTTATGGCCACAATGCATCGGTGTCTAAGAAGAATAACTCCTCTGAAATAGTACAATGAGTAGTTGTCTCTTTAAAAGTCTATGTACATTATTTTTAATGCGAGGACAATAGCTTGGGAAGGCCACAATAAGTATGAATCCTATATAAAGGATAAAGACTTCCCATTGAGATATATCGAGTCTTATTTTGTAATCGAGCTCTGGTCTGTTGGAGGTTGCCCCCTTGAAGAGGCAAGGAACACTACTTTCATCTCTTAATAATAAAATACTTGTTGTTTTTCTCATTTTTTTCTATTTTCTGGGTTGTATTCCTTTGCATATTTGGTATTCTGGAATTTCTCGCAGGTCAAGGGTATACAAATTTATGAGTGGTACATGGAGGCATTTCCAATGGTTTTTAAAACTACCATTTTCCTTCAACATACCATGTGTGGTTCAACAAGTGCAAGGTTATGTTATGATTGTGACACCTTATTAATCTTTGAAATATCTTGCAACCTTTTCTTTGCAAAGTATACATGAATTTGATCATCCCATCACATTTGTCTTTCTATAATCCTTGGATTTACTTCCAACATGTGAATAGATTTTATTGAGACTTGTATATTGAAGATGCCAACTATTGACATGATTTTAATGGTGTCTTGTGCTAATAATTACGAATCATGGATAAGCTTACATAACACAATGCCTTAATTTGTGGATGAGATCATCAAGGCTACCTTTATTCATGAAATTTTAAAAATGACTACAATACTTACAATCTCAAACAGCCTAAAAAACAAAATTGTAGGGGTCAAAGGAAGGGTTTTATGAAACCTCTTTTCAACTTGAAACAAAATATAAGGAGGCAGGCCATAGGTTCTCCACCACCCCAACTTAAGTTCAAATGAATGGTTTATAAATTAGTATGAGAGATTCATCACAAATGATTGGAGGGGTAAATCCTCCAATTTTGAACTCAATTGTTTTTCCTTAAAAATATCTTCAATAGCCACCGAATATCTATAATAGTAATCTTATTATGAATCGAGCTAATATTATTAAATGAAAACACTTGATACTAGATAAAACTATATGCATTTTAAAAAACATTAACCACCAAAAATACATTTCTAAAAAAATAATAAATAAGGTGATTCTATTAAAATAAATACTCAAAAAGTAAAAAAAATAAAAACATTTATTAACAAGACTACCAAAACCAAAATATCTTACATAGACAAACATACTATTATCTTACATAAAAAGACCTTATAATTAGTGATAATTAAAAAAATATACCACACATACACTAGATTTTCATATAACCACACTAGATGTTCCTTGCCATGTGATACCTAAATTCACATGCAAGATTATGGTAAAAGTCCACCAAAAAAAGGAATTCACATGCAAGATTATGGTGAAAGTCCACCAAAAAAAGGAATTCACATGCAAGATTATGATAAAAGTCCACCAAAAAAAGGAATTCACATGCAAGATTATGGTAAAAGTCCACAAAAAAAAGGAATCCACATGCAAGATGATGATAAAAGCCCACCAAAAAAAGGGAATTCACATGCAAAATAAGAAAGATTTCAATTTTTTAGTCTACCTACGCGAAGGAATGGCCCAGTTTCCGTCACCGCCCGGAAAATCGTCCAGCTCCGGCCGCCGGCAATCCCTCCACCCTCCGCCCCCCTCCTTCTCCACCACCCTCCCCTGGCAATCCTAACATTCCCTGATAGAAAATCCAATCAGAGCTGGAAATCCTAACATCCCCTGATAGATCGGATCCGAGCTGGAATTGCAGTTGTGGAGAGTTATTGCCATTTCCAATTTGAAATGAGGAATTGCGATCCCACAGGTTGCTCACTCACCTTCCTCCTTGACTCGGTGCCTCCCGCTCTGCAATTCCTCCACTTTGCAACTCGCCACCCAGGTACAATTTGGTGACACCTCTGACTCTGTTAACGACTGATTGAGACATGCACCAGACTGTTTGCCTGTTGCTTCAACAAAATGCATCACCTTGGAATGAGAAACATATGCTAGCTGAGTTTGTGATCCAATGCTTGCATAAATTGGAATAACTTGTGATTTCTTTTGTGAAAAGAAGATGGTAGCCCAAGCTTTTGACAAATTGCATGACAAGATGTGATTGTTATGCAAATCAGAGTACATCATGTGTTAAAGGAAGTCCTACTTTCTTGTGTTTTAAATTTCGACCTAGAAACAATCATCTTTTAATCAAAACCCTTGCAAACGAGTCAGGGGACCTGTAAACCTTGGTCGATAGTAGTTTCAGGCTCCTTGAATACCTTATGTCGCTTAAAAATAAGAATGTTGGGAAATGATGATGTTGTACAGGATGGTATTTATGACACACCACAATACACTATAATTCTCCCCCCTTTATTGTAATGGTACCTTTGTGAGGGGACTAATATACAAAAATGTTTGAGAATAATGAAGCAATATGTTCACTGTGATCTAAATTAATCTATTCACACATCCCAAAATAAGGGAATCTGTACTTACTATCAACAAACACACCAAAGAATGATGTGAATTAGTCTATGATCAGAATTAGTCCTATTCACACATCCAGAAATAAGGGAACTGCATACAATATTCACTTCCTTGAGTGAGGAAAAACCAACACCACAAACACAAGTGAAGTTCACTCCAAAATTAAACTGAAATGACTTGTGATTACATAATTATATACATGAAACAATCACCTTGGATGAAGTTTTGACTAAGGTAACCTATGATATAAAGGACTTATTTTCATGTTCTCTCTGTAGCTAGAGAGGCAGCGGATGTTCATTAACTACTCCTTTGGATTTGCGACATTAGTAATTTGAGTCTGTGGCTGTAAGGTTAATGCAACTCTCTATTTTGTGCCTATGGCCTATTCATGAGATACAATTCTATGTGTATTCAAGTAATAATACCTCAACATGTCATAGTAGTCAAGGTCATAGCTAGTACTCCCATTTACAATCATATGTAGGTACCGAGCATCGGCATTCATGGAAGAGGAAGTGATATGTCATCACTTCCTTGGCTTGTGTTGTGTGAGGAAATAGATTTCTATGAGATAAATTTGCTGAAAGAGCTCATGGAGCTCTGGAGTATATCATGACTACTGATTGATGTAGAAACTTCAGTGGAGAACAATATGAAGAGTCAAAGTGACATACACTGTTTTGTGCAGAGCAGAGCTGAGCTTTATAGTTTTGGCTATAACTAAGTTCTCTATTCTTGATGGAAATAGCCTCAAACAATGTCTCAATCTTCTTGTATTTGATACGTCATCAGCATAATCTTTTCTTTGTGATAAAGGTTTTTCTCTATATATAGGAGCTTCAGTTTTATAATTTTAGATTTAGATACAAAGCACCATTCTCCGTAGATGCAATGTTCACTAGACATAAGTTGATTTCCAGAGGAAAGGCAAATCACTAGGGTGTGGTGTGAAGGATATTTTACGAGTTACCACATTTGATGGCATAGTTGTTGCTAGATACAAATATTATTTTTGGTGACGTGTTTTTCATTATATAGTTGAAAATGAATGTTCTAATGGTATTTGAAAATCATCCTAACAAAATGAAATTTGGGGAGGAAAAATCAAGGCAAGAAAAGTAACATGACCTTAGAGTTCAATATCTTCCAAGAAATACAAATCTCTTGCAAACTAGCCACGACTTCATAAATGACACACTAGACTTAAAAGCATAACTCATGATATAGTTGCTAACATGATAGACAGATAGACAGTGTATGGCTAAGTTTGATGATCAGCAAGCAATCATTAGAAAACACAACCCTGAACGTGGTTGAGTTTTGGCCAGAGGAGTTCAATATTTTGCTCTTTATATGCTACTTCCTGATCTCGTAGAGCAGGTATGGCAAATATGCCATGATGGAGTAGTGCCCTTCCAGCTTACTAGAGACAGTTTCAAAACCTACCATGAGATCAGTGATTCGTTCCATGCATGCAGTTGATGGGAGTATTGAAGAGTTCCAGGACATGTTTGTTGTCAAAGGATTCTCTAAGAAAGCGGGACCTAACTTTAATGAGACACTAGCTCCATTTGCCAGAGGATTCTCTCTCTGACAGAGCAAGTTGCTCTTATTAAGGTCTTTGCTACAATTGCTGAAGGGTACAGGCTACTTTGAAAGTTCAGTTTTGAACCTTATAAGTTATGTCCTATATTTTCAGTATGATGTGAAAGAGGAAGTCGATATTATTGAGGTCTTTGCTTCAATTGCTGAAGGGTGCAGGTTATAGGTTTGAAAGTTTAGTTTTGAACATTATGTCATATGTTTTTAGTATGATGTGTTAGTAGATTAGTTTATTCAGAATTTTCAGTCTTGATATTCCATTAAATTTTCTGTTTTAGCTGTTAGAGTTTTCTGCCTACAGAACAATGGTCTGAAAATTTAACGGCTCTAAGTCAACACCTATTTTTCCCGATAATATCAATAGATTTAGAATTATTTACAGATTAAAAAAAACTATACACCCAAAAGAAAGATGATTATAAAGAAAAACCTTGTATTTATTTATCCCAATTCCCTCATAGAAGAGACATTTTCCTCCTGCTTTAATCAACAAATGTGATGACTAAATTCATGCAAAAACCATGCATAGAGGTTTGGTTGGATTCATGCTCATAATTAGATCCTTTACCTGTCTGACTGCTCCCGCAGTATATGAGATTGTTACAGGCTGGAAAAAAGCATGATTGTATCTCAAAACCGAATAATTCTAAGCAGCAAGCATAAAATAATTTTTCCATTCAATTACAACATGAATCCCCAGTGGACATTAATTGATACATATTAGTCAGGAGAGACCATAGAACTTTGTCCATCATTCCTTCCAGGGTTAGGATTCTATCACGTTATCATTTCAACATTATTACCAATCAACCTATCAAGGATCACACTTTGGGGTTCTGTCCACTTGAATTTCTCCGTGAAATGTGTTAAATAGCTCTTATGATAATATAATCTTTATTTTAAAAAACAATAATTCTTCATCAGCAACTAAAGGATTTTTCTACAAAGATATACAATAGGAATCTCCTAACACAGGTTCACTCTAGATGTGTACTTAAATAACCCTGAACAATTCACAAAATCTAAGAGACTCCGATTAAAGATAAAAGTCAATAATTAGTAATGAGACATCCTTTCTAAATTCTGACAGAATTTCCA
Source organism: Pinus tabuliformis (assembly GCA_031772625.1). NCBI lineage: Eukaryota > Viridiplantae > Streptophyta > Pinopsida > Pinales > Pinaceae > Pinus > Pinus tabuliformis. The sequence continues at coordinate 365,668,200 of CM062806.1, forward strand.
ATGGTCTACAACACAAAAGAAACATCAACTTGATTTTAGTTTTGCATATGTTACTCATTTATTTTTGGTGAGGTGTTTTTCATTATATACTTGAAAATGAATGTTCTAATGGTATTTGAAAATCATCCTAACAATCCTCAAAAGTATTCTCATTGATGTTCTTTTATAGAAACACCCACAGGGGAAAGAGTCGATCATCAAGAAAGAAATCAGATGGGTCAAATACCATTTATTGACCTATACTTGGACATAGCAGAAGGTAACAATCACCTTCCCTTACAAACAAATCAAAACCTTGCATGCCTTAATTTGGTACTCGCAATGCTTAATTTATTAATTAGAGTTTGTCAAATAAGGTTCCCAGTGAACAAACAATTTCGATCATTGAAGATCAATATTCATGACTCTTACTAATTATTTATTGTTCATTAACTACTCCTTTGGATTTGCGACATTACTAATTTGAGTCTGTGGCTGTAAGGTTAATGCATTTCTCTATTTTCTGCCTATGGCCTATTTATGAGATACAATTCTATGTGTATTCAAGTAATAATACCTCAACATGTCGTAGTAATAATTCAGGTCCAAACATGTCGTAGTAGTCAAGGTCATACTTAGTACTCCCATTTACAATCATATGTAGGTACTGAGCATCGGCAGTCATGGAAGAGGAAGTGATATGTCATCACTTCCTTGGCTTGTGTTGTGTGAGGAAATAGATTTCTATGAGATAAATTTGCTGAAAGAGCTCATGGAGCTCTGGAGTATATCATGACTGCTGATTGATGTAGAAACTTCACTGGAGAACAATATGAAGAGTCAAAGTGACATACACTGTTTTGTGCAGAGTAGAGCTGAGCTTTATAGTTTTGGCTATAACTAAGTTCTCTGTTCTTGATAATAGTGCTGGGAAATAGCCTCAAACAATGTCTCAATCTTCTTGTATTTGATACGTCATCAGCATAATCTTTTCTTTGTGATAAAGGTTTTTCTCTATATATAGGAGCTTCAGTTCTATAATTTTAGATTTAGATACAAAGCACCATTGTCCATAGATGCAATGTTCGCGAGACATAATTTGATTTCCAGACAAAAGGCAAATCACTAGGGTGTGGTCTGTAGGATATTTTACAAGGAGTTACCACACTTGATGGCGTAGTTGTTGCTAGGTACAAATATTATTTTTGGTGAGGTGTTTTTCATTATATAGTTGAAAATGAATGTGCTAATGGTATTTGAAAATCATCCTAGCAATCTTAATTGTTCACAGAGAAGAAAAAGTTCTGGAAATGAAGGCAATTATATTTGAATCTCCCTGATAGATAATAGTACTGTAGTACTATGATTGTGAAGGTAAGTGAAACTGGTGATCCAAAGAGTTAAAGGGGGAATCTGCCATTGATAAACATTTAAATACTCCTATATGTAAATACTATATATTTTGTAAACATTTCCTTTGCATTATGAGCTTTTAAATAAAGAGACTGAGAACTTTGTTGCGTTTAAACTTCAAATTTGAAGAAATACATATCTTTTCAGGACAGCGAGAGAAAAAAATCATGAAACAAACTAGGTGATGCAAACACTACACATTCATTGACAACTATGATCATGGTATTCCCTTTAAACATCACTGTATTTATTTAGATTAACATCTTTTGCAATACCTAGAACACCACAACTTCAATGTAAGCATGAAAAGTTGCGTGTTTACAGTCAAGATACAGTTGGATTTGATATCATCTGTCAGTGAGAAGTGGCACTTAGACACCAAATTTGCAACACAAGGGTATTTCCTAACAAATCCCCTATGCAATTGGGGCAAAGAATAGCTCCCTGTTGCATTGGCAAGTCTCTAAAACCTACTTCGTGCACACGTGTTTCTGTCCTTCAACCCACGTTCAGATTATCATTATATTCAAGATATGCAAAGGGATAAACAACAGCAATTTACAACAAAACATCAGATTGTAGAACCAACAAACATAATATTTTATGAAGTCACTGCACTGCAGTGACCATTCCAAGTGTATAAACAATTGCAGTATTGTGGTATAGATTACACGTAACCTATGTACATATACCATGCAATTTTTCACTTACTCGGTGACAAAGCCTATACGTTCAGCAAGACGTGCAAGGCCAAGCAAACTTATGATGAACACCCAAACCTGCAAACAAAAGAATGCGGAAAATGATGTTAGAAAAACTTACAGAAAATGTCAGAAATGATAAACTTTCAAGTAGCATGAACCCTCTGTCCTTTCTATTGATAAACTTACAGAAATGATGCTACTTTCAATAAAGAGCTTGAAAGACAACTTGTTATTGTTAGATTGCTTACAATGGATGGGCTGGACCTTCCATCTCTAGTTGCTCTGTTTCTTCCACTCAAAGAGGATGAGTTCATTTCCATCACATATTCCTCCAACATGGCCATCTGTAGCTTTTGCATCCATATTCAAATTAACGTTGTTCAGAGGCCTCAGACATTGATACCCATTTCCAACATATGCACTTAAGGTCCACATAACAGACTGCTCTGCCTTGTCATGATTATAATCTGCCAAGTATATCTATTCAACAACATTCAACAGAAACTATGGATTAGGGGACCACCATTGTAAACAGCTCTGTTGCAGCCCATAATGCCCAATACCCTGGCATTCTGAAACCCTGAGTTAAGGTGGTTTATAGCATTGCACTTCATAAGACTTCTCTACATATCCAGAGGAGAGGCTATATTAAACAATGAAACTAAAAGGAAAAGGGAAATAGAAAGTTTTACCTCGTCCCATTCTTTATCCCCTTGTTTCAGAGCATGTTTGGTGGCCTTGTTCACCAAGGCAAATGCTGGGAATCCGGCTTCATCCTTGACTCGAAGGCCCCATGAATCTACCTTGATCCATTGTTGACAAAAGGTTCCATCAAACAGGGGAATAAGGATAGTGATCAATCATCAATTATTAGATGAACAAATGCTTTCAGTGAGCTTCAAACAAAGTAGCTCAAACTGATGAACATACCTGATGAGAATCATGTGGGTTTTCCAGCGCAAGCACTGCAACATCACCACGGGCAGCCAAGAAAAACTCTGCGTTGGCTTCACAATGGATCCTAACCATATGTCCTTGTGGCTCGACATTAGCCTGTGGTAGATAGAATGAACTCTGCTCACCTCGTGGTGGATGGACTCCTTGTGAAACACCCACTATTCAATTTACCAACAAATATTAAAAATCGTCACTCACAAATTCAAAAGCCATTTTAGAACTCTCATGGATTTAGTTATCAAGAACCCTAAATTGTACACAACACCAAATAATAGGCGTGCATCCATACATACTACTTGCTAGACACCACCCATAATATAACTCCTTCCCAACATTTCTTTTTAATCCTTGATAGTTTCCCAAATAAGATAAAATAATATAGTAATAGTTTTGTAAGCATATTAGTATGGATCATATAACTTACATATTAGTTTGCATATGGTATTCAAAAAACAGCGAAGCCTAATTCAGTATCATTTATTTTAAATCTCATAGATGTATTTGGGTCCTATAATGAGCATTTCATCTATATAAAGTGGTGATTGCTAAATGTGTTTTTTGCATAATAGTTGCCAGTATTGAAAGTGTTGTAGTGTAAATGAACAAAAATTATCTGCCTTTTTAATTATATATGATTGAAAAACATGTTGAGTATTAGGAAATAGATGATTGTCTACTTGTTTAACATGAATTTATTGTGATTTATTTTTCAGGCTTTTGAAGTGTAAAAAATGGTGCAAAAGTGGCGTTTATGCATTCAAGTGTCTTGCTTTCCAAATCCAGGTCGAGCAGTTATTAAATTCGTCCTTTAAAATATGGCAACAAATCATTTATTTCATGGAAAGAGAGAAGTGCCTGGAATGGCGACAAACAATGAGGCATATTACGTTTCCCTTGTTGAAGGGTTAAAAGAGGCAAAACAACATGATGTCAATGATATTGAAGTCTTCACCAACTCAGAGTTGATATGTAATCAGATGAAAGGCATCTATCGGGTTCAGAAGGACAATTTAAAACCTCTTCAGAAGGAAGCAATAATTGGAGTGAGAGTCATCAATCACTCTGCAGATATTGAAAAGATGTCCACTAATATAATGTCTAGAGCATTTGTAAGCACATATGTAGATGCCAAATATGACATAGGATCACCATCCACTACAACAGAAATCATTGATCACCATCAATATAAATCCCCATTGTGTGAATGGGTTGTTGTTATCATTTTTCTGGGGTCTACCATAGCATGTTTCTTTCGCTAAAGAAGAACCTATTAATGTTTTATTTTTCCCCAACATGCAATGATTACGATTTTTTGTATGGGAGACAAATTTATGGACAAATGTAATATATTCCATGTACATGGACAAATGTATTTTGAGAAAAGTAACTGGTTCAAGGTTTTGTGATTATCATCAATACATTATGATGTTTTCTGATCCTTCCAAACACCTTCTCAGATCTTTGTTTCTGGAGAGATATTGATATGCTATGTGATTTGTTTGTTGGTTGTTGATCAGTGATGAAAGGTTTCTTTACTATGTTTATAAGAAATTTATTCTTAATAACACATATTTCTAAATCACCTAGTCACTCTTCCCGTCTCCACCTTGGATTTCATCCCAATAGTTTTCCCAGATCACAACTCTATTTTGCCTTGACTTCTCTATATTTCAGATCTTGTGCTTGTGGATTTATCATGATAGTAAGGACCTAGTCTTTTTAAATCAAAGAAAACCTTGCTCATGCTGAGTGTGTCATAAGTAAGGAAATGTCAATATTTCTCCAAGAAATCACATCCATCATGATGGTCTACTATGCTAAATCTCCCATGTGACCACTCCACTTCCTCCAAATCTTGCACTAGTTTTTCCTCTACAAAGGGATTCGTAGATAAAAACTAGAAAATATGCAGTTGGTGTTCTGACTGTTCTTGTAAGAGAGCTAAGAGGATTACTTGCAGTTAGCGAAACCTCTGCAATCCCTCTAATAGTCAACCATTTAAGATTGGGTTCATCTTTAGCTAAATGCAAGGACAATTTATTTATGTTTTTCTATCATTGTGTTGCAGTGGAAGTGACAAAATTGTAAATAGTTTGTTGAGATTGCCATCATTAATGCCTTCTCTGTAAAGAAAAAAAGAAAGCTCATTCTCTTCTTAGAATCCTTCACAGTTGGGACTCTTCAAGAACTGCTCAAACAATTCTCTTGCCCGAGACTGGCAATTCAGTCACTTCAGCACACTAGTGAAGCAGCGGCCAGTTTTCCACCAATTCATGCAAGGGCCTGGCTTTTACTTGTACAAATATTCTTTGGTAGACAAGAATCAAAATAAATGTAAATATCTCTGTTATTCGACATGATTTTGTTTTGTACAGTATTTAATCAGTCATAAAGGAGATGGACAATATAGAAATTTGGGGTGTCCAACTCACCTCTATAATTTACCCTTCTAGAAGATGCCTAATCGCTCCCACATGGTCATTGTAGCTTGATGTACCTTTGGGTCCCATTGACGTGATTTAATTGTTTGTGTAATTGATATAAAATTTCTATATTATCAAACATATATATTTGAGTTGGACTAGCTTAGTTGATATGTGCCCACTTTTGCTAAACAGTGCATATTTTATGTCTCGAATCTGGATTAGGTATTCTCACACACAGCCATCATACCATTATCAGCAAGGTCATGACTTTTTTTTTTTTAGGTTTTACTCTTTATCACTAAATATATGTTTAGGTTTTACCCTCCACTTTTTTTAGTGAATAGATTGGGGAATGTGATTGCACAATCTTGCTATAATATTTCCTTGAACATGTATGTTAACCCAACTAAAAGGTTACAATTCATAAGAGTTAAAATATTTCATGCATAGTATGGAAATTTATTAATATAAATGTTTTTGCATTTACGTAATTTTGGCCTAATTAAATTATCTCATACAATATTTTGGAATGGGAAATTTCCCACCAATGTTTCTAAATCTTTTTTGTTCAGTCAATGGTTGTGAAGGAGGATTTTGTTTCTAAATCTTTTTTGGTTGAACAATGTGAACATATGTAATATGTAATGTTCTGCTAACCTTAAAAAAATAAATGTAACAATTGGAATAGTTGAGGTGAGTGTTATTGCTTTCATGGTTCACTCTGGTATGTAAAGTTTCTTGACCAACAATTTTCTTTTTTTCAAGAACATTCTCAAATGTGGTTTAGAAGAAATCTTTAGATTTTGGAGACTTATACGATGAAAGTTTTAAGAGATGTTTATATGACTACTAAATATGAGTTTTTTGAATGGTTGTTGATGTGCTTGGTTCTTGGCCATCTACTACATACCTTCTTGTTTCAGGTTTGTGGTTGTGTGTGCACTTGCCTTTTCTTTATAAATATATTTGTTTGTAGAAAGCCTTTTCATTGGTTTTCCATAATCAACTTGTTTCTTTTAGAGTAGTCATGATTTTTGTCAAAATCTGGTAGAAATTTTGGGAAAGCTGGGTTATAGCTGTCAAACTTTAGGATTTTGGGTATCCAAGGGGTTTTTTATGGTTCTGAATCCATTTCCACCATAAAAAAAACCATTCAAACACCTACATGATCAGTTTTTCTGAAAAAATAATCACCAAATTCTTACGCAAAAAAAATTCCAACGCCGTTTCTTTTTGGTTGAGAGATTTCCTATGTTACCCTTACATAATGCTAATACCATGAAAGGAAAAAAGTGACCACATCCAGGGTGCAATATTTAAGATAAGGTAATGTCAACTTTTCATAAATTTAAAAGAATAAAACCTCTCAAAGCTATTTGATGTAAGGTAATGAATCTATCCATAATGCCAAACCCATAGCTTCAAAAATAATAAATCCACCTATATGCTTCATAAATGCATGGTTAAAATCCATATGCTTTATAAATGCATGGTGAAAATCGATAACTGAAAATTAATAATTCCCTCTATATGTTTCATAAATGCATGGCCATCCCATGGGACTTTGTTATTTCTTATTATTATGGCCATTCCCTTTTGAGGATACTCCAGGCTTTGAAAATACATATGCTACATAGATCGGTTTTGGATTCAGTCTCACAACAGCAACAACAGCTAAGAAGTATGGAAGAACAATTGCAGCTTTTTGTTTCTACTAAAAAGCAATTAACACAAGACTGTAAACAAGAATTTGACTTTTGGTTTTGGCTCCATTTCCTTGTTAATATAAGCAGTCCTCATTTACAATGTCATTTTATAACATACTGCCGAAGGTTACAGAAGGACTAACAGAGAGAGTGGGGAAATTGAACATAACATACACTTCTGGCATCAAAGATATGCATAATCTAGCCCATGCACTTGATGAAATGTCCCTGTCAAGTTTTGAGAAGCTCAACTTAACAGTATCTAAACAGTGTTCAGCTCTAGATGATGTAAGATTCTTCTTTGTCACAATTCACAAATTAGTAAAGTGAAGAGTGGATTTATATATATTTTACCTGTGTGCAGGTTTTGGCCATTGTTGTTTTAGAGGCTGATGCAATGCTCTAACCAACTCAGACTCTGTAATCAATATTACCAGCTATGTGTACTCCAATAGAGTAATCCTTTGCCACAAAATGTTGTTGCTTTGATTTCCTTCATCTAAGGTCTCTTTCAAGCTACCCTTCAATATCATTTTAATTTTACTGAAAAGATGGAACATGCTTATCATTTAGGTTACTAACGATATCTATTTCATGTATTTTAATTGATACACAGTCACATCGTGGCACTTTAAGATCACATTTTTTACTACTCCGTTAAGAACAATTAGAAAATATTTTTTTATGGGAATTTACACAAAAAAAATCATAAACATGAAAACTTTACTATGGCCATATATATATATATATATATATATATATATATATATATATATATATATATATATATATATATATATATATATATATATATATATATATATATAGATATATAGTTGCTTCTTGATCTAAGTTCAAATTTTTACAAATCATAACTTTTTCAGTGAATAGAATTAACCACTATGATAGTCAAAGAGGCACACTAGAGGCTAGAGAACATAATAGCTCAAACAAAGGAGTAGCGAATCCAATACAGTGCATAAGTCAACAGCCTTAAAAGTTTCCTTGGATCAAATCTATCCACTTCAATCAACAAAATTCTGTGTCCCTGCCATTTGTCTCTTCAAAGAGCATTCAAGCACTTTCAAGGCTTTTTCTATTTAGTCATCTCTTAGCTCTCTTGCAGAATGCATGTTTCCATTTGTCTTTGCCCTTTCTGGAAGGAGTTCCTATGCCTGCAAAATTCAGGATCACAAATAAGGAGTAGTCTACAAGACAGTTAACACTTTATCACAAGCATAAAAGGATAGAACATCGTTCAGTGAACATCAACAAATCATGAAGAGGCCATGTTTAAAATAACATAACAATCTACTATGCTATCATATACTATTCCATGAAGGCAAAATCAACTTGATGAAGTCATGAAAATCCAACGAGATCTTTGACTAGAGGCAAGGAATCAAAAATCCAACAACAAAAAACACAATGATAAGGTTCAAACCTCATTGGCCTTTGACCATCTAACCATAACTTTATAAAGATGTAAAATATAAAGATCTATAAATCTAATAAACATCGAACCATGAACATAGGTATGAGAACATAGTAACTACATGTTTAAGTATAAAAATCAAACATGTTGCATGAACATAAATAAGTAAAGAGATTATATTTGACAGTGAGCAAATTTTTTAGTGACCATGAACAGATTATGGAAAAGGTATTTTTATAACAACATAACAATGGGAAAACATAAATATACTTATCATATGATAAAGGGCCACCTGACGACGCCATGATAACCTAGCTTATCTATTCTTTGTGCATACCTCATTGATTCCCACTAGAGTTGAAGTCCTTCCATAGATGATCAGTCATGGTAGAAGATGATGGTTCTCCACTTATTCTATAGTTACCTAGAAAAATGTCAAAAATTATCGCAAAGAAATTTTCTAGAGCATCAAGGAATATGTGCACACACAATGAAAGAGTGTCAAATGTACCTGGCATGACAGGTAGGGTTGGATGGTCTTGCATCTCCCTTTGGTTCTTGGATTATCGCCATGGTTGGGGATTGTTTCATTGCTGTAAAAATAAACATACCACATGTTAAAGAATAGTGATGATTAAATACTTAAATCTAAAACCATGACTCTATTCAACACATGAAACGAACCTGGAACCATAGAGATGACATTATTTGATTGATGACGTCCTCGCTTATTGAGATATCAAAACTCAAATGGTTCATATTTTGATGGATCAACATTTAAATCAATTTCTAAACCATTATTTTTTTTGTTGCTTCTTCTTTTCTTTGTGGGGCTAAGGAAACTCTTCTTCGTCTTCAAAGATGGATCAAGAGAACCCAATCCAAGTGTGAAGTCAAAATTAGTAACGCGCAAATTATTGGCTTCACCCAACATTTTTTTAAGCATACCAGTCAACTGGATTGTCTTCGCCAAAGTAGTAGGAGGATTATCTAAAATGAGATGTGTATAGCTAAACAACTCTTCCCTTGCCAAATGAAGTGCCTCGGCATCTGCATCAACAACATTTGTGGCCATAAGAGTAGCATCGACATCTGCATCATGGTTTTGAGGCTCTATATTGATCTCAGGTGCGTCATTGCATATGTTATCCTCTGCATGTTGATGAAGCAATGGATTTGAATTATCCGAGTGGAAATACAACCAATTAACATTTATGGGATGCTTGCAAATGTTTCCACGGATAGACCATGGACATTCACATGTTATAAAATCCTTACGATACCAGGTGACAAGGTGTTTTTTACCTTGATCAGCCTGACTTCTCACCCAATAAGCACGGATTATGCTCTCATGAGGACAACAATCAGTGTCCATAATTTTTCTTTCTCGTTCCACTCATGATTCTAGCTGCTTTCCTCTCTTGTAGTTGTTTAGAAACCCTTCTTCTTTTAAGATTTCCTTGAACTGATAACAAGGTTCAACTGTTGTTAGTAGCATATGCAATAACCAATCCATCCTCTGGGCACATTTTTTCCTTCTATCAGATAGAAATGTTGTTTTTAGGTAACAATGGTATGACTCAACAACATTATTGGTCTCCTGATTTGCATGAGGAAACTCCCGACAACCTTTCAACCACATACCTAATTGCAAATAGAATGATGTGAGTCTCACTATATCACCTTTATAAAAGAAAAAAATGCATATAATACGAAAAAAATGTTTACTTACGAATCTGATCTCCAGTGACCCAATTCTTGCTAAAGTAGTCTAAGAACTTCTCTTCATCTGCAAACTTGATAAAAAACTGATTGATTGCATATTCCACTTCGTAATTTAGAGTGTGTTTCATGATGAAACTTAACTCATTGAACATCTCTTTGGCTTTTATGGAACTAGTGGCCAACTCATTGACATTTTTCAACCAAGCCCTCCATACATGCCAAACGCGTAATATCACATCACAACCTGTGATCCTCCTGCCATATTCAATGCATTTTAGTGTGGTATTTTTAGAAGAAATGCAAGTTTGGTTATATCATGACATTGTTAAAGTTACCTCAAGGCACTGATTTCAGCGAGTGCATCATCAACCATGAAAGCATTGATTTTCCAATCAGAATGGGTTTGAAAACAGTTGCACATGAGCTGCTCCAGCCATATTGCAATATCATTTGATTTGTTTCGTGATGCCACGACCCACGCAACATGCACCCCACATTGTTGATCATCAAATGCCACGAGTGTATACAACTGATACTGTTATTTTCAACATTACATAAATTCAAATACAAGTTATTAATCATTTTGAATGTATACAACTTAAACAAATATATTCAATAAATCTTTGGCATCTGACTTACCCCATATTTGTTTGTGTTAAATGTTGAATCCATGGCTATTAAGCTATTGTGCGATAGATTGACCATTGTCTCCAACATCTACTTTGTTTGAATCCCTATTATAAAAGGAACCTCCACACCATTGGGCTTATGGTAAAAGAAAAAATCTTCCCGATGCTTTTGATACCAAAGGTTTACACTCATTTCATCCTTTTTGTGAAGTTGATAATTTTCCTTCGCTGACCTATTATAGATGTTTACAATATCTTTCCTGCATAAGAAGAAATCTCTATCTCGAGCTGCCACATCGATGTCAACATGTCCCTTAATGTGGGTTCTATACACTACATCAATAGGCACTCCCAAAAAGAAATAACTCTGTACATATGCAACAATGTCCCTCGAAATCTTTGGCCTATGCAAGGCCCTGGTCTTACCTAAAGTGTCACATTGACCATGACAAGCCCAACCTTCCCCATCTTCATGTTCATACATATTGAAAGTTAATATTGCTCTATCAGGAATTTCATGCATAACTTCCACAATAAAGTGGCATTGGCAACCCCTCTCCTGCACAAATGAGGTCCTTCATTTAGCCGAAAGATTTCCTCTTTTGTCCTTTGGGCGAAATGAACAATGATAACTGAACCAAAAATTTAAATTGTTAGTACATACAAAGAAAGATAACCGTGGTTTCAAAAGATCTAAACAATATATATTTTAAATACGCACATATCATATTGCAATGTAGCAGTAGATCTTTCTTTTGGTTTATTTTTTTTGTTTTTCTTATGAATTTACATGGAGCAATAGGATTTTCTTCCTCTCCTTTGACAAAGTCAGCAACTTGTCGTAACAGGATTATAGCAACTCGATCAATACCATTGCTTTTTATATTTATTTCCGTCTAAACCAAGTCTTTACTAGAGAACATCATTTTGCCTTTGAGGTCTTTCACATCAAGATCCACGATATATTGCCATTTCTTTCACTTGCCCATTTTGAACTGATCTGGTCAAACAATATGCAAGGACATCAAAACCAAAATTTCAATCTTAGCAAGTTATCCAACATATATATAAATATAAAACCTCTTTTATGCTTTTTTTGAGGTCTAAAATATCAATCACTCAATAATGACAAAAATAAATAGCACAAAAGGATGCAAAAGATTTGGGATGCAAGAATTTCCTTTAAGATGTTGCTTCTTTCCTCATTCACTTTCAACAAGGCATTCCTTAAAGGAAAGATTCCTTTGACAACATGAACACATGCAATCCAATGAATGTTGGCCATGTTTTTTTAGGGTGACCATTTGCTAAGCAGGACTAGACTTGAATGAAAGGGCTTTCTACAATGTACGTTTACATCACAACTCTACTAGTAGTCTGTCCTCAAAGATTCTCAGTGCTGCCATAATATATGTGAAATTTATAGCACGCAATCATTACACTCACATTCCACTACCCGTCGCGAAAGAGATGTGTTAGAACAAAGAAAAGGCAATGAAATCTTCAATACCAACACAAACACCAAGAGCACTAGTGAAAGTTGCTCCGGTCCAGCCTCATCCCTGCCCTCAACATTCGGACAAAATAACCAAGTGCCTTCTCCCCATACCCAGTGTTTGCATATCCTGCAATGATTGAATTCCAAGAAACAAAGACCTTCTCAAGCAAATTCAAGGGGGGGAAGAAAAGTTACCAACTCCTGGAAGCAAGAAAGCAAATTGCTTGAATTTGAAACAAAAACCTGTCCTTCCAAATCTGAAAAATCTTCTTGAATTACTTCAGAATTCTTCCTAGAATATCCTCCATATAGTTGTTCTTTAGGGAAAGCATGAGTAATGCTACATGCTTCATCTTCTCCACATACCACAATATGAATTTCCTCTTCTTCAATTCTTTCCTTTGTAAAAATTGCATTATCACGAGGAAATAAGGACACATCCCCTGCCTCTCTAGCTATAGAGAGAACATGAAAATAAGTCCTTTATATCACAGGTTAGCTTAGTCAAAACTTCATCCAAGGAGATTGTTTCATGTATATAATTATGTAATCACAAGTTATTTCAGTGCAATTTTGGAGTGAACTTCACTTGTATTTGTGGTGTTGGTTTGTCCTCACTCAAGGAAGTGAATATTGTATTCAGTTCCCTTATTCTGGATTTGAGACCTCTGTGGTGCAATATTTTTGATTTAGTCATCGGAGATTCCACAGTAAGAAAATTATTCTGCCAACGTTTCAAATCCCAACCGGGATCCATCATCAGGGCAACTTGAAGCTTGATAGAAGAAGAGCAGCTAATTAGGTATAAATAGAGATGAGGAAAGAAGAGAGGAAGGTCGGCTCTAAATTTCTTGAGAAGACGGCTGCCTCTTTAATTAATATTTCTTTTAATCATTTTTAATTAATTTTAATTTTAATTTTTATTTTTTTTTAATTGAATATTACTTTCCATCATCAGGGCAACTTGAAGCTTGATAGAAGAAGAGCAGCTAATTAGGTATAAATAGAGATGAGGAAAGAAGAGGGGAAGGTCGGCTCTAAATTTCTTGAGAAGACGGCTGCCTCTTTAATTAATATTTATTTTAATAATTTTTAATTAATTTTAATTAATCGTGTACAACATCATCATCAGTTCCCTTATTTTTGGATGTGTGAATAGGACTAATTCTGATCATAGACTAATTCACATCATTCTTTGGTGTGTCTATTGATAGTAAGTACAGATTCCCTTATTTTGGGATGTGTGAATAGATTAGTTCAGATCACAATGAACATATTGCTTCATTATTCTCAAACATTTCTATATATTAGTCCCCTCACAAAGGTACCATTACACTAAAGGGGAGAGAATTATAGTGTATTATGGTGTGTCATAAATACCATCGTGTACAACATCATCATTTCCCAACATTATTTTCTTAAAGCGACAGCCAAAATGTGTACATAAGGTATTCAAGGAGCTGAAGAAATTTTCATCCTTTACAAGCCTGAAACTGCTATCCACCAAGGTTTATAGGTCTCAAAACTCATTTGCAAGGGTTTTGATTAAAAGATGATTGTTTCTAGGTCGAAATTTAAAACACAAGAAAGTAGGACTTCCTTTAACACATGATGTACTCTGATTTGCATAACAATCACATATTGTCATGCAATTTGTCAAAAGCTTGGGCTACCATCTTCTTTTCACAAAGGAAATCACAAGTTATTCCAATTTACGCAAGCATTGGATCACAAACTAAGCTAGCATATGTTTCTCATTCCAAGGTGATGCATTGTGTTGAAGCAATAGGAAAACAGTCTCCCAGATCACAAATACCAGCCAGTGTTCAATAAGCATCCACTTGGTAATTAGAAGAAGATTCCCAACATAGTAGAGGAGCATTAGCTTTCTATTCAAGAATGGCATTAAGGGCATGGTCTCGGTTGAATCTTGGTCTATGCTTCGTATCATTTACACAGTGTGTTCCAATTGAACCTTCTGCATGTGGTTGATAGAAGGTTCAACTGGACAAAATAACCTTGCTCTAAACACAACTATAGAAGCCTGGAGATTGGTATTGGCTGGAAAATTTCAATTGCTTCATTAGTGTTGTGACTTGTACAGGAACATTCCCAACATAATATCTCCAAGAATACTTGGAAACTGCTTCTAGAATTCACTCAACATAAACCCATAAATCTCAAAGGCTATGATCCTCAAGGCAGAAGATAAACTCAACTTCATAACAAATATGGAGTGCCTCTGTTAAATACAGCTCTGTCTACTCAATTAGCATTGCAAGCAAGCAGCCAAGTAGTGGACCAATCTAGAATGGAGGCTTTGATATTGCCATTTCTAGTTTCTACAAACAACACCAACTTCACATGCCTTCAGAAGAATGGTGAGTATAGAGGTGATCGTAGAGAAGTTGCACTCAGAATTGCATTGAACACAAAAACTAAAACTCAAAGACCTGATTGGCATACTAAACAACAAAGGTACATCTTGTTATTCCATTTCCCACTAAGTATTGTGCAAGCTACACTGAAGACAAAGATCTTTGTACAAGACATACAACAAAGGTCACATGTGAGAGGTTAGATATTATTACTTGAATACACATAGAATTGTATCTCATAAATAGGCCATAGGCATAAAATAGAGAAATGCATTAACCTTACAGCCAGAGACTCAAATTAGTAATGTTGCAAATCCAAAGGAGTAGTTAATGAACAATAAATAATTAGTAAGAGTCATGAATATTGATCTTCACTAATCGAAATTGTTTGTTCATTGGGCATCTTGTTTGACAAACTCTAATTAATAAATTAAGCATTGGGAGTACCAAATTAAGGCATGCAAGGGTTTGATTTATTTGTAAGGGAAGGTGATTGTTACCTTCTGCTATGTCCAAGTATAGGTCAATAAATGGTATTTGACCTATCTGATTTCTTTCTCGATGATCGTCTCTTTCCCCTGTGGGTGTTTCTATAAAAGAACATCAATGAGAATACTTTTGAGGATTGTTAGGATGATTTTCAAATACCATTAGAACATTCATTTTCAACTATATAATGAAAAACACCTCACCAAAAATAAATGAGTAACATATGCAAAACTAAAATCAAGTTGATGTTTCTTTTGTGTTGTAGACCATTGGAAATTCTGTCAGAATTTAGAAAGGATGTCTCATTACTAATTATTGACTTTTGTCTTTAATCGGAGTCTCTTAGATTTTGTGAATTGTTCAGGGTTATTCAAGTACACATCTAGAGTGAACCTGTGTTAGAAGATTCCTATTGTATATCTTTGTAGAAAAATCCTTTAGTTGCTGATGAAGAGTTATTGTTTTTTAAAATAAAGATTATATTATCATAAGAGTTATGTAACACATTTCATGGAGAAATTCAAGTGGACAGAACCCCAAAGCGTGATCCTTGATGGGTTGATTGGTAATAATGTTGAAACGATAACGTGATAGAATCCTAACCCTGGAAGGAATGATGGATAGAGTTCTGTGGTCTCTCCTGACTAATATGTATCAATTAATGTCCACTTGGGATTCATGTTGTAATTGAATGGAAAAAATATTTTATGCTTGCTACTTAGAATTATTCGGTTTTGAGATACAATCATGCTTTTTTCCAGCCTGTAACAATCTCATCTACTGCGGGAGCAGTCAGACAGGTAAAGGATCTAATCATGAGCATGAATCCAACCAAACCTCTGTGCATGGCTTTTGCATGAATTTAGTCATCACATTTGTTGGTTAAAACAGGAGGAAAATGTCTCTTCTATGAGGGAATTGGGATAAATAAATACAAGGTTTTTCTTTATAATCATCTTTCGTTTGGGTGTATAGTTTTTTTAGTCTGTAAATAATTCTAAATCTATTGATATTATCAGGAAAAATAGGTGTTGACTGAGAGCCGTTAAATTTTCAGACCATTGTGGGCTGGTTCTGTAGGCAGAAAACTCTAACAGCTAAAACAGAAAATTTAACGAAATATCAAGACTGAAAATTCTGAATAAACTAATCTACTAAGACATCATACTGAAAATATATGACATAATGTTCAAAACTGAACTTTCAAACCTATAACCTGCACCCTTCAGCAATTGAAGCAAAGACCTCAATAATATCGACTTCCTCTTTCACATCATACTGAAAATATAGGACATAACTTATAAGGTTCAAAACTGAACTTTCAAAGTAGCCTGCACCCTTCAGCAATTGTAGCAAATACCTCAATAAGAGAAACTTCCTCTGTCAGAGAAAATCCTCCAGCAAATGGAGCTAGTGTCTCATTAAAGTCAGGTCCCGCTTTCTTAGAGAGTCCTTTGACAACAAACATGTCCTGGAACTCTTCAATACTCCCATCAACTGCATGCATGGAATGAGTCACTGATCTCATGGTAGGTTTTGAAACTATCTCTACTAAGCTGGAAGGGCACTACTGCTCCGTGGCATCTTTGCCATACCTGTTCTACGGGATCAAGAAGTAGCATATAAAGAGAAAAATATTGAACTCCTCTGGCCAAAAATCAACCAGGTTCAGGGTTGTGTTTTCTAATGATTGCTTGTTGATCATCAAACTCAGCCATACACTATCTATCTATCTATCATGCTAGCCACTATATCATGAGTTATGCTTTTAAGTCTAGTGCCATTTATGAAGTCGTGGCTAGTTTGCAAGAGATTTGTATTTCTTGGAAGGTATTGAACTCTAAGGTCATGTTACTTTTCTTGCCTTGATTTTTCCTCTCCAAATTTCATTTTGTTAGGATGATTTTCAAATACCATGAGAACATTCATTTTCAACTATATAATGAAAAACACCTCACCAAAAATAATATTTGTACCTAGCAACAACTATGCCATCAAATGTGGTAACTCCTAAAATATCCTAGTGTTTTGCCTTTCCTCTAGAAATCAACTTATGTTTCGTGAACATTGCATCTATGGAGAATGGTGCTTTGTATCTAAATCTAAAATTATAGAACTGAAGCTCTTATATATAGAGAAAAACCTTTATCACAAAGAAAAGATTATGTTGATGACGTATCAAATACAAGAAGATTGAGACATTGTTTGAGGCTATTTCCCAGCACTATTATCAAGAAGAGAGAACTTAGTTATAGCCAAAACTATAAAGCTCAGCTCTACTCTACACAAAACAGTGTATGTCACTTTGAATCTTCATATTGTTCTCCAGTGAAGTTTCTACATCAATCAGCAGTCATGATATACTCGAGAGCTCCATGAGCTCTTTCAGCGAATTTATCTCATAGAAATCTATTTCCTCACACAACACAAGCCAAGTAAGTGATGACATATCACTTCCTCTTCCATGACTACCAATGCTCAGTACCTACATATGATTGTAAATGGGAGTACTAAGTATGACCTTGACTACTACGACATGTTTGGACCTGAATTATTACTACGACATGTTGAGGTATTATTACTTGAATACACATAGAATTGTATCTCATAAATAGGCCATAGGTAGAAAATAGAGAGATGCATTAACCTTACAGCCACAGACTCAAATTAGTAATGTCGCAAATCCAAAGGAGTAGTTAATGAACATCCCGTGCCTATCTAGTTGCAAAGAGAACATGAAAATAAGTCCTTTATATCACAGGTTAGCTTAGTCAAAACTTCATCCAAGGCGATTGTTTCATGTATATAATTATGTAATCATAAGTCATTTCAGTGCAATTTTGGAGTGCACTTCACTTGTGTTTGTGGTGTTGGTTTGTCCTCACTCAAGGAAGTGAATATTGTATGCAGTTCCCTTATTTCTGGATGTGTGAATAGGACTAATTCTGATCATAGACTAATTCACATCATTCTTTGGTGTCTCTTGATAGTAAGTACAGATTCCCTTATTTTGCGATGTGTGAATAGATTAATTTAGATCACAGTGAACATATTGCTTCATTATTCTCAAACATTTCTGTATATTAGTCCCCTCACAAAGGTACCATTACACTAAGGGGGGAGAATTATAGTGTATTATGGTGTGTCATAAATACCATCTTGTGTAGCATCATCATTTCCCAACATTCTTATTTTTAAGCGACAGCCAAAGTGTGACTTGTTTGCAAGGGTTTTGATTAAAAGATGATTGTTTCTAGGTTCAAATTTAAAACACAGGAAAGTAGGACTTCCTTTAACACATGATGTACTTTGATTTGCATAACAATCACATCTTGTCATGCAATTTGTCAAAAGCTTGGGCTACGATCTTCTTTTCACAAAGGAAATCACAAGTTATTCCAATTTACGCAAGCATTGGATCACAAACTAAGCTAGCATATGTTTCTCATTCCAAGGTGATGCATTGTGTTGAAGCAACACGCAAACGGTCTGTCGGATCACAAATACGAGTGAATGTTCAATAAGCATCCACTTGGTAATTGGAAGAAGATTCCCAACATAGTAGTGGAGCATTAGCTTTCTATTCAAGAATGGCATTAAGGGCATGGTCTAGGTTGAATCTTGGTCTATTCTTCGTATCATTTACACAGTGTGTTCCAATTGAACCTTCTGCATGTGGTTCATAGAAGGTTCAACTGGACAAAATAACCTTGCTCTAAATGATACGAATCATACACCAAAGGATTTCTTATCTCGATTTCGGACGGAACCTGTCGCAAATCATTCAAGGAGCTGAAGAAATTTTCATCCTTTACAAGCTTGAAACTGCTATCCACCAAGGTTTACAAGTCCCCTGACTCGTTTGCAAGGGTTTTGATTAAAAGATGATTGTTTCTAGGTTGAAATTTAAAACACAGGAAAGTAGGACTTCCTTTAACACATGATGTACTATGATTTGCATAACAATCACATCTTGTCATGCAATTTGTCAAAAGCTTGGGCTACCATCTTCTTTTCACAAAGGAAATCACAAGTTATTCCAATTTAGGCAAGCATTGGATCACAAACTGAGCTAGCATATGTTTCTCATTCCAAGGTGATGCATTGTGTTGAAGCAACAGGAAAACAGTCTGGTGCATGTCTCAATCAGTCGTTAACAGAGTCGGAGGTATCACCTAATTGTACCTGGGTGACTGTCTCAATCAGTCGTTAACAGAGTCGGAGGTATCACCTAATTGTACCTGGGTGACGAGCTGCAGAGCGGAGGAATTGCAGAGCGGGAGGCGCCAAGTCGAGGAGGAAGGTGAGTGAGCAGCCCATGGGATCGCAATTCCTCATTTCGAATTGGAAATGGCAATAACTCTCCGTGGCTACAATTCTAGCTCAGATCTGATCTGTCAGGGGATGTCAGGATTTCCAGCTCCGATCGGTCTGTCAGGGGATGTCAGGATTTCCAGCTCCGATCGGATTTTCTGTTAGGAAATGTCAGGATTGTCAGGGGAGGGTGGCGGTGAAGGAGTGTGGCGGAGCTAGGGGAGGGTGGCAGAGGGCGGAGGGATTGCAAGAGGCCGGAGCCAGATGATTTTCCCAGCGGTGATGGAAACCATGCCATTCCTCCACCTAGGTAGACTACTCCAAGTAAAATTATACCCCGTAATCCTTGTGCAGTGTACTCACATACAATGTTTTGGGTGGTACCGTTTATTAATGCACTAACTTGTTTTGGGGCCGCCCACTTGGGGGTCGGCTACGTGGACCGGGCGGGTTCGACCCTTGTCGGTCCCGTATCAAATGTGATGGCGCGTAATGTTATTTTATTAAATGCTATTTTTTTATTTATTTGATATTATGGATGAATATTAATTGTGGAATGCACATTATGGTTAAATGAATGGATGTGATCCTTTCCGTTAACGGTTACTCAATGGTGAGAACTCACACTATAAGTTTAAATTTGCACTTGAGAGGTTTTATTATTTTATTTTTAATTTCATAAATTTAATTTCATTAATTTATTTTATTTTATTTTTAATTTTTAAATTATTTTAGGAATTTAATTGAGTAAAATACAATTTTTTTTATTTTAAATTAATTAATATTAATATAGTGTAAAATATTAATATTAAGATAATATAATTTATGTTTTTAAAGTAATTTTCATAAAAAAATTTATTAATTTAATATTATATGATTTTTTTTTTAAGTTTGGAAATGGTGAGGCTATATTATTGTCATATACATCTATCACTATTTATCTAAAATCCCATAAACTATTAATAGATATTTTAAAAAATACAAGTTAGTAGTTATAATTTATCAACATATTTTAGAATTTTTAATGGAGTCGTCTAACGAGGCGGAGGAATTGCCCGGGCGGCCAAAAGTTGCCGGAATCCACCCAAAAAAAATTCAAAAAATCTTGTAGAGGTATTGTTTCAATCGTGTTTTTGATGGTGGAAATGGATTCAGCACCATCAAAAATGTCTAGGACACCTAAAACTTTGAAGTTTAACAATTACAATTTGGATTTATAAAAAATCCTTGCGAGATTTTCTCTAAATATAACCGGAATTTCCATAACTTTCCGGGCAACTCCTCCGCCTTGTTAGACTACGTGATTTCTAATATTAGAAATTTATATACTTCAATTTGAAAATTTATATAGAATGATAATTATTGCACTTTTATCTTTAACATTGACATTAAAATAAATTATTAATATATAAATTTTTATCCTTTTATTTTAGTTTTAGAATATATTTTATTAATATAAACACTAATTCGGTACATAAGATAGTTGAGACTATATTTAAATAATTAATATATAGTTTAATGTTATTTTTTAAATATTATTGTTATGAAATTTTGGGGTGGCGGGGGTGATGGCCCGCCACCTCATTTATGATTTTTTTTTTTGATATTTTTAATGAGGGGGTTGTTTTTAAATTTTTAGAAAATAAGGGTCGTTGGGAAAATTAACGAGGCCGCAATTTCGACCGATTTAGGGAGCTAGGTTTATGCCTCGGGTTCGGTCAAATTGTAGGGCACTTAACCCTAGCCCACACCCCAACATTGACCAAAA
The DNA here is from genome assembly GCA_031772625.1 of Pinus tabuliformis. NCBI lineage: Eukaryota > Viridiplantae > Streptophyta > Pinopsida > Pinales > Pinaceae > Pinus > Pinus tabuliformis. The sequence goes on from CM062806.1 coordinate 365,689,621, forward strand.
CTTTGACTGGACCGTTCTCCCTCATACGAGTTCAGATTGACAAACCGTTCACACCTACGCGATCAGGACAACGAGATCTACGCTCTAGTCCTCGGTCGAAGTCATTCTGAGCAATTTGATTTTCCAGCATTCATAAGCCGTCTTTGTCCTGTGTGTCTCTCTAGAGCCACCTGGATCACTCCTTGATGTTGTTGAGGTCATTTTTTTCTATCAACATTTTCCAAAATTTTCGGGTTCTTAGGGTGTTGCAAGCCCACATGCAAGTTAGAAAATTTTTAAAAATTTGGATAATACTGCAATTCAGAAGATAGTTTTAGCAGCTTGGATCAAAATATCCAAGTTACTTATGGCTCCTTTCTTTATCATGAAAATTTACCACATTGGATTCTTCATTAAAATCTTAGTCTTTAAACCCTTGTTTTTTTGTTTGAGTACTTTATTTGTCTTCTTTAGCCTAGAGTTTTTGTGATACCAATAATACATTCACTTTAGTATCTTATGATTGTTTTCTTTGAGAATCTCATTTTCCCCTTTCACATGTTTCTCTAGGATTTCTAATTGAGTTATTTCTTCTTTTAATTTTATAATATTATCTTTATCCCTACAAAAAGTTAAATCATTATTATGTATAGGATTGTGAACGGTAGGTGTTGGAATATCACTGTTGAAAGTGCACTTAACAGTGGCGGAGGGATCCTTCACTTTTTATTTTTGTGCTTCTTGATCCAAACAATAAAAAAAAAAAATACATATGTTTCTAAATTCCATTGACCGTTAGACTTTAGGAGAGGGATCCTTTACCTCTTCTTTTTGTGCTTCTTGATCCAGACTATCAAAATAATAACTGATATGTTGCTATGTTTCGTAGACCTTTGAACCTTTTCTTTAAGGATTTGTCACTAATCTTTCCAATTCTTTTAGCTCTGCAACTCTCAAATTCTCAAATGAAACAATATTGTCTACTTTTTTCATGCTTCATGTGATGCTTCTAATTTTTTTTTGTCTTCTGGTATCTTCATTCCTTACAGAATCTTCCTTTTAATGCTCTTTTACTTCAGTTCAGATATCACAATGGTTTTTTTTGTAGTTTCCCATGGACTCTTCGTAATTTCTTTTGTCACCTTTATTTTTGGTTCTAGCATGATCATTTTTATTCTTCTTCCTTTCATATCTTATTTTCAACAATTATCCTTTCTGAAGTAGCATTGATTTTATGGTATCTCCTATTTCAGTAGCATCTTCGTCTTCCAATATCATCACAGACTCTAGTCTTAAAATTTCTTTTGTCTCTATGATTTCAGTGTCCTCTCTCTACTAGAGCTCCTTTGACTTCTTTATTTTCTTGAGGGTAGGGTTTGAAAAAACCCTACCACTTCTTCCTTTTCTCTTTGGACAAATACTTTTTTCTTCAAATGCCTCAATAAAATAATTTATTACTAAACAAGGTTCCCAATTGTCACTTCCTAATTTTTTTTCCTCAACAAGAATTTTGATTAACCCAAACTAATATAAGGCTTTGTCAATATTCCTAGAATTCTTTTAGATATTAAATGCCATTATTCGAGGGCTACTGATCAACTAGTAGGCTAAAATTATCTCCTTCCCCTTTAGAAAATGCATCAAAATCCTAAAATGGTAGAAAAAAATAGTTTCATACCTACCTTCATAACTAATAAATTTGTATAGAATGAACAATCGCTCCTTTGACATTGTTACACTATATAGAAAGTATCCTCTAATTCTATCTCGGAATTTGTGAACACCATTAAATGAATTAGAGCTTACAAAGGAGAAAACAATGCAACACAAAATCAATGAACTTTTTTATATAGTGTGATTCATTGGACGATACCAGTAGCCTTAAATCTCTCAGTATGGCTCCCATTGCTTACGAGTTAATCCTCTAGCTAATCATAAATTGGAATAAGCCTATATGAACTATATGAACTATTTGGAATATTTGATTTATTTAATTCTCTATGTAAATGGATTTACTTCGAGTTTGTGCACATGAAATAGGACTTATATCCATTATCAATTTTACAGGCATATCAGGAAGCCCATTAGAGAAGTAATGTAGTCTACCTACTCCATTAACGATGATATATGAATCAATAAAACATTGAGCCATCATCCTTAATTCCATTGCATGAGAGATATAATATTATGACCTTATTATCGCTCTAAAATCATTTCCTGGTGTAAATATGGCATTTACAGGTTTTAGTTGAGGTTCCAGTTTTAGTTGGGTGACCAATTTGGTGAAATTCACTTATTATGGCTTCAATGCTAGAAACGATTACTAAGACATTCAAGCACCATTTTTAATAGTTCTAATAGTGCTTTTGTTAATTCCCAAACACTTAAGGACAAGCCATAAGGCCTAAATCACGAACTCAATGTTAAGCACCTGTAATACTTTATTAGGCCCAAAGGCCCCAATACTATTAACCTTAGAAGCCTTCACAAAACCAAGCCCTTGGTGCACTTGTTGTAAATTGAAAAAAAGAGTTAATCTACAGGAATGTTTGTTTCGCATGGTCCATTTATTAGCCATACCTATCATAGAAAATTGCATACTTATTTATAGTTTTACATTATGCTCAACTCAAATAAACAACCTACTTTTACCATGGGAAATTCTTAATGTTATGGGTAAAAATACCAAAAAAACTATCCCAAAGTATTTCATGTTTAGGGTTTGCTCTTTAGTTGACATTAATGTGCTCGATATCCATTTAAGCCCAGCCATCAAGATAGAAATTGTGAAAATCATGGGTTCATGTCATTTCTCCAACAAAGATTGCTGGAAATATTATTTTAATTAATGTGAAAGATATGGCAAGACTATAGATGTTGAAGATAAAGATTGTAATATGAAGATTATTGGAAATATTGTTGTTGGACTTTTGATGCCTAGATTGGATATCTTATCTTTGAATTCATTTTTACTCTAAATACCTAGTTTAAATGGGAGCATAGGATATATGGTTCAAATGATTATTCTTGGACATTTCCAACGGTATATGTTGATATATGTTGCTCATGCTAACTCCAACACAATGAGGACATATGAAATAAGATTATGTCAAGTTGACTAAGCCATGTAGTATGAGTTAGCTCACCCAATTTTACAAGTAGGGGTGACTTGATTATAATTGAAAAACATCTAAGTTCAAAGAGATTCAAAGTGTGCAAAAGAACCTAGGGAATACTATTGACATTTTAAAGTGGAGCAAAAATTTGGTTTAGGAAGTGAATGAGTGATTTTTCCATTTTGTGATGTTTTAGACAGTGAAAATTTGAGGAGATAAAAGTAAGATATTCATGTTACATGAGGTAAAACTTTTATCCATTGATTTTCTATACTTTCCAAGATATGCCCTATGGAAGCTTTCCTAACTCATTGGTCCATTATACCTTTTGATATATGCCCTATTTATGCACATGACAAGCTTTATAATATTATTAGAAAAAATTGGTACATGGTGTGAGGTAAAAAAGGGACATTATGTATGGAAAAGTGAGTGTTTACTTTGAGAATGGTAAATCTCTATTTTATCTCTCTCATCCCAAGCCCAAAATCAATAAGTAATATCTTGTACAACATTAATGCTTGGAGATACATTTTTAAGGCATAGTTAAGATTCTTTAGAAATTTATGGAGAAGGTATCCCAATTCTAGTTATGATTAGATCTATAAATTAGAGATTTGTCTCTAGCAACCAAATTAACATACATCTTTTCATTTGCTAAGAGATAAAGTGAACAATCTATATTCTCAATTAGGGTAGCATACTTTGTGATCTTCATGAGTAATTTATTTTAACTTTGTGGTTTTATAGATCTTGGAAAGCTCCTAATCATAAACTTAGACTAAATAGAAAGCAATGATCCAATCATAAAATATTTGCATGTTAGTAGAGCCCTATAAGCCAATAGGATTTCTTAAGATACTCTATAATGTTTTGATAGAATTATCGCCATTAGTGTCCATTGCAATTTCATTTTTTAAGTAAAATATTCAAGAAACATTACTTCCACTATTAAGGATAATATGATATGCTCAAGATATAAATCCAAGAGGTAGTGTTTATGAACTATATTTATCTATTAAATAAATCCCTAACATGTATATAAGCATTGTATTTATGTTTCTTATAGTGTGTTTTTAATTGGGGAGTTAGCAAAAAATATTTTCCATCGTTCCCAAGGTAGCTTCATCTACAGTATCATCGTCATCATATTCTAGTATGAGACAAATCACCAAAATTGCTTCTCTAGAAGGATTTGGAAAGTAAATATAATTTCAAGAAGAGGGACTCCTTTTCAGAGGCAATGAGGCAATAGGTGTTTTACTTGAATTTTTTTATGGTTTTAAATATTGGGATGAAGGATTTTCATTGTCCAAGTGTGCAACATTCTTATATAGTATTGACATCTGATAAATAATTGTAGAAGTTATAGGAGAAGTCATTCAAGAAAAATCAATGGACATCATGGCTTGCTGAGAAGGATTATCAATTTTGGCACATAGAGAGACACAATCCTAGGTGGGAATTCAATCACAAGCATCCTAGAATTTTCCAAACATTACATGGAAAATCTTCTATGGTGTTTCCCTAGTAACGTAGGTTGTGAAAATATATATTTCACGGTGAATTAGGCTCTCATCTTTAGGGTTGTGAGAAATGGTTTTTAGAAGGAACAACATTTTTCTTTGGAAGCCATAGGGAATGTTATTAATCCTACAACTAATTCAAATTGTAAAATGAAAGTATGAAAACAAGCATATGTGAATATTTTACAACTTTGGGGTAGTGGATAATGCTTGATATTTGAAATGGGGCTCCAAATTTTGGCAGGTTCTATGCTTGTAAATTTTAATGGAATTCCATGGATAATAACTTTCTAGATGATATTTTCAAACCATGAACTTGAACTTCCATTCGACATAATTAGTTGGGATTAATACTCCCTTGTCATTTAGATAAATTCCCCTTATTTATTTATTTTGGTTGAAAATCAAGTCATCACTAATTACTTTTCCAACCATTGTATAAGGATTGCAAGAAACCTCATTGGGATTTATGTTAGGGTCCAACCCTAAACCCTTTATTTAAGTAATAGGGTCGAGTCATAGCTATAGTTAGTCAAAGAGTCAATAAAGCTCATATTAATAATTGTAAGTGGTTGACTTGCATTTAAGAAAGGGACCACAGTTAGTTGCAAACGAGCCATGTTATTAGATAGATGGTATTGAGAGAACTATGGTAATGACCCATGGTATTGTATGTATGAATCCTATATAAAGGATAGAGACTCCCCATTGAGATATATGAAGTCTTGTTTTGTAATTGACCTCTTCTATGTTGGAGGTTGCCCCCTCGAAGAGGCAAGTGAACACTGTTGTCATCTCTTAATAATAAAATACTTTGTTTTTCTCATTTTGTTATATGTTTTGGGTTGTATTTCTTTGCATATTTGGTATTCTGGAATTTCTCATAGGTCATGAGAATTACAATTTATGAGTGGTACATGGAGGCTTTTCCAATGGTTTTTAAAACTACCATTCTCCTTCAACATACCATGTGTGGTTCAACAAGTGCAAGGTTATGTTATGATTGTGACACCTTGTTAATCTTTGAAATATCTTGCAACCTTTTCTTTGCAAAGTATACATGAATTTGATCATCCCATCACATTTGTCTTTCTATAATCCTTGGATTTACTTCCAACATGTGAATAGATTTTATTGAGACTTGTATATTGAAGATGCCAACTATTGACATGATTTTAATGGTATCTTGTTCTAATAATTACAAATCATGGATAAGCTTACATAACGCAATGCCTTAATTTGTGGATGAGATCATCAAGGCTACCTTTATTCATGAAATTTTAAAAATGACTACAATACTTACAATCTCAAACTCCTTCCTAAAAGACAAAATTGTAGGGGTCAAAGGAGGGGCTTTATGGAACCTCTTTTCAACTTGAAACAAAATATAAGGTGACAGGCCATAGGTTCTCCACAACCCTAACTTAAGTTCAAATGAATGGTTTATGAAGTACTATGAAAGATTCATCACAACTTATTTGAGGGGTAAATCCTCCAATTTTGAACTCAATTGTTTTTCCTTAAAAATATCTTCAATAGCCACCAAATATCTATAATAGTAATCTTATTATGGATCGAGCTAATATTATTCCATGAAAACACTTGATACTAGATAAAACTATATACATTTTTAATAATATTAACCACCTGTATAAAAAACTATATACATTTTTAATAATACTAACCACAAAAATACATTTCTAGGAAAATAATGAATCGAGTGATTCTATTGAAATAAATTACCAAAAAGTAAAATAAAAAAAAAAACAACAACATTTATTAACAAGACTACCAAAACCTATCTTACATAAACAAACTTATTATTATCTTACATAAACAAAACCTCATTATTAATAATAATTAAAAAATATACCACAAATATATTTCCTTCACAATATAGAGCTGGGTGTGATACCTAAATTCAATGCAAGATTACCTTATTATTAATAATAATTAAAAAGTACACCACATAAACTAGATTTTCATATAACCACACTAGATTTCCTTCCGAATTATAAAGCAACATGTGATACCTAAATTCACATGGTAAAAGTCTACTACTAAAGGGTTAATGGGTCCCATGATAAAAGTAAAAGTTTTTGAACAGTTACAAATACTAAAGAAATCACATTTATGATTAAGCACTTCAATCTCAAAAAGAATAACTCGTCTGCCCAACAGAGTGTCCACAATATGTCATCCTCGTGATGTTGGTCTTTGCATGATTGATGATGTCATTCATGTAAATTTAATACATGAAAACTTCAAAACTTGACCCTGGTTGGGAGTGCAGATGGTTTTCAAATCCGTGTTTGGAGTTCGCCTACTTCTATATAAGGCAGGCTATGCAATTGAATTTCTCACCTCTACTTACGAAATTTTCCCTACTCTAGTTCTAGGTATGGTTGTATATTTCTAATCTGTGAGATATCATTGATTTGCTCATATTATTGTTGCCTTCGAAGGCGTTCCAATTTCAATATTCGTAAGCCAACAACATGAACAACGTCAGCGGCAGCAATAACAACACCAGGAGCAACTACAAAGGCGGCGACAATAAGAGAAACCACACCATGAGCAACAATAAAGCGGCAGCAATAACAACACCAAGAGCAACAACAAAGGCGGTGGCAACAAGAGCAACAACACCATGAACAATAACAACACCAATAGTGGCAAAACCATGAACAATCACAACACCAAGAGTGACAAAACCATGAACAATAACAACACGAGGAATAATGACAACACCATTACATTGTCATTGCATGGAAAGGCAACAACAAAGGCTGTGGCAACAACAGCCCGATAAAGTTGTAGAGCAACTTATGACACTAGGTAATGGTAAGTTAACTAGACCATCTTATACTAAGTGGCTTTTGTTTTCCTCTTTGAAATTTATGCTTCGCTTTTGCTTCACTACTGCACAATATGCAGAAATATGTCATCGTTAATAATTTTGGCATTAAATATGTCATGAACTTCTTTTCCTTAGGGTTAATTACATTGTCATTGCATGGCAGGTATGGGAAAGAATAAATGCAGTAGAAGATTATCTGTTTATCTAAGACTAACTATGTTTTGATATATAGTTAGTTTAGAGCCAAATAGTCTACTTATAAGGCATTCCCATATCAATTCAAGGTTTTGGTTAAGTACATTATTATTGCGTGCCAGGTATGGGAAAGAATAAACGCAGTCGAAAATTACCTGTTTATCTAAGACTGACTATGTGTTGATATATATTTAGTTTAGAGCCAAATACTCTATTTACTTATAAATAGAAGAAGATGGACACTGGTATATTGTAATTCTGATTTATGTCTGAGCAAAACCTACCTGTGTGGTTACTTTGTTTTAATGATTTTATGGTCTTGTCGTGATATCTCCTAATAAGTAGTCAATTGAATAATTAATTAAATAAAAAATTATCAATCAAAATTAAATTTAATGTATATATTCATTTAAATGTATCTATTAAATTTAAGTGTACCTATTGTTACATATTTATAGATATTTATGTGATATCTTGCTTCATATTTCTTCAGTGCAATACATGCAGTTAAATATTTCTTCAGTGTAGTATATGCACAAATATGTCATGGTTCATGATTTCGCTTCCTTTTTGGTCTACACAAAGGCGTCATTGATTTCTTTTCTTTTGGTTCTGGTTAAGTACATTATTATTGCATGGTAGATATGGGAAAGAATAAATGCAGTGCAAGATTATTGGTTTATCTAGGACTTACTATGTGTTGATATACAATTAGTTTACACTACTACATAAAGGAGGGCGTTAAGACAATATTTGAGACAATTTTTGGGTAAATTGTCTTAAGACAAAAAAAATATTGTGTTGTCTTAATAAGCCGGTCTCTCAAAAATTATTATCTTAAAGATTATTGTCTTAAAAAATAGTGTCCTAAATATTATTGCCTTGAAAAAATTGTCTTAAAGTATATTGTTTTAAAGATTATTGTCTTAAAAAATATTGTCTCTATAAAGAGAGTATACAACACAACCATTATTGTCTCTTAGGAGACAATCTCATTTTTGTCTCACTGGAGACAATTTCATTTTTGTCTCTCTAAAGACAACACTTGGGTTAGAGAAAATATGTCTTTAATACTAGCTATTGTCTCTCTAGAAACGATAAAAAATTTATTTAAAGATGACTTTTGTCTCTTTAGAGACAATACAAAACAATGAATCCAAAAATATCTCACCATTGAAATAAATCGATATAAAAAACATTTAATTAAAAATGAACTAAAAAATCATTGGTTAATTCATGTTACCTCCTAAAGTAGATGCTCTTCCATTGAGTTAGCACACTTTAGAAAATTATGTGAAGAGTTATGCCAATCCTTAAAATTACATTTATAGTCATTGATTTTAAATTAAAGAAAAAAGTTAAAAGATAAAAATGAAAAACTACGAACAAACCCAAACACCAAACCAAGTGAAAAGATATGGCAATCCTTTAAATTATATTTATGGTCATTGATTTTAAATTAAAAAAAAAAGATAAAAATTAAAAACTACGAACAAACCCAAACACCAAACCCAAACAGCTTGTGGAAGCTCTGACATTTGTGACCATGGCATTGGTGTCTTTGCACACCCTTTTGTTTATGCACAGGGATCTCAGGTGGGATAACGTGATGAAGAACATTGAATTAGATGAGTGGTTTATAATAGAATTTGAGGATGCCATTGGTGCACCTCAGATTTACCCTCATAATCTTAGTGGCTTGAACCATGCTCTTGAGATGTCTAGGGGTGTTCATGGGGTTAAATTTGATGTGTGGAGTATTGGACACCTTATCAGGACAAGTGGGCTAAATGTGTTTGAGTTGTTGAGGAATTTACAGAATAGATGCTTGGAACAAGACCCAGATCAGAGGCCTTCTGCTGCAGATTGCTATCATCACCTTCTTCGGTTGCAGTCTTCCCTGCCTAATTACTGAGATTAGACATTTCTAACCATGGTCAATTCTCAGTTCTATGTATCCCATTATTACTATTCATAGGAACTAGAATCACATGATTATTGAATGTTGTATTATCAGAAAATTTGATATATCTAATAAAGAACTTGTTTTAGATTGTACACAAGGAAGATGCCCCTTCCTAGAATGTCATTAGTTCACAATGGTGATCTGATGTAAACAGGCTGCAATGTTCATAACATTAAGCTATGTATCATAGCCTTGACACTTGATTCTAATGGAAATAAGCATATTTCCATGTTGTTCCCTGATAGTAGGATTTTTAAAAATGGGTGTTCTGATTTGTAGCTTTGATATAATTCAATTTTTAATTCCATGAACTGCATGCTTATTATGTCAAAATAGAAGCGATGTATTTCACAGTTTGGTGTATGCCACTCTAGAGAAATTGAAACAACAACTCTCTCCCTTTTTTCATTCAAATAAATTATATATAAAGAAAGATTTATTTTTTTATGCTTTATGGTGAAGGGAAAATGATATTTAATGCTCAGCATATCAAACAGTATTGAATGTTAAAGACGTTATATTGAAAGGAAAAGCACAAAGAAGGGCAGATGATATTTAATTCTCAGCGTATCAAATAGTAATGAATGTTAAAGACCCTGTAGTGAAAGGCAAAGCACAAAAAATAATTGAGGACTCAATTGTCCATAATACCGAAGTGCAATTTACCCATGTAGAAGGCCCCACACAGTTGTACATCATGTAATAACTAAAAAAAATAATAACCTGAATGAATTGAATACAAACATCCCATGTAAGACTACTAATAGAACAACCCAGAGTGCACTAGGACATTTTCAATTCATTTGGAGACCAATTTCTGCAGTCTCATGAAAGAAAAAAAGTTTTGCAGTTGGCCCCCATTTCTAACATTCAACATAACTGGAGATGAATAGCCAAAAGAGAGCAGCTCAATGCACCCTTTAAAAATTTCACTTTGTTTTCCATTTTTCTCCATTATATCATATAGACATGTCATGCTCAATTGAAAAAATGATTCATCACCACCGCCACAACAAATTCTCACTGTTTCAATCCACTCCAAACTTATTTCATCAACTACATAGGTTTACACACATATGCATCTTATGATAGAAGAGAAAAAGGCTCTGCTAGGTACTAGAAACTTTAGATTCAATCTCAGAGAGAAAAAGTAGAAAGAAAAAATAAAATCCAGAGCTGCAACAATGCTATATAAGTGGGGAAAGGGAAAACAAAAGTGATACAATGAATCTGGTTCTTCCTCAATTGAATGAAACTATGAAATTACAAATATGTAATGTAGGAATACTCTAATTATCATCCAGAATCCAACTTAAACTCTTTCGACTAATTCCTCTAAGAAAGATTAATGTAAGAATAAGCCAACTGTCAACAACCATATAGGTAAGGCAGGTCTACCCTTCCCTAAGGGCAAGTGCTGAATAGAATTGCGATCTTTTTCCATTAAGTCTAGCAACCTTGTTACATCCTTTTGGGGTAGTGACTAGGCTGAAAGTACCCCAGGTGACCAGGCCACTATGACCTTATCATAAACGTGCACACTGTAATTGAGACCAAAAGGGATTTAGGAGTGTGGCATACTACATTGAGAGAGCCTCAGGTCACCAGGTCATTATGAACCTAATCATAAGCAGGCAGACTGTAACTGATCAAGAATTGTCACATAAAATATTATATTTGTTGAACCCTGAGCTTTACCAACTCATGCCCAAACAATAAATGGATATGGCAAAAAACCTGAAATAACTAATTTGAGGATGTTCTAGCTTCAATTTTTCCTTTGGAAAAACAATATATGTAAACCAACCAAAATGTCCATAGCCAAAAGTTTGAACGAATATGAAGATGAAGTGTGGGTTTACTGAAAAACCACTCTTTTCCTCAAACCCACTCTTAAGGGTTGTAACAAATCATTCTCAAGCAGCCCACGAACAAGCAAAAATTCAATCAATCCACATATGCACCAATAAATTAAGAAAATAATACATAGTGAAAGGAATGGGCAAAATGTTTTTAAAAAAGATAAGAAAAAACCAATTTAAAAATAAATAAATAAAATAAAATAACCCCAAAAAGCAGTTTTCAGAGTGCATGAGAACTTACCCTCTCAAGCTCATCTTGGATTTCCTGCAACTTTTCAATGGAGAGAACAAGCTCACCGTCTATGTGCTCTTCCTCTTCCCCTTTTGATCTCTTGGACTTGTTCGTCCTCCCCAGTCCTTCTGACCATAAAGTCCTAAAAATCCAACACAGTCGAAAGCGCAGGCAGAGTGGTAGAGAGGGAATGGTCCTAGCCTTCATTATTACCTCCAAAAACCTTGCACGCTCCATCTTGCCATCCTCAATGAAGAAAAATTCCAAAGCTTAAAATTTAGATCCTATCATTCATTATTACATCTAGAAATGTTGCACGCTCCATCCTGCCATCCTCAATGAAGAAAAATTCAAATGAAATATTATCATTAAAATACCAAACAAGTTGTTGATTATTTTTTACTTCCACCTACAAAAGAGCGTTTTCCAGTCTAGGAGATATGTTTTGAAATAGTACCATTGGTAGCAGTGTGTGTGTTGAGCTACCAGGCTGCAATGGTGGCACCTAATTTACCAAGAATGAAACTTAGGAAATGGACTCAAAATAGATGTGCATCTACATCCTTTTAAACTAGCAATATTTACAGTAAATAGAACTAATATCTCAACTATTTTCACATTTTATGAACTGTACCTGTAGAGGTCCAGTAGCTGCAAGACCAAAAGAGTTATTCTAAAGCTTCAAGCTGTAAAAAAATTGACCATCGCACCATATAAGTTTCCCATTGATCTGAAGGCCTTGACATACTGATGTTGCAAGTAAAATAGGCAATGAAGGCCTACACAAAGCATTAACCAAATATCACAAGTTGCTTTAATCAGGTTGATGCTTATCATAGTAAATACAATTCACATCTAACAACAATAAAGCCAATTTTTTCCATTTGTTATTTACAAAATGAAATGGAATTGACTATCTAATGCCCACCTAGAGCCTATTGCTCACTAATCTTTAGGGACAAGTGCATTGCCTAAACCTATCAAATAACCAAGAAGATCTAGGACAAGAGGTGGAGTTGCTGCTATGGGTACTGCTTTTGATTGAACATTGGGACCTTTGGCAAGTGAAACATTGATTTCTGTCTCAGTGGCTGATAATTCTTCATATGGAAGGTAACAGTTTACTTGCAAGTTTGGAGGTAACAAGGTACACTGGGAGGTAACAAGGTACAAGGTACATATGGAAAGACATATGGGAGGTAACTTGTACAAGCATAAAAAGTGCTTAGAAGAATATATGTGTGCTCTAACTTCTCAGCAACATCAAGGAAAGACTTAATTTCAAAAATAAACTCTTTAATGATCTCTATACCTATTACTTACCACTTCAGATAGAAGTGTTGAGCATGACAACTGCCAAAAAAAATATTATTATTAGACATATTGGAAGAAAACTCCTTGAACTAAGCATAAAATATAATACTTATACTAGATAAACCTATACAAATGCAAACATCTCAAACAGTGACAGATGAACTTAACCCCTTTCATTGAAATAACTTACCACTTCTCTGGTATCCATTTTAGAATCCAAACTAAATCCCAAAACTTAGAAGACTAGCCATTCTTGAACTTCTTTCCTTCTCATTCTCCAGCTCAAAATGGCGAGCCCCATGCTTGTGATCATAGGGCATAATAGAAATGGCATCCAACAATCTAGATGATGCCATCAGCTATAAATCCTTCTATGCTAAGTATTTATTGTAGCTTTTCTGGAGGATATAGAGCTTGTACCATGCATAAGCATGATACAAATGACTTTCTAATATCTAAAATATCTTTGTTAACTTTGAATAGTAGATTGTCGTCATTTGAGGTTTAGGAATATTCTTGACCATACACAAGGCCATGAATATCTTCTATAGAGTGAAAAGCTTCCTACATATCATATGCCATCTGTTACAAGAAATAGTATAAGGAAAAAATATTTTAAAAATAAAAATAATTTAGCTCACAGATTCCATAGTAGGTTCATGAAATTTCATTCAACCCAAAGCTTCCTCTACAATAGGGTATTCTCCAATAACTAATTCCTACAAGATCAAACTATATCAACCTTCCCATCTTAACAAATATAATCCTATATCTAATTCAATAGATAACATTTTAGATTTCTGGCCCCCATTCGATAGTGATACCTTCTTAAAGGTGTGCCAAAAATCTACTCAACATGACATTATAACTATTTACATCATGGGCAATATGGGTAAACTCCCAACCAAAGATAAATGGTTTCTAGAATATGATTTTTCTACACATTTCCCTCATCCCATTTCACAATGGCAGCCAACAATCCAGATGATGCCATCAACTACAAATCCTTCTATGCTAAGTATTTATTGTAGCTTTTCTAGAGGATATAGAGCTTGTACCATGCATAAGCATGATACAAATGACTTTCTAATATCCAAAATATCTTTGTTAACTTTGAATAGCAGATTGTCGTCATTTGAGGTTTAGGAATCTTCTTGACCATACACAAGGCCATGAATATCTTCTATAGAGTGAAAAGCTTCCTACATATCATATGCCATCCATCATAAGAAATAGTATAAGGCAAAAATATATTAAAAATAAAAAATTTAGCTCACATATTCTACAGTAGGTTCATCAAATTTCATTCAACCCAAAGCTTCCTCTGCAATAGGGTATTCTCCAATAATTAATTCCTACAAGCTCAAACTATATCAACCTTCCCATCTAGACAAATATAATCCTATATCTAATTCAATGGATAACATTTTAGATTTCTAGCCCCCATTCGATAATGATACCTTCTTAAAGGTGTGCCAAAAATCTACTCAACATGACATTATAACTATTTACATCATGGGCAATATGGATAAACTCCCAACCAAAGATAAATGTGTTGTGCCTTTTTCCCATAAGCATTTATTAGCATACCCTTTTTAGTTGAGAGAAGATCCTTTGGATAGTGGGATACAATCTTTAGTTCTTGTGAGGGCATCCAAAAATCACCCTTGGACAATTAACTGCTAGCATCTTTACAACAGTTTTTGCTTGTTGACTTGATACTTGTCTTAGGGGAGCTTTCCTTGAGGGTCTTTTGCCCAACACTTTTCATTAAGGTAAATTTGTGTATACATTGTTGTATGTAATCTTGATCTTCCATATTATCAATACAAGAAGATACAGATCCACCAGTTGAATATGAAATAAGTGCAAAATCAGACAGCTCAAACTGTTCACACTTTGTGTTTTCATCGAAGTTGGCTGATGTTGCATGTTCTTCATCAGAATTTGTCCATACATTTTTATTTTCTTTTTCTACAGTAGAACTTTCATCTGCACTGCCCCTTGAATGCAATTTCTCCTCATTCATTTCTTCAACCTTATCCTCATTATACATCATACTCGACAATCATCATTCTAGTACAAAACAACCTTTGGATATTATTGGTGAATAATTGTAGTTAATGGGTTCTCATGTAACGATTCCCAATACCATTGGAACAACATATAATTTGAATCACTCAAGTAATGAATCTCAATTTAACAACATTATAATATAATTACATTCTACCATAAATACACATCAAGAATGCTTTGCCTTGTAGATTTCAACACCCATGTATTCGATGGATTTATGGGAATGAAGGGATATTGGAAAGCCAATGATCTCCTACAATTATGTATGGCCTTGTCTAGTATCTATGGCCTCTTCGACAATCAAGATTGAGCTCAAACTCACCCCAGCAAATGAAAATAATGCTCAGGGGAGAGGGAAATGACTCTAGTAAGTAGAAATCCACCCAAGAATGCTTAAGAACACTCTTGGTAAGGAGAGAGAAATTCCTAACAGTCGTACAAAAACCAAATTAGCAACTCCTTGAGCAAATGCAACAACTCCAGAACCATGGCAATTGATCTCTAACTCAAAAAGAAATTGGATTATGAGTAACTCAGAGCTTATGCATTTCATAGAGCATCAATGAATCAAGAGTTTCTGAATGATGCTAATAGAAATTCAATGGAGAGTTATTTATTTCAGCCATGAGCACAAATACAAGGAGCACATATAATATAACTAAGGAGTAAGAATGATGATAACTCATACACCATAAGTTTATTATATATTAGGAACATATATTAGATGAGAGCCTAGCACATTGCCTTCATTGTCAAAAGAGAGATGTCCATGTGCAAATTAACCCTCGCTCCATGTGAGACTATTGTAGCATAGCTGCTATTGGAAAATGAAGGAATTGGTCATGGCAGCTAAACATAAAATTGAGCTAGTTTCAGTGTTGTCCAATCCAGGCATAGTCGCTCTTTTTTTAGTTAAGTCAAAGCCCATGGAGAATGATATCTAGGCGTTTTAGCCTATATTTGACCTCTTTTGGGTAGCAACCAAGAAATTGAAAAAGCTCGAAGTCTGTAATCCAACGGGAGAAGTGAAACTGAGGATAAAAAGAAGTCTACAACACTTGAAGAAACCGAAGTCTGTGACTAATCCAAATCTCAATCTAAAGCTATCTATTTGCAACAGGATCTGAATGTCCGTGGTAAAGAGTCATGGGTTTGCCGTAGTAACCAAAGATCAGTAATAGAAGGCAAAGAGTTTGTAATTGGAAGTCATTGTATTATAATAAGAGACTAAACCTGCAATAAGGACAGAAATTCAGAAGTTGCTTCTGACTTTGACTAGGCAGAGACTCAACTATTGACCTTGAGTTAAAGAGGAGGGCTCACTTGGAGGGACTCTTTGGTCTTGTGTTGGATATCTCATTTTGAATAAATTCAATAAGAGGAGGATTGTTGGGTTTTCCCCTATTGAGAGGTTTTGCCCTACCTTGAAAGCCTAAATCTTTGTGTCTCATACTTCTTTTTGTTCTTGGAAGAACAATTTTTGTAATTAATTGATGAAAGAGAAATATTAACTAACAAAGAAAAGAATACTTATATAGGATTTTACTTCCAACTATGAAGGAATACAATGAGGGCATAAAATTTGTAAATCTTAAACTTGGCTAGGCCACTGCACCTCCAAAAACTTGACTCATTATGCCATAAACTAGAAACCTTCTGTGGAACTCCAAAAGCAAATGAATTAGAATGAATTATCAACCAGAATCAAGGGCATTTACACTTTACATTTGACAATCTATTGTAGTATGAATATTGAGGTCACAACTATTCATTTATATTGAATTGTTGTAAGAAAGGCTGATCATATTTTATATATTTTGTCTAGTAAGGCCTGCACTTCGTCATTTCCAGCTCTAACCAAGGTTTCATGTTTCCATTGTAATCAACAGCAGCTGCATTGTCAATGTCTAAACAGTCCACGTTAGGATTACATGCTAAACCTAGCACATGCCAAGACTTGTCCAAGGAATGGGTCAAGCCATAAAACGTTCAATCCAGGGGGTAGTGTTCCAAGCTTCCACAACACTCTATCCTCATTCTAACATACAATAAAAGAAAAACTTAGAAATCGAACAAAGAAAAACCCATTAAGCTTTTTTAGCTAATTACTTCAGATTACTTCAAATACTTTAAAGTAAGCATCACAGGAATTAACATAAATAAACCACACTACACACTTACAGTGTTCTGCCACTTGTGATATATTCCAGTTATTTCTTATTTCTCCCATTCTTTGAGATCAAATATATTCATCCCATATGCCCAACCACAAGCATTAGGATCAAAGTGCTTGGCTATGTGCGGATTGGAAAAATTAAGGTATTTGTCAAACTGGCGAAAGCTTTCTCCACAAGTTTCCACTGAACCATTAACCTTTCCATGAAGATCTACTGACCACAAGGGCATCAAATCTTTTTGCACCACAATATCATCATCCAAGAAATGGATCTTGTCCATTTTGAGATAAACTTGTGGAAGATAGAAATGAAGATGATTTAGCACAGATAAATATTTTGGATTTATATATTTCAAATTGGAGGAACGCGATGAGAGTGTAGTCGAGTGATCTACCTTGAAATAATACTCTTTAATAGCTGCGGATTCAAGTTGGTGAAGCACAGGGCAATAGGAGGAATTGAGCCATTTAAAATCATAACATTTTCTACATGTATCGTAGCTTTCCCTGGGGGATTAAGTAAAAACCATGTTTTCATGGCCCCAAAATTTAACTTGTCCATGATGAGATGAAATACATGTTTCTCAGATTCCTGCAAACACATGTAAATCACCTACAATGAGATCCAAATATTAAATGTAAAATGTAGCAAAACTGTTGGACTTCCAAACTTTAGAGTAATTTAAATTAATAACACTTCACCTTAGCATTCATGACAGTTGAATTCACAACCACAGATGCAGCCAATACATTGTCAGAAAATAATGCATAGTGATAAAGAGTCGGATACTCCAACTTTTCCTGTTTAGGAAATTATCACTTTTCAAGAGGAAGAAAGTAATAATCTATGGTCAATCACATGGACAGACAGTGCGGGCCCTTGGGAACAGACTTTGTTGCCACCTGACATAAAAGTTTACTTTGCTTTTCCAAGGTCCTTACTTGATCATCTGTAGACTGAAGCATGTTTTGCAACTTCTTTGTTATTGTCAAACAGCCATAAAATTGTTCTCTACCCTTGAATAGGACATGACCCATAGCCTTGATCTTCTTAGGTGCACTGAAACATTCATATCAATTACTGGTCATGAAAAAGAGAATGAAAACCAGAAATTTTGACACGCAGATTGTAAATTTAAAAGAAACAAAGGATATGAACACCAAATGCAAATGGAAGCACTTAAAACTATCGATTTAGAAGCAACCAATGTGAAAATCTAGTGGGTAGTGTTCCAAGCTTCCACAACACTCTATCCTCATTCTGACATACAATAAAAGAAAAACTTAGAAATCGAACATAGAAAAACCCATTAAGTTTTCTAGCTAATTACTTGAGATTTACTTCAAATACTTTAAAGTAAGCATTACACGAATTAACATAAATAAACCACACTACACACTTACCATGCTCTGCCACTTGTGATATATTCCAGTTATATCTTCTTTCTTCCATTCTTTGAGATCAAATACATTCATCCCATATGCCCAACCATAAGCATTAGGATCAAAGTGCATGGCTATGTGTGGATTGGAAAAATTAACGTATTTGTCAAATCGATGAAAGCTTTCTCCACAAGTTCCCACTGAACCATTAACCTTTCCATGAAGAACTACTGACCACAAGGGTGTCAAATATTTCTGCACCACAATATCATCATCCCAGAAAAGGATCTTGTCTAGTTTGGGATAAACTTGTGGAAGATAAAAAAGAAGATGATTTAGCATGGAAAAATATTTTGGATTTATATATTTCAAATTGGAGGAACGTGCTGAAAGTGTAGTTGAGTGATCTGCCTTTAAATAATACTCTTTCATAGCTGCGGATTCAAGTTGGCGAAGAACAGGGCAATAGGAGGAATTGAGCCATTTAAAATCATCATCATTTTCTACATGTATTGGAGCTTTCCTTGGGGGATTAAGTAAAAACCACATTTTCGTGGCCCAAAAATTTTACTTGTCTGTTATGAGATGAAATACATGTTTCTGAGATTCCTGCAAACACAAGTAAATCACCTACAATGAGATCTAAATATTAAATGTAAAATGTTGGACTTCCAAACTTTAGAGTATTTCAAATTCATAAAACTTCACCTTAGTATTCATGATAGTTGAATTCACAACCACAGATGCAACCAATACATTGTCAGAAACTAATGCATAGTGATAAAGAGTTGGATCCTCCAACTTGTCCTTTTTATGAAATTTCGCTTTCCAAGGGAAAGCAAGTAATAATCCATGGTCAATTGCATGGACAGATAGTGCAGGCCCCTGGGAACAGTCTTTACTGCCAGCTGACTTAAAAATGTACTTTGCTTTTTCAAGGTCCTTACTTGCTCGTCTGCAGACTGAATCATGGCTCGCAACTTCTTTGGTACTGTCCCACACTCATAAAATTGTTCTCTAGCCTTGGATAGGACATGACCCATAGCATTGATATTCCCAGGTGAACTAAAACATTCATATCAATTATTGGCCATGAAAAAGAGAATGAAAAGCAGAAAGATTGACACACAAACTGCAACTTTAAAAGAAACAAAGGATATGAACACCAAATGCAAATGGAAGCACTTACTACTCTTGATTTAGAAGCAGCCAATGTGAATACTATTACCTTTGAGGTAGATCAGAATCTACATTAGCCTCACCCAATGTACGCTGACATTCTTTAATACAAAACATCAATTCTTGGTATAAATCAAGATTATTCCTAGCCTGGGAAATGCTTGAATACACCCTAGCTATGATCAGTTGGTCTCGCATCAATCCAACAATGGAGTAAGAATTCTCGTTCTCATTCTCCCACCTCCAAATGTTGTATTTTCTCAGGATAGCAGAATCTGCCTCCTTGGAATGTTTAATTATTGCGTTCTCAAGATCAACTCGTTTTTCTTCATCCTGTTGAATCAGCTCTGTTGACCTTTTCTCTCTCCTCTTTTGTCTCAATTGCTGTAAGCATTAAACTACTATAAATTAAAGCATACTATGCTAAAATCAAAGAAATATAAATTTGTTCTATTGGAGAAGTAAGATTCAAAAAGGATTTTGGAAAATAATATAACAATTCCATTTTCCATGAGAACAAAAATTAGCGATCTAGTGCAGCAAAGAATTTTACCCTCCACGAAACTTTTGTTGGACTTTCTTCAAGCTGCAAATGGTTTGCATTACAACAACCATTGTCCTGGGAGTTTGACTAGACATTACCTTACAGTAGGCTACCAACATCATAGATCAGTTAACCAGGGAAAATCAAAACTTACCATCAAGAACATTCTCTTTGACATCTCAATGTTCACTTCCTGTGTCATCCTCTTGAAACCTAGTAAGAAGTTCTTCATCGTTGGAAGTTTTTTTCTACACCTCGTCATTCATTTAACCCCCCTCAGGATTTTCCTTGCCTTCTTCATTGATGATCACAGCGTACTGTTTCGAATGTAACTTTTCGGAGCTGTCTCTAGAAGTCATTTGCCTCTGCTTGATGTACATTGTTAGAAATAGAGAAGCACCCCTGCCAATGCCAGTTTTCACTTCCTGCTTAATACAACCCTACTCAACTACTTAGATCATCATCACATAGGTTTCCTTACATGTTCAATAGAGAAAATAACCAAAATCTTCACGAATCATACCTCAGAGTTAGTAATATCCCTTTGGCTTACTTCGGAGGGCTTTCTAATACCCATGAGGAAGATAAGTCATTCTGTCCAACAATATTTAAGTTTAGAGTTCTCGACTCCTCTGTGATAGCTGTTATGACATCAATCACCTACCCAGTAAATAAAATTTATTTTCAATTCTCTGCTCAATAGGGGAGAAATCAAAATTAAGATATCCAAATGCAGCAGGTTTCTTATACTTGCCTCCTTTGGGAAGAGAGAGTCAATGCTCTCTGTGTCATCTGCCTGTTCCAGTGAACCCCATAGATAAATAGATAAGAGTAATTTTAAACATATGACAGAGCTCTAGTATCCTCAATAATTCCTCTCTATTTCAATCCACTCAGGTCGATTGAATTTCAGTTTAGGGACACTATTTATTTTCTGGGATTAGACTAACGTAAGTGCAAGTCCATTGCCCAGATCCTGAAAAAGAACAAAATGGCAATAGAAAAACAGAAATGGTTTTCAAGATGTGGAAAGAGAATACCATTCTAACAGATACATCTCTTGAGAAGTTGTGCCCTGCTGTTTTAAATGACGAAAAATGCATAAAAGGTGAGGTAGAAAGACTTGATGGAGATGAATATTTATAAAAATACTGAAATGCTAAAAAGGGGTTGCTTTGCTATCATGCATATGCGAAGATCGAGATTTCATTACACATCAATAATAAAATGGTGTGTATAATATCTATCATTTGTTTTGGCCAATGTGCTCTGAACACTATGGGAATAGTGTGAAAATGATATGTATAGCAGAAAGTAGCTGGTGAACAAGATTGTCATTGTGAATTGGGTCTAGGTTGGGTGGACCAGAACTGGTTTTAGCTTGACTGATGAGAAGTGAATTTAGATTTATGGATGGAAAGTGGGTCTGGCTTAGATAATTAGTGGATGGGAAGAATGATTGTTACCCTTCCCACCCAGATTCAATTGCCACAAGATTCAATTCCCATGAGTAAGATGTTGAACTGAACTCTTAAAAAATATATTTTTATAATACCCACCCAGCTTATGCAGAATCCAGTGCACACTTAGTACCATCCTACTCAGAATGAGGAGTGCCCAGCGAATTCACCAAGCAATTGCCCAGCGAATTTACCAGTAATATGAATTTCCCTTTGTTAAAAAATGGAAAGATCATTGTTATTTCTTGCTATCGGGATGAATGGTTTCATTATCTTTGGCAAGGGAAATTACCCTAGGGGTAGTTGGGAAAACCTTTGCTCTTGCATGAGAGAGGTACAAACTTTGAATCTTTCTCCTGGTAGGTATTGTATCGTGTTAATGCAGAGATGGAGTTCACAGCTTCACACAGATCAAATGAAAGGAAACTATAAAGAAAACTCACAAAATGTCTAGAAAAATGCTAGAGGTGCTAAACTTTTGACAATAAGTGAGGAAAGTAAGTTTGATAACATCTACGCCTTCAGATCCTACGAAAAAGCTAAAAGGAAAATCAAATTCCAAAGTAGGTCCATGGGGTTTTGGTTCATTGATTAACTGTGGGTGGTGAAGGCAAATCAAATTTCAAAGCAGATCCATGGGGTCTTGGTTCAATGGTTAACCGAGGGTGATGATAATTCTCCACCAAGGCTCAAATCACATAAATACATTGTTCAATGGGTTCTCAATGAAAGGGATCTTTCTAAAATAGTATAAGATTACTACACTTCATTGTAATGGAGATCTTACTTGAATGTTGTAAGAATTCTACACTTCATTGTAATACTACCAGATTAAGAAAGGGCATGCTTGCCAATAAAGATAAATTAAACGCTGACCCACCCCAAAAAAAGAGACAGAAAAAACCTGACAAGGGAGGAGGGTAGGAAGAAGCTTACCAGCAAGGGAGGAGGGCAAGAAGAAGCATACTAGCGAGGGAGGAGGGAAGGAAGAAGATTACCAGTTGTAGATGTAGATGTGGCGTGACGAAACCTAACTGCCAAAAAAACCAATGGCATGACCACAAAGATAACAAGGAAGCCCACCACAGCTATTCGATGATGAAAACCCCGACCTCCCCATCCTCCATTTCTACCACGCTGGTAGCCCTGCCACCCTCCATTCCACACACCTCCTCTTTTCACAGGCATCTTTAGCTCTCAACCCTAACACCATTTTTCTCCTTCTCCTCCTCCTAAATAGAAATCGAGCAATGCAACCTTACTTAATCATAATCCTCTACATCAAACCCATATCATGGTTAGCAAAAATATATGAAGTCAGCAACAACCAAAAGAACTGTTAGATCTCATATATACTTCAGAGAATTTGATAGAAAAATTTATGAAAGGCATTACAAAATGGATAGATCAACTAATTTCATGTAGTTTTGGGAAATAAACGAACACTGACATGGTAAAAACATAGATGAAAATGGGCATAGGGGCCAGATGTAGACAGATTTGAGGGTCTCTATCTCTGTTAGCCTTTTTGGTTAAAAAACCAAAACATATAATTAAGGGAAACACGTCATTTAGATTCAAATGCCAACATAGATGTTATTATTAATGGGGATCCTCACCAGTCTCGCTGACTGTTCATACACTACGACATAGGAAGAGGAAGAATAGGTAGGCAGCGTTGGGTATAAATGTCGCCCCTCAATTTACTAATTTAACTGAGCAGGTACTGACCTGGCATGCCTTGCATTGAGGCATGTAAATGTAATGGGAATGCTAGGGGGTAATTTGATGCAAAGAAAGGGTGAATTATGCCTCCCTGAATGCACATCATGAGACTGTGTTTAAGATTCGTGATTTTGAAGCTGCGAGAATACAAGAGTGTAAGCACAAGAAAGAAGCTAAACATATTGTTATCTAACATTTAAAATGGTGACTTGTTGATTGATTTCTCAGTCAAAATAAAGAGAAGAAATTTGATGATTGGGGGAGAGAAATGATGAGGGTTCCATTGAGTAAAGGAAATACATCATTTTGAGGCCATGGATAGATCTTAATGGTCTGGGATGCCAGTGTTATTAAAACCTTACCTAAATGCCTTATGACTACAACATGAATGAGTGTTACACCTAAATTATTGATGCACTAACCATAGGGAGTTGGTATAATATTCATGGTTATGGGTGCTTACAAAACTGGGTTTTCATATACCTATGAAGTGAAGGGGAAGCAAGTACCCTTTCTTCAAGATAGGAGTAAGGATGTAAGCTTTAAACCAGCCAACAAAGAAAAATTTTGTTAAAGGATACATTTTACACATCCTGTGTCCTTTGGTATGAACCGGTTTATAAACATAGTGTTGGATTAATGTCATAACACTTCTAGAAGTTGTTTTGATTCTCAGAAAACATGTTGTATGTTGTCGCCTGCTTCGATTTTTGCACAAGAAACAGTTGGTCCTTTAACAAGACTCGAGTGTGCCAACATGGACTGAGGAAGAGGTTATTAGCATTGCAAACCCTCTTCTCGGATCAGTATGTCAATTTTAAATTTAGCAGAAATTTTCAATAAAACAGATGATGTTCTAGAAGCTAAAAGACAGACAACACAGGAATCTACAACTTCTTACCAATACTGTTGTCATGTTTAGGTTGCCCCACGAGAATGGTATAAAAGTTAAGGTGAGGGCAAGGTATCAGAGCTAAGGTGAGGGCAAGCCCAAGCAAGGAAGAAAGAAATCACAAGAAGTTTTCTGACAACACTAACCTCCTTCCTCTTCAAAGATTAGTCATCTTGAAGCATCTCTAGGATAGATCTCTCTGTCAAATTGTTGGTCAAATGATCTATATCTAAGGCCTTTTGTCATGACTACAACCAGGAAGATTTTGTTGCTTTAGGGTCAAATCTTCTATTATGAAATCACCCTTGAATTGAATTTGGTTTGGAGATAGTGTCTCACTTGGAATTCCTTCTCTGTTGTAGGTTTATATAAAATCATATATGAAGCTATAAAGTTCCTAGCATCTAAGCTCATATATATAATATTATTCTTGAGCTCAATGACATGCCTTTGGCGTTGTATTAGGGCTTTTTCTGTATCACAGAGAAGCATAAAAGGCTACAAAAGGTGGAGTATCCGTAGCCCTTGGACATCAATCAAGAGGGTTTAAAAAAAAGTGTTCATGGTTTCCCATTAGGTAGATGCTTATTGAAGGTAGAGGATCAACATTTTTACGTTTCTGAGATTATGGTATAAAAGGAAAGGGGGTTCATGAAAAATAAAGATCATTTCAGGGATCTTGAAATTTGAAACACAATGTTCTAAAATCTCATTTAAATAGGTATGAATGTTATTGGTGTCTAAGCCAAATGCATCTCAACATTTCTTCTCATATCAACTCATTGAGGAAATCAAGACACACACGTGGGTTTAGCCTAGAGCCATCACTTTTTATATGATTTTTACATCTTGGGTTTAAAAAACCTTGATATAGTCTAATTAGTAATTTCTAGTACCCATGCTCGGTGCATGCTGCACATTATTTTTCATAGCTGCCAAATTTACATTCCATCAGTTAAAGCTAGGATATAATTAGTCTTAGTCAAAGAAGTCTATTTTATTTCATGGATTCAAGCTGAATTTAGTTTACTATGGTTTCTCCTTTCCTTTAATCTACTCTAGTTTCAATAACCATCAAATCTTCCAAAGACATAAATTCGATAATAGAACTGGAGTTAGATAGAGACTTACCGCTGCGAGAAATGGATACAATCAAAAGTTCTTTCCCAAGGCTTGGCGGGTCGATGGGCTCCATTGATTTTTCTCCCTCTTCCCCAGATTTATCAACGGCCTCTGCTGCAACAGCCTCAGAGGGGTTTTGTTCCTGTGCTAGGGAAATGTATGATTCCAAAGGGGATGTCCAACAACCGAAGCTTTTTCATTAGTTACTCGACTCCAGAATTTCTGGAATAGGTCTATCAACCTCTTTCACTGCCTTGGAGGAGAATGCGACAACCTGGAGAGTGAGAGAGGGGCATTTTTTGGGTGACGGTGGAAAGGAAAAGCCCTGTTTGAACCTTATGTGGGTCTGGGGTTCCATATCGAAATCAAGGAGCTACACAAGTTCTAGTTAGGTGTCCCATTCCCTGAACAAAACCCCAAAAATCCCCTGCCTCTATCAAACTGGAAGGGAAACATAGGATACTCGTAGCAAAACGTTGGTCTCCATTGCTAAAAACCTCCTCCAGAATTCAAAACTTCATGGTTTGAACAAGTTTGTTGAAACCTTCTCTAGAATTCAAAAATCCACGGTATAAACAAAATTGTGTTGCCCATTGTTTTTCTTCCATTCTTGAAAGCTCCTCGAGGGTGCTCCTTGAGGGTTTGCACAAAAATGGCATCGCCCACCTCGGAATTTTATTTGGTTACTTGTACGCGGGAGACAAAATGTCTTAAATAAAGTTATTAAATTGCCATGGTATGTTTTAACAAGCTCTTATGAAAATAAAATATATATCTTCTAATGCCTCTCAATGTCTTCCATGGGGAATTTTGATTATGATAAATTTAATAAATAAAATGAAATTTTAAGATGAATTCATGTACTATTGATTCAATGGAATGGAATCATTTTTAAATTCTTTGGAAGCTTTTTTTCACAATGTTTTTAGATATATTTTTTTTCTAGAGAGTTTCACCTTTTTCAAAGGGGGAAGAGGTGAAAGTCTCTTGTAGTAGTGATTCAATAAAATGGAATCATTCTTAAATTTTTGGAAACCTTTTTCCATGATGTTTTAGACATTTACCCTTTTTCTAAAAAGTTTCACCACTTTCAAAGGGGCAAGAGGCGAAAGTCTCTTGTTGCTCTTTCACAAAAGGTGTCATGTCACATCTTGTCAAACCAACTAGAGTGGCACGCTTCAAAATGTCACATTCTACTGTGGTTTGAGTCCATATTTTAAGCCAGTGAGGTGGAAGGGTCTCTAAGCTTGTTTAGGTGTACAGTTAAAAATGAACATTTCACTGTTATTCTCATCTTCAAATAAAAGCTAATGGAAGAGCTCAGTCTTCTCTTTTTATCAATCTGATACATAGTTTACATATGGAAGAGGATATATCTTGGCTACAAACATGGGCTATAAAGTTTGGGGCGGAATGGGACAGCAATAAAAAGGTCTGTTGACAAATGTAGATCCTCCCAATCTCCCCCCCAGGAATAGGCCTCGATGCAAAATGGCTACATGAATCCTCGAAGGAAATTTAGGATAAATAGTGTGCTCGCAAGCTGAAGTTTCATGAACAAGAGATGGGAATGGATATTGTTGGGACCTTTAAGAAGAATTTAAAGCAAGATACTAAGCTCAAAAAGCCCAAGGAGAAACCTAGGATAAACATATGAGCTCTAACCCTCGTCTTGAGTCATCCAATGCTACTTCTTCACAAAAGGTCTATTATTGGTGTTGGTGGATAAAGAAAAAAAAGGGGAGGGATGCTAATGATAGGGAAGGGAGAGTGAAGATGAGATTTATGAGATCGACGTTTCCCCTAGACAATACCATGTCCCCTATCCCCCAAAGTCTGTTTCCTCTTCTTAATCAAAGGAATATTACATTAAATATATAAATAATTATAAGCCATTCATTTTGATGCCCTTGTACATTCTTTTTTATTAATGAAAAATCTTTTACTTAAAAAAAATAACACACTATACTCACACATAATGAAGCAAGCCCCCATCGATGTTATGCACTACCTTAAATGGGTTTAATAGCCTTGGATCACTCTAAAAATGATAGTTGAATGTATATGATGTTAACTAATTTAACCAACAAAACATACCTTCGAAAATCATAACTAGACTTACACTCCATTTACTGCATTAAACAATCAAGTGAGGCTTTAATAATTGTAACCAAACATACAAGTCATTGAAAAAATCAACCCACCTAACACAACATTAATAGTGATAACCAAAATGTACATGTTACTAATCAATTGACCATTGTGTCATGCCTCTAACATGTGCAACTGAACATAAATGTTGTTGATGGGGTTGACCTATCTAACATATCTCCCACAATTGTAGTCAAACATGCATGTTGATTCAGTTAATCTCCTAGAAAATGTTAATAAAAAATACATGTTAATATCCAACCTAACATGTCACTAATAGTGACAATGGAATGTGCATGTCAATGGCTAAGCTAATTGACCTTATATGTTGTTCATTGAGATGATTAACACACAGCTCACTAAGCTAATCAAGTTGACAAACCATTGGTTTTGTCATTGAACTAACATGCCTTTAATAGACACAACTAAATGTACATGATATTACACCGGTAAACCATCATGACATGCCTTTAACAGTAGTAACAAAGTGTGCAAGTTCTGGATTGGGAAAACTAAACTAATATACCTATGATAATCATAATTGACCATACATGTTTGTTGTGATCAACCCTTCAAATTTTCCCTTGCTTCTACACAAAATTAAGCATTCCATGCAACTCTCAAAGTAACTTTGATACATATACAAATTAAGTTTGTATTTACATGTTCGATTTGTGCTAAAGTGTTTCCTCCTCAAAGGTCACAGGATTCGATCCAATGGAAATTAAGGTATGTACACATCCATAGATTAAATAGTTAAAGCATTGAATGGAGGGCATCCCTTGTCTCACAAACAAGGGGATCTCATACGTCAACTTGGTAGCTACCTGCATTATAACTTAATATTAAATAATATTCTTATCTTTTCAATTAATATGAATGCTTCTAATATTTAATATATTGTTAAGGAGATTACCCCTTGATTAATTAGTGAAGTATTTAATATTGGATGAGAGAGTGTAAGACTGAAATTTTGGCTACCACGGGTTAAGTTTGGTGTTTGTATTATGTCAATGGAAAATTAGATTTCACACCTCACCAGGAATCAACCAAAATCATTTACACATACCACTCAAAGGCATTCAATAGATGGTTAAAGAAGTGGTTGGGAGGAGTTCACTATCATATCCATCCAAGAGTTTCCAAACTAGAGAAACAAGGGCATGTATTTGATTTATGGGCTAACATTTGAAAGATTGCTACAAGGAGAGGGGTTGGTGGGAGTCCTTATTATGAAAAGGCCTTGCACCTATTTGTTTATTTCTTAAGGTAGGCTTGAAAGAAGTGATTATAGATATATGATACATATAATATGAAAACCACTCAAAACACAACAATATTGAACATTTGCATGAGACATAACTTAATTTATTTTCAAGATACTTTTGCTTTGAAAAAGGCAAGATATGCTACCATGATGTAATACAATGATTCACCAATATTGGGCACCAAACAAAGGACTTGGACCATAGATGTTATGTACGATGACAATCATCCACTATAAGATATGATTATTAGCCACTCTGACACCCCTCATTTATGGTCACTCATTGAACATGATCATGAAATTTGAGATCATTGGACATGGTTAACATGCTTTGGTTAACACAATCTAGTATAGTGTGAGGTCCTTGCCTACAATGCAAGCTTTCTAACACCCTTTACAAAAACATTGCTTCACAAAAGTCATTTGACATTGATTCATAATTTTGCCTTTGTATATGATAAAGAAACTAAATGTTACTTCTCCCTTATCCAAGATAATGCTCTTGTTTACAAATTGAACAATGTATCATGACATTGCCTTTCTCTCTTTATGTGAACTTGCTCAATTACAATCTAGATACCTTGTGAGAAAAAACTCAATGCACGTATTGTATTTGGTATTGTGTCAATTATTCAATTTTTATGTCCTAATATTGTGTTAATGCCCTTCCAATGCATGTTCAGCCTTGAATTAAAATTTTGACATCGAAAATCCCAATTTTACAATTTTGGCAATCAGAGGCACAATGTTGGGACAATGTGTATCCATATTGGTGGAAAATGGGGCAAACAAAATTTTTATTGATGCACAGTTGGTGGAATGTAGAGGCATTCATAGATTGATATATATCCTGAACAACGTGGGCGAGATAGGATTCCCATGCTTCACCTCAGTTGTCTTCTTGATTGTTGGTTCGATATGTTGAGGATATGGTTGATGGGACAAATGTTTAGGATATGGTTGATTGTTTGATATTGAAGTCAAAATCCTTTCTTGACCCTTTAGCCAAAGAGGTGTCTCCTAAAGTATCTCCAATAATGTCCCATGAAGAGTCATAACATTTAACCTGGAATTATGGCCCACCATAATCATCTAATAATTAATTGAAATAGCACTAAACCCCAATTTAGGGATTGGGTCAATCATATGGTGGGACTATGCTAGTGGGAACCCAAAATAAAAGACTTGAAAACCCCTTGATTTTCTACCTTGATGTCATTCATCTCCCAAATTTCTTGTTGGATACACAAGTCCTAGAAAACATAACAGGGAAGATCAGAGGGAGTTGACAAGGACATTAGGTTGTCCTAGAACATCATAAAGTGCATCCACAAGGATGAACATGGAATGGGAATTAAGGTCAATATATAATTCTTATGTCCTCTAAAATATAATATACATTTATTGTGGTGATAGTAACCACAAGATTCTTAGAACTAGTGGTATAGTGTTTGGTCATGAATGAACATGTGGAAAGGAAATCTAAAGCTTTCAACTCACTGGCATAAAATAGTTCATGGGGCCGAATCAAAATTTCAAGGGACATGTCAAGGATCTCTGGTAAAATGGGGTTAGTAGCCAAAGGATACCTTTCAAATAATTTAAGGAGACTAGGGAATATTTAGAGGAGGCCAACTCAAGAAACCATAAACAAGAAAAGGGGGAAAGTATCTAAAAAATATGGTTATAGTAGGCATCAAAATTCCCGTCCTTGAATGAAATGGTGGTTTACAGAGGGCTCATGAGAGAATATGGGATGGAGGGTAGATTGGCATGGTCAGAAAATGAGAGAAGGGTTTTATCTACTAAAGGAATATGGGATGGAGATTATGTCTAAGTTCAGGTAGGCCTTTAGTGTTTTTGACAAGGACAGAGGTGGATGTATCACAACAAAGGAGCTTGGGATAGTAATTCATCCTTTGTGTCGAACCCCCAATGTATATTGGAAGTGGTCCAAATGTTTTATATTCAATAATCTAGTGCTAAATACAATAAACCACAAAAGAGTAGTTATAATCTGCCTATAAATGAAACATATTAAATACACCATTCCAAATTGATTTTACTCTAGAGAATCAAAGAAATAGATGATTCTGGTCAGATTAAACAACAACCAGGCCCACTCTATCCTTTACGACACAGATTGTCCCATGCTAAGATGAAGACAGAAAGATACATTTACTGATATTCTTAGGTAGAGCGAAAATAGGGAGAGCCTCTTGTGTGCCCATGATAAAAGTATATAGTGGATTTTCTCTATAATTCAGCTATAATCCTTAGTTCCATAACAATTAGGTTGGAGCATAAATCTAAGATATCTAAAATCTGCATCCAATGCAGTGGAGATAACACCAAAAATATGATAAATCTCCAGTACCAATGCATCATCTGGGTAAGAATAAATCATATGAGATTTAATATTATTCATAAGGAGTCCAAAGACTAATTAAAAGAGGTCAATCTACCAAATAGTAACACATCATCGACAAAAATCAAAGGAGTAACTGTGACTTGTCTACCTACACACATGCAACCAAAATTACATTTAATCTATCTACCTCCACGCCTGCAACCAAAATTACCACCCTTGTGAATTTTGTGACTAATTCTTCGAAAATCCAATCTTTTGTCCTCAACGTCTTCTTCTCGCAAAATTTTTCATAGATATTTCGAAGTAGGCATATTGCCTATTAACGAATATTCTATAATTTTCCTCCACCATCCTTGTAGAAATTATGGTGTAGAGTTGCAACTACTCATGAAGTTTTAATCAAAATCATAAAACACAAGCCTAATCTACTGCTCTCTAGAAGTTAATTCACAATTTAGAACCAAAATTTCATACATGCAATAAGAAATAACACACATCCACACAAAATTTTTCCTAAGGAAAACAATATGCTAAAAACACTAATGTCTGTTTGCACTAATATGATCAATAGAAATGTATTGCAATTTATTTTCTCAATTGAGCACAACCTACAAGTGAATAATATGTCTCTTTACTCACTAAGAATCTCTAAGCCAAACTTAGTAAATTTCTACCTCTGCTTGAGCCCATATTTTCTTCTGCAATTCCTTGAGAAATTAGGTCCCTATTATTTAGGAATTTTTACAAAATGGATTGTGAAATTCCCAAGGTTGATCATCTGACTGTATGCAACACCTATACACTCAAGGCTAGTCTACAGTTTCTATTACACTACCTTTGAATCTCCACCACAGCTGGGGAACTCAAATTCTCTATGAATTAGCTATTTTGGGTTGACTGATTAGTTAACTAGATGATCACAAAGTTTGACTGAAGTCCCACTGCACAATTGGCCTTCCACTAGTTCCTCAAGCAGTTGGAACTAGTTTAACTAAAAATAACTTGAGATAACTGACTTTGATTGCTAAAAATTAACAATCATACATGCTTAACTGAACTATAACTCCTTCAACTCGAATTTATTGTGTAAACCAGGTGACACGATCCATGACACACAAGTTAATTATATCCAAGCTATCTGTTGATGTGGAAATTCAATTTTTCTCAATTTAATCAAGGAAAAATCAAATTGATAATTTCTTGCTACATTTTTTAAGACTCCCTCTCTACAAGAAAGGGATTATCAACCACCCCTATCATGCACCTAAGGAATTCGAGCTTCCCTCTTGACAAATATTTTGTCAAAATGTCAACATCTTACTCCTCTATTAGAATGGAGTGTAGCAACATCATCTGCCTCTAGACACAGTCTCGTAAATCATGATATTGGATATCTATATGCTTGGATTGATCATGAAATATAAGATTCTCAGAGAGATTGATGCAACTCTGATTATCACAATTGGATCCATCATCTGACCAAATAGTCCAACAAGTATCTTTCTCATCCATATCACCTCACATGTTTCTTGACTTGCAGCCATGTATTATGCTTCTGTCTAGCTGAGCACCACAGATCTTTGCTTCTTGTCATACCAAGAAACAACTACAAACCCAACACTAAAAATTACACTTGATGTACTCTTTCGTTCTAATGGACTTCGTGCCCAACCTGCATCTATGAAGCCGCACAACTTCACTCCCTCTACTCGTTTATAAGGTTGACAAGGACATTAGGTTGTCCTAGAACATCATAAAGTGCATCCACAAGGATGAACATGGAATGGGAATTAAGGTCAATATATAATTCTTATGTCCTCTAAAATATAATATACATTTATTGTGGTGATAGTAACCACAAGATTCTTAGAACTAGTGGTATAGTGTTTGGTCATGAATGAATATGTGGAAAGGAAATCTAAAGCTTTCAACTCACTGGCATAAAATAGTTCATGGGGCCGAATCAAAATTTCAAGGGACATGTCAAGGATCTCTGGTAAAATGGGGTTAGTAGCCAAAGGATACCTTTCAAATAATTTAAGGAGACTAGGGAATATTTAGAGGAGGCCAACTCAAGAAACCATAAACAAGAAAAGGGGGAAAGTATCTAAAAAATATGGTTATAGTAGGCATCAAAATTCCCGTCCTTGAATGAAATGGTGGTTTACAGAGGGCTCATGAGAGAATATGGGATGGAGGGTAGATTGGCATGGTCAGAAAATGAGAGAAGGGTTTTATCTACTAAAGGAATATGGGATGGAGGTTATGTCTAAGTTCAGGTAGGCCTTTAGTGTTTTTGACAAGGACAGAGGTGGATGTATCACAACAAAGGAGCTTGGGATAGTAATTCATCCTTTGTGTCGAACCCCCAATGTATATTGGAAGTGGTCCAAATGTTTTATATTCAATAATCTAGTGCTAAATACAATAAACCACAAAAGAGTAGTTATAATCTGCCTATAAATGAAACATATTAAATACACCATTCCAAATTGATTTTACTCTAGAGAATCAAAGAAATAGATGATTCTGGTCAGATTAAACAACAACCAGGCCCACTCTATCCTTTACGACACAGATTGTCCCATGCTAAGATGAAGACAGAAAGATACATTTACTGATATTCTTAGGTAGAGCGAAAATAGGGAGAGCCTCTTGTGTGCCCATGATAAAAGTATATAGTGGATTTTCTCTATAATTCAGTTATAATCCTTAGTTCCATAACAATTAGGTTGGAGCATAAATCTAAGATATCTAAAATCTGCATCCAATGCAGTGGAGATAACACCAAAAATATGATAAATCTCCAGTACCAATGCATCATCCGGGTAAGAATAAATCATATGAGATTTAATATTATTCATAAGGAGTCCAAAGACTAATTAAAAGAGGTCAATCTACCAAATAGTAACACATCATCGACAAAAATCAAAGGAGTAACTGTGACTTATCTACCTACACACATGCAACCAAAATTACATTTAATCTATCTACCTCCACGCCTGCAACCAAAATTACCACCCTTGTGAATTTTGTGACTAATTCTTCGAAAATCCAATCTTTTTTCCTCAACGTCTTCTTCTCGCAAAAGTTTTCATAGATACTTTTGAAGTAGGTATATTGTCTATTAATGAATATTCTATAATTTGCCTCCACCATCCTTGTAGAAATTATGGTGTAGAATTGCAACTACTCATGAAGTTTTAATCAAAATCATAAAACACAAGCCTAATCTACTGCTCTCTAGAAGTTAATTCACAATTTAGAACCAAAATTTCATACATGCAATAAGAAATAACACACATCGACACAAAATTTTTCCTAAGGAAAACAATATGCTAAAAACACTAATGTCTGTTTGCACTAATATGATCAATAGAAATGTATTGCAATTTATTTTCTCAATTGAGCACAACCTACAGGTGAATAATATGTCTCTTTACTCACTGAGAATCTCTAAGCCAAACTTAGTAAATTTCTACCTCTGCTTGAGCCCATATTTTCTTCTGCAATTCCTTGAGAAATTAGGTCCCTATTATTTAGGAATTTTTACAAAATGGATTGTGAAATTCCCAAGGTTGATCATCTGACTGTATGCAACACCTATACACTCAAGGCTAGTCTACAGTTTCTATTACACTACCTTTGAATCTCCACCACAGCTGGGGAACTCAAATTCTCTATGAATTAGCTATTTTGGGTTGACTGATTAGTTAACTAGATGATCACAAAGTTTGACTGAAGTCCCACTGCACAATTGGCCTTCCACTAGTTCCTCAAGCAGTTGGAACTAGTTTAACTAAAAATAACTTGAGATAACTGACTTTGATTGCTAAAAATTAACAATCATACATGCTTAACTGAACTATAACTCCTCCAACTCGAATTTATTGTGTAAACCAGGTGACACGATCCATGACACACAAGTTAATTATATCCAAGCTATCTGTTGATGTGGAAATTCAATTTTTCTCAATTTAATCAAGGAAAAATCAAATTGATAATTTCTTGCTACATTTTTTAAGACTCCCTCTCTACAAGAAAAGGATTATCAACCACCCCTATCATGCACCTAAGGAATTCGAGCTTCCCTCTTGACAAATATTTTGTCAAAATGTCAACATCTTACTCCTCTATTAGAATGGAGTGTAGCAACATCATCTGCCTCTAGACACAGTCTCGTAAATCATGATATTGGATATCTATATGCTTGGATTGATCATGAAATATAAGATTCTCAGAGAGATTGATGCAACTCTGATTATCACAATTGGATCCATCATCTGACCAAATAGTCCAACAAGTATCTTTCTCATCCATATCAACTCACATGTTTCTTGACTTGCAGCCATGTATTATGCTTCTGTCTAGCTGAGCACCACAGATCTTTGCTTCTTGTCATACCAAGAAACATCTACAAACCCAACACTAAAAATTACACTTGATGTACTCTTTTGTTCTAATGGACTTTGTGCCCAACCTGCATCTATGAAGCCGCACAACTTCACTCCCTCTACTCGTTTATACCATAGTGCCTATGAGGTACCATAAAACATGCTTAGTTGCCTTCCAAAATAGTTTGGTTGAACTAACCATAGCAGGTCTTAGCTCTTTGACTGCACATCACATATCTGGTCATGTGCTCACAAGATACATGAGTGGACCCACCAGCTGTCGATAAATGGTAGCATCCACTTCACTTGAAGTGGCATCCTCCTTCCTCTAGTTGTTCGTTAGAGGTGTTTCTATGGGTTTACAACTCTCCATTCAGAATCTCTGCAATATCTCATTTTCATACTTGTCTTAAGAGACAAATAATTACCCATCACCTTGTCATACTTACAACCCGAGAAGGTAGTTCATGAGACCCATGTCCTTCATTTAAAATTCCCCCTTGCAAGATATGATCAACGTCTCATCACTAGTTAAAATAAAATTATCAACATATAAGACAATAATAAGAAATTTACCTTCTATCCATACGTGATGAGGCTTACATCTGGTTCACTTATGGTGAAGCCTAAACCAGTGAGATAACTATTGATCTTAGTGTACCAAGCACGAGGTGCTTGCGTGAAATCATACATTGCTCACTTGAGTTTGCACACATGAGACTCTTGATCAAATGTCTCAAAACCTTTTTGTTACTCTATGTACACCTCCTTCTTAATAACCCCATTCAGAAATGTTGTTTTTACACCCATCTGGTGGATATTCCACGAAATTTGTGTAGTGAGATGAAGAATTGATCTAATGGATGAGTACCTTACTACAAGAGAAAATGGCATCTAAATCTCCCTCTCAAGAGAGCACAACATAGATTTCTCCTCATCAAAATTTACATCCCTTCACATAACTATCATTACGAGTGATGGCAAGTACACATGTTAGTTGTGGGGAGTTTTTGTGTAACCCACAAATACCCCGAATTTTGTTGTTGACTAAAGCTTCTTCCTTGATTCTTTGGAGACATGGTAGCAAATAGAGGCTCCAAAAATCTTGAAGTGTGACACATCCGGCTTTCTTCCTGAGAAAGCCTCCTCCGATGTAATATCATGCCAAGAATTCGATGAGAACTTCAGTTCTGCAAACAAACTATTGTATTGCATGTCTCAACCCACAAATGTAGAGGTAGGCCTTGGTCATGCAACACCACCCTTGTTGCTTCCAAAATGCTATGGATATTTCTCTCAACCACCCCAGTTTGATGTGGGTTGTGGGGTGTTGTCAACTCTCGTCGAATGCCTTCTTTCACACATGAATTTTTAGATTCGTTCAACACATCCTCACCTCCACTATTGCTCCAGAGAGCCTTCACCTTGTTGTTGGTTTCTTTCTGAAATAGTGCCTTGAATTCTATGAACTTGGAGAATGTCCCATCTTTCTTTCACATGAAGAGATCCAACACTTATGTGAGAAGTCAAAATATTTGTGTTGGGCAGTGGAGGCTCTAAAGAAAGGTCTACAAACATCAAAGTGGATCGTTTCTTTGACTGCATGCACTTTGTTGTCCCGATCATGAAATTCGGATTTTATGTACTTCCCCAACGCACATCCTTTGCATACATCCTACTGCTCAAGTGCTCCTTTAGGGAGGCTAGTGGATATTTGTTGTATACTATTCGAGGTGCCACAATGCAAATGGCCAAGGCTTATGTGCTAAAGTTCACCTACATCATGGCCCTGCACTTTCTCTTCCTTAGTTTTTAATGCAACACAATCTTCCACATCTAACTTATATAGATTATTCACACAAACCTCGATCTTCTTCGCCTGTCTCATGGCTATGTGTCTCAGGAATTTTTTTCCTTTATTGAAGATCACGTCATAACCACGGTCTTCCAAAACTGCAATAGAGATCAGATTTTTCTTTAGGCCTACAACAAACATGACATCGTTGAGCCTCAGAGGGGAGCCTGACTCCCTCTGAAAGTTGACTGTACCAATACTGGTCATGTTTTACCTTCCATCATCCCCTAGCTTGATGTACATATGGAGATCTTTCTCCTCCAAGTCATTGAAAAGTCTCTACACCCTGTCATGTGGAACAATGCATCTGAGACCTAGTACCACACGCTCCTCATCACTATGTTGGACATGCATGCGATAAGGGTAAAGTCAAGGTCGAACTATGAATCCAAGGCTTCGCCCACTACTCCTCCTAAGGTCTTCTCACTTTCCTCTTTCTATGGGCACTTCGTGGCATAGTGCTCGTATTCGTGACAATGGAAGGATTTATTTTTTGACAAATCTTTCTTCTTTCTCCCTTGGTTGGATTCTAGTTTGGTTTGAGATTTCTTCCCCTTTTCCCTTCTTTCCCTTTCCAACCAATGCAAATTTTTCTTCATCCTTGCCCTTGGATGAGGTCCCATCTCTAGTATTCTGCCTTATTTCCTCTTGTACCGAATCGTACCATAAATGTTGCTAATTCGGTAGTTTCTCCCTCCCGTTCACTTAATCTTGATAGGTATGCCTACTCCTGGGAAGGCCCAGAAGGGATATTCTTACCAAGTCATCCTTTGAAAGAGTAACACCAACTCCTGCAAGCTCATCACGAACTTGTGTGAACCTCCTCAGATATTACAGGGTAAAGTCATTCTTCTACATCTTGATATTTCAAAGTTTATCCTTGAGCACCAACTTTTTGTGGTCACTACTATTCTTGAACAGATTTGTGAGTACCTACCACATTTCATAACGATTTTATTTCCCATGGAGATTACTCACAATGTGGTCTCGTACTCCCTCCAATATTATTATCGACACCTTCGATACAACTTTCTTCGACTGAGCAAGGTTTTCGGCATCGAATTCTGTTGGTTTTGTAACATCTCTCTTGATGTATTCTAGCAATCCATTGTCATCGAATACCTCCTCCATGTGATCCTTGCAGTCAATGAAATTAGAGTTTCCTTCCAAGGAATACTCTAGCCTCAGCCCATTGAAGGTCTTATTTTCAGTTCCTAAGAGCTCTTGCTACATTGAACTGCAAATTTGAACCTCCTGAGAAACAAATTTGAAATTCATGCTATAATGTGAATCCTACTATGATACGATGTAGAAATTATGGTGTAGATTTGCAACTCATCATGAAGGTTTTTCAAAATCATAAGACATAGACCTACTCTACTACTCTATGAAAGTTAATTCACAATTTAGAACGAAAAATTCAGACATGCAATAAGAAATAAAATACATGCACACAATATTTTTCATGGGGAAAGCAATCTTCTAATAACTCCAACGCCTTCTTGCATCAATATTATGAATATAGATGTATTACAATTGATTTACTCCACTGTGCGCAACCCGTAAGTGAATAACCTATCGCTCTGCTCACTAAGAAGCTCAAACCCAAACTTTGTCAATTTCTACCTCTGCTTGAGCCCCTATTTCCTTGTGTAATTCCTTGAGAAATTAGGCCCCTATTACTTAGGTTTTTTCCGAAATGGATTGCACAATTCCTAAGGTTGATCATGTGACTGCATGCAACACCTGTACGCTCAATGCTTCTCTACAACTAATATTACACTGCCTTGGAATCTCCACCATAGCTGGGGAACTCAAATTGTTTGCATGCACTAGCAATATTGGGATGATTGATCACTTAACTAGATGATCACTGCATTTGACTGAAGTCTCACAACACAATTAGCCTTCCACTAGTTCCTCCAACAGTTAGACCTAGTTTAACTAAAAACAACTTGAGATAATTGACTTTGACTGATACAAATTCGAAATGACACATGCTTAACTGAAATCTAACTCCTCGAACTCGAATTGATTGAGTAAAATGGGTGACGCAAACCATTTCATACAAGCTAATTACATCCAGGTTGTCTGCTGGTGTGGAAATTCAAATTTTCTCAATTTAATCAAGGCAAAATCAAATTGAGAATTTCCTGCCACATTTTTCAACAATCCTTCAAGTGAATCTAATCCATGTTGCCAATCTAGCACAACAATTTGCTAATAACAACAACCAATGTATATAAGTAGCGTTCAAACTAAATAAAACAGTAAAAAAACACATATTAAAACACAGTTGATGGAGACCCCGAAAAGTACTCCAACTATGTTACCAGCCATTAACGTTCTTCGAAAGATCCTCCATCCTTGATCTCACGACGCACACCTCTGTTTTCAGCCTCCATCACCCTAAATCCAATTAGTTGTTGTCAACCTCCATCACTCTACTTCCCGAAGAAACCATCAATAGCGTAAAGACGAACCCCTAATCCTTTACCTTTTTTACTAGTGCATCATATTGAAAATTTTAAGACAAAAGATTTATTTTGTCTTAAAAAATTGTCTTAAAATTCCCGTCCATGTAATAGTCTACAATGCAACGACATACTTTAGGAAATTGGTTTAGTAAATTATTGCCTAAGGTAAAAGAAGGTTTTAATATGTAAAAACGTATCCCACATGGTGCATTTTGATCAAGCTAGTAATACATGACTAGGTGATCATTTTTTGGGTGATAACAGATTGTTGCCCAACATAAGAGTTTGAGGAGCACATCGTATGATGGAAATATGTTGTAGCCTCACTTCACAAAACACTAAATGGAAGTCATAGGGAGACAGAGAGATAACTCAAGTAATAGGAAGGAGTCAAGTTGAAGGGGGTGAAACCTACCTATGAGATAAAAGTTTCCTTTATTAATGAGTACAAGATCTCAATAAGGTGGGGGAGATATACCCATACCTATGAGATAACCGAGTACAAATGATAATGGTGTGCCTAACAATCTAGGTCTACTCTCCTCTCCTGGAATAAATGTGTTGATGTTAACAAAAGCAGGCCCACCAGAGTTTAGGTAATTATGAATCCTCAACAAAGGCACAAGAATCATAGTATTATGGCTAACAACGACTAACACCACGGATGATAATTGGAAGATATGGGGACTTGTGGAGTTATGATTTACCTTGTCAGACCATAACATGCAAGGTTGACCTCGTAGTGACTGACACAATTCCATAAGGGATGGTCAATTACTCCGACGGAGGATTTTCAAAGGCACATGAGGATAGATGGAGGTCAAATATAAGAAAAATGGGATGAATGCAACACATAGATGGATAATATATTGTAACAGGACTCAATGGGATTTTGAACAGACTCCATAGATGTAGGGGTGACTCATCTCTAATGCTTTGAAGAAAGGTGACTATATGATGCTTCCACATGGGAAAGGCCCATAGCACGCCATAATAGAATGAGTAAATAGTGATTACTCATGACAAAACTTGACTCATAATTCTAAAAGTTCAAAGGAAAAGTGGTACGAGAGTACATGTGACTCGTATTAAGAGATTTGATTTAATGTGCAAAAGTGAGACTTCATGGAGAAAATGTCTTCGTGGCGAAGTTTCAAATTACGAGAAACATGGAGACCCATTATAGAGATCGGTGAGAGAATTCCAACAATGCTGACGGTTTTTCAAACCGAGATACCATTTACTTGTAATGGCCAAAAAACTAGAGTTTTTCCTATAAAAGGGCTTCTTGCCCCCAATTCCAATTCATTTGTACATTGATTTGTTGGAGAATTTAGAGAAGAGTAAGAGTTACTAAATCTTGGTGAGCTCATAGTAGAGTCATTGGATTTTGAATCTATGACTTAGCAGGTGGCCTTACTTGTCTAGAAATGGCCTTAATGCCTCTTGGAAGGATGGTTTCTCATGAAGAATTAAGGAAAGAAGGTTGTCCATTTAATTTATGAAAAAGAGACATTATGTATGGAAAAGATACAAGTTAAAAGATGTTTATTTTTAGAATAGACAATATCTGCTATCTCTTTCTCATCCTAATCTCAAAATTAATAAGGAATATCATTTAAATTTAATGCCCTGAGCTACATTTTTAAGACATAGTTAGGATTCTTAAGAAAATTACCCAAAAGGTAACACAATTCTTGTTATTGTTAGACCTATGCATTACAGATTTCTCTAACATCCACTTTAACAAGAATCTTTCCATGTGCTCAATATTCTCAATAAAAATAACATACTTTGTGGTGTTGATGAGTAATTTCTATTAAGTTTTTTATTTTGTGGATCTTGGGGAATTCCTAAACATAAACTTCTTAGACTAAATAAGAAGCGATCAATTTGTAATATTCTTTTTTTTGTGTGGATATGGTCAAAGTGGACAGAATCTACCCATGGTATTTACCATGATAGTTGCCCATGGCATTGACCCATGTTATTTGCCTTTGTTTTTCGAGTGAAAACAATAAAATAAGGTCTCTAGAGATTCAATGAAGCATATAAAAGGGGATAGGAGCCTAACAATGTAGTCATTGAGAGTTATTTATCTATTTTTCTTTTGTTGAGAGCTTGTCAAGGCAAGTTCTAGTTGATCCCAAGGACGCAAACCCCATGGGAGTAATTTCTCTCGTGGATCCATCGAGGATCTAAAATTGTGCTTCAGCATCTTTAATTTCTCTCTTGATGGGAAGCCATACATGCCAAGGCACGAGCTTTAGTAGTGCTTTTGTGGGCATGTGATTTTGTTTATATTTACATAAATAAGATGTTGCATTCTCAGATCTTTATTGTGTTCGGTGTTTTTACTGCAATAATTTTATTAGAACACCTACAATGTACCAAAACTAATTAAAATTTTGATGATTGGGAAATTACGGTGGTATCAGAGCTGTGCATCCCGCTAGCCTGAGGTTTTTATTGGAAAATTCTAAATTATTTATAGGGTTATTTGGAGGTTTCATGCAGGGAACTTTGGTGGAATTTATGCTCACCCTAGCCAACATTTCCATCTTCGATGGTATTTCGTATCATCCTAGTTGGTTCTATTTTTCGGTTGATTGGAAGGAGAATTTTATGCATTATTTTTAGAGTTATTATTTTATTTCAAACAAACAAGAAAACATTACTTTGCCAAATTTTTAGATTGGACCTGGGTCTGCTTTACCATATTTATCCATTCAAGTTTACGGGGTCAAGATCGAACCCCTATTTGATTTGAGGGTCTCTTTTCAATTGTATTGCAAGGCTGTGAGAAGTACTACCATCTTGACTATAATTTGATTACAGGTCTATAGAAATCCAACGAAAGAGTTCATCTCCTTCTAGTGGGTCAAACACCAAAGGTTCAAAGGCTAAATTCTGAGCACAAGTATCATATCAAATTATATCCGTTTCATTTCAAGATCAATGGTATGAATATATTTTTGTAATCTATAATGGAAAGAGGCTGGATCATTTAAATCTAAGGAGGAGACCCTACCTTTTGATTGCATTTTTAACTTGCTCATAGATCTAAA
Source organism: Pinus tabuliformis (assembly GCA_031772625.1). NCBI lineage: Eukaryota > Viridiplantae > Streptophyta > Pinopsida > Pinales > Pinaceae > Pinus > Pinus tabuliformis. Next base: position 365,732,811 of record CM062806.1, read on the forward strand.
GTGTCTCCTTGAAATAATTGTGGATTGATTTCATTCGAGGTAAAAGAGGTCAAATTTAAAATGTTGGAAGGTCGAGTTTCTAAATTTCTTTTCCACAGACTGAGGGTTTCAAGGGTCCTTGCTCCACGCATTTTCAAGAATTCTTTCTCTTGTAGTATTTTCTTCTCAAAGATGTATGAAAAGAACCCACTTAAGGTTGTGGATGATAAACAATATCAATAATATAAATGGCTGCTAAAAATTGTAGATCTGCAACAAATGATAGAAACAAAACCTACGAAAGTCCTAATCTATGCCACAATCATAGCTAAACAACGAAAAGAAACAGTAATAACTCAAATAATCCAATGGAAACTATATATACAAAGAATAGATTTTATTATAACACCTGTGAAGGGAACAAATAAATGTTACCTACTCCCCTCTATGGGATGGGTTCTTGGCTATCCTCAAACATCTTCATCTTCTTTAGAGTCTCTCTCCTCTATAATGTGAAAAACCAACAAATAAAATGTTTGAGCGTAATGGGAACTCAAATGGCAGAGAAATGGAGTGCATCAATGAAAATAATCAGAGTTACAGTAGTGAGCACAACAATGAAAATAGTCAAAAGTGAATAATGAATGGAAAACCCTTCTATTTATAACAAAATATTGAGTTATCCTGGAATAATGAGCAATAATAAAATATTATTAACCCCATTCTTGGAATAACCACTTGGAATATTTTATTGTATTTGGTTACGAGGCAAAAAATATTTAAACTTTTATTTAGAAATAATAAATAAATAATGATTTATTTATTTATCATCTCAACAAATTGGTTAAGGAATAATAAAGAAATGATGATTTATTTAATTATTCCCAAGGGCTTTTCCAAATTTGATAAGGAATAATAATTAATTATTCCTAGAGAAAAATAAGATAATTAATAATTTATCAGTTGATTTTTCATAATTGGGTCACATATGACAAGGAATAATAATTGAACAATGGTTTAATTAATTATTCCTAGAAGGAAATCAAATAAATAGTGATTTATTTAATTATTCTACATGAGTTTAATTATAAATTACTTAACAAAGGTGGTTTATTAAGTAATTTTTCACAGTGAAAGAAATTTTACTATTGTAAAATTCGCTTTACATGGTGTAGTTCGATCCATCCAGTAAATTAGGCTAGATGATCAATATTTTGGTGATAACAGATTTCCCCTCGAACATATGAGTGTTAGGAGGAAAACATATGACCGAACTGTGTTGTAAAGACATAATTAGTACACAACAAAGTGGAGTGAGAGAGAGAGAGAGAGAGAGAGAGAGAGAGAGAGAGACCAATACAACTGAAGCAGGAGGATAGGGACAGAGTGGGCAAGACCAATGCAAATCACCTTTTATGTTGTGGTACCAGACCTCAATGAGGGGAGGGAGGCATACATATACCCACCGAGATAACTTAGTAAAAAAATAATGGTGTGTTGAGAAACATCAAACTGTGCAATGAAGTACATGCTAAATGGTACATGACATGTTGGCATAACTGAGTTAGAAAATAATACAATGTGTCCCATATATATAATGCACCTGGAAAAATATGAGCCAGGATTGAATATAATATGAAATGATTACATGAGATATAATGGAACTTCCCTCAAAAAATGGGTTAGAGGGAGGGTAGAACAACCGAAGATGCCCTGTTGAACAAGGAAGGGATCTGTAAAACTAAATGGATCATCTGAAGGAGATGTGCATGCTATGAACACTGTGATTGGTAGGAACTGAACCCATTATATTTGTCGAACTACATCTAAGCCTGTAGCATATTAAGAATGCATCCGAGCATGTGGGGGAATACCTGAAGGGCCACCCCCTCATGAGGTCTCAAACATCTCACGCTGTTGTGGGGAAAAGTATCTGACTCGGATGACCCTATCCCTACTCTAAGGGTGACAGTCCTTAGCAACAACTGAAAGTAAAGCTTTGGTATTTTCCTTTATGAAAGTACAGAGAAGGAAGAAAAGATTAACCAACCGGTGTCTTTCGCTTTTGTCGATCCTGTCCTCTCTCTTTGTATCTTGTTCCCAGCTCCTTGCTCTCTTTGCCGGCCCAGCTACACACAGATCCTGCACAAACAAGAGAGGGAAACTACAAGAAACATGTACTCATAACTGATGCATGGATTAGAGTGAATCAGATATACAAGTAAATACAATACATCAATGCAATACAAGTATATAGGAGAACATTCAAAGCCTTATTGATAGAAGTAAAAGGGTTCTGAGGAGATTACAACCATCAATGGCTCCAATCCAGCAGCACCTCCCCAGCAGCAAGAAATCTCCTCTTCACCTCTATAAAAGCAATCACCCAATAGCTCTAACTGTAAACCAACAGCACTTCCTTGCTTTACACAAAATTCCAGCCTCCTTAGACCTCATAGAAGAGCTCTATATATAGGAGATTTGGAGAAAGGATGAGTCAGCTTGAGGCTGGCATAAAGCTGACTAGTGTCCTCTCCCACTTTAGTTAAACTTCAGTTCTTGAGTCCACTTGGAGATCCTTGCTTACACATGGAGATCAAGTACCTCTTACTCATCACAGGGCGAATTCCTTGAACCAAGTGTCAGCTTGGAAGCTTCCTGGGCAGTTGACACCTTGCAGAATGACTGTGCCACTTGACCAATCTCGCCCAGCGCAGGTAGCCTTCATTGGTTTTGACTTTCAGCGCAGGTACAAGGAGGAGCAGTTGACATTCAGCGCAGTTGCTCAGTGGAGCAGCTGACATGATCCAAAAATAGCCTGTTTTGAGTGTTTTTCAGATGGAGAACTGATGGGAAGTGCTGTGGTTTGCTGACCTTGTTCTTCTAGGGGTAAGAACAACATGTTTAGGGACTGAGGATCCCTGTAATTATTGACATTTCATGCTCCATGCTGCGAGGCACAAAAATGTCTATAACAGTTGCCCCCTAAAGTATGAGGCCGTTTATCGGGTGAAATGCTTTATCTAGAGGGTCCGAAGTTCATTCCAGTGCTGAGGAGGCGCCCTGTAATACAATACAATACAATACATTATTTTTCATTCTGTTTTCATGATCTAGCTGAGGCGGGCATTCCCATGCTCAGCTTTATAAATACATTTTGGTACATAGAACAAACAATCGTCTGATGGTAGACCGATAATTCTCTGCTGGAATTATCATCCTTTGAGTAGGATGATCATCTGCTGCAATGATGTACATGACAAATGCTTTTATATTTCCTGAATATGTATCGCAGCCCGGATGGATGAAACTAGATCCGAGGTCTTCAAACTCGTTCGATCTTCACTCTAAGTACAAGTCGATCCATGTGAGAATTTCGCTGACGTCGAACATGGAAAGACATCGCTTGATTACCGGTCAATGATGAAAACCGTTAACAAGCGCGAGAGGAATCACCGATAATGATAATGACCCTCAAGGTACCGCAGTACAATTCACGTGGCGTGAATAAAGGACTTGGCGTCGAACGCCACGCAAAATCTTCTGGTCGAAGGTCATTGATGTATACCTGTCGCCGGAAGTGAGAAACTTGCCATTGAGGCATGCAAGCTTCAAAGTACTGATGGGGTAGTTCCTAGATCAACTCCTTGGATAATGAGCTGAAGTCGACAAGAAGCGATCCGTCAAAGGAGGGCCTTAATGAATCCCACATCAATGACACGGAACGGAGCTAATGATTTTAGTGGAGGTGAAAACAAACTATGACATATGATTCAGGGTGGCGATCATGAATGGATGAAGGATAATGTATGGCAGTGGATGGGACACGGTTGACACTTTCAGAATGACCTCTCTTGAACATATAACGACACTGATGCGATGGATCGGTAGCATTACCCCAAAATGTGGATGGTTTGGTGAAGACCATGGTGATGAGACCGGTGAATGAAACAACCCAACCCGATGTGGTACGGAAGAAAAGTGTCATGTTCAAGAGCGACTTGCTACCGTTAAGCTTTGATGTTCTCCCAATTTTTCCCCAGTCATTTCTGACCAGTACCTCTTTATTTTTGTCAAGCTTGAGGAGGATAACATATGCTTGTTCTATAACCTGCCCTTCGGGCAAGCCCATCGGGCAAGCCCATCACTATGATTTAACGAGCTTAGCGATAGGGAAACTCGTTCTCGTCTAAAGACAAGTTTGTCGCTATTTAATCATTTTAACGAGTCTAACGACAAGGAAAACTCGGTCCTTTTCATTTTTAGAGACTCTGAAAAGGTACATAAAGTCAACTCCAAAATTCCTTTTTCGTCATCTAATCCCTTAAGTCCGAAAAAGTATAAAACAATACAGAAGGGATGGGTGTTCGGTACTTTTAACGAGCCGGACAAAACAAGCGCTCGATCTTTTTGTGCAATAATCCCTCAGGTCCAAAAAGATTAAAATCTAGAGGAGGGATAGCTCTTCCGGTCGCTTTAACAAGCTGGAAGGCCAAAACTCGGCAAACTTTTCATATTTTACGAGTCAGTGAAAAGAGCTCAAAGAAGACTCGTCTTTTGAGGAACGAGTGATAAACAGGGATAGCAACTGATTCCAGGTACAAGTTGGAATATTCCAATCACGGCAGTGTCACAAGGATGGCTAAGTGAAATCACTCTTCGCAGATGTTCCTCAAAAAGGGTAAACACACAAATGGAAGTGAATGATCGGCCAAATGACGGTGGAGGTGACGGTGCACAAACACGACCAAGGCTTTTATGGCTGATGAATTTACGATCTCAGAAGGGTATTTACCGGTTCATTTTTTCTGAATGAGCTTGAACTCTAAAGGAAAGCCTGCTCATAAACTTATGTTTATTTTTTAACGAGCATGAACTATGCGCTAAAACTGCTCGGATCTTGCGTTTATTTTTTAACGAGCATGAACTATGCGCTAAAACTGCTCGGATCTTGAGTTTATTTTTTAACGAGCATGAACTATGTGCTAAAACTGCTCGATATACCAGTCATAGAATAAGAACGCCTCCTGTGAGATAACTATTTTTTAAGGAGCTTTATCTCACGAAGCTATGCTCCAATTTTGGCAAGTTTTTACTTTTGCCCCACAGGCTTTCTTCATCCAAGGTCGGAATCGGCTAATCCTACGAGTTTAAAGGGTTAGACCTACAGGTTTAAAGGGAGGACCTAAAAATTTAAAAAATAAATAGTCATCCCTCGCTCACATTCCAAAAGTTTGCATGCCCCCAGGTATAGGATAGAATTTCGAGGCTGCCCCTTTTCAACGAGGTTTGCCTCTTTCTTATTATCCGAAGAGGGTTTTATTTGCTACCGCAAATCAATCTCTTTCTTCGGCGGTGTCTATCATCAGGTTACTAAAGATGGCGACCACCTGTTGCAGCAATAGAATCTCTTTCTTTGGAGGCTGCCCCTACTTATCCTTCAAAACATATGTTTTAATGGGTGAGGCTTGTCTTCAAAGATGGTTACTACTTGCTACCGCACATGGTCCCCTTCCTTGGTATCCTGATTATCTAGACAAGGGGAGCGAGAAGCTGATTATCTCACTCGCATAACTTTGACAAAAGAATATTATTCTAGAACAACCCCTCTTCCACCGCCGGACGGGGTACGGACTAGTCCATTCTTCTGCGGAAATTCTTCCTTATACCCAGGGTTTCTTCTGCCCGAAGCAGACCAGGGTGCATGCCCCCTGGGTTCCAGTCTTTCTTTCCAAATCACTCGCACTCATCGGGAAGGAGGACTGGGGGTGGAGGCGAATCTTGAGTGAACAGACCATTTAGGATTGGTATTTGACTATTTGCGATGCGAGATCCCGGAAATGAAAGTTGGTCTACGAGCTTGACCATCCTTCCTTCATGTGGAAAACACATTACTCTAAAGAGTGAGGAGACTATCACTCCCATGCAATAAATATAGTCACGTCCAAGGAGTAGGTTATAATCCAAGGGTCCCTAGACGACCATCACGTTTAAATTGACGGTCTTCCCTTTCAATGTAACAGGTACATTGGGGAGGATTCCTAATGGTCGACTGGTTCCTTTATCAAAACCTGAGAGATTTCTTAACTCAGGTAAAAGCGCTGGGGAACCCAGTGCTTTCCAAGCAATAGAGGAAAGGATACTCACAGACGCCCCTTCATCAATGATAGTACCAGCCATAATCATTCTATAGATCTGGACAATGATTCTGAATGGTATACTGGCTGGTAACCGGGGTCTGCCTAGTTGATTCCAATCAAAGGATACAACCAGGTTGCTTGGTGGTGGGACCGAATATACGGCCGGGTATGACCCTGATGATGTTCCTTCCTGCGATAAAGGAATGGGCGCATTGCCCTGACGCTCATCAGAGTCGGTGTTGATGAAAAGAACCTAGATGGTGTCATCCTTATTCTCTTCAGTGAGGGTGTCGCATGAAGCTGACTCTTCGGTGACGGTGTCATTTGAAGACGGATCTTCAATGACGGAGTCATTGGACGATGAAACCTCTGAAGGAAGAACCGGGTCAACTGCCGTTTCGACATTTAGACTTTCGTCTGGTCTGGATTCAGTAGGTTCATTCTCAATGACCGACACTTCAACTGACCACTTGAGCAGGTCAACTGAATTTTCAACTATCGAGGGATTAGGCGCGAGTTTTTGGTATCCAGGAGGAAGTCGCAACGGTGAAACCGGGCGATCTTCCAAAACTCTCTTTGCCTCATCTAAGAATGGACATTTGTGGATGGCATGATTGCCTTCACACAATAGACAGGGTGATCTTGGTCCCCTTCTTCGTCCTTCACTCTCGTTAGTTGACGGACTGCAATCAACATGACAACCAGAGGTTGATGCTACCGGATTATGCAACCTTGGGGACCAGTCCCTTAGTATCCGGGGAATACAAGGACAATCACGATGGAAGTGGATCCCTTTGCAAATGACACATGGCGATTTAGGCCCGGTCGGTGCAGTGTGTGGGTTTTTGTCAGCTTTCTTCTGCTTGCCCCCAGTCGCCTTCGCCAGAGGCTCCTTCTGCTTCTTTTCTCTCTTCTTCTTTTCCTTCTTCTCCTTGGGAGGCTGACTTTTTCCAGCTCTACCTTGCGAAGATGAAGGATCAGAGGAAGTATCATAAGAAGTGGAAGGCTGGTGGGTAGTTCTAGATTGTTCTGACTGTTGATTCGACTGCTCAGGATTAGTGGCGATCTAGACTACATTAGTTGAAAAGAGTCGTACAGGTAGGCCGATTGTCAATCCTGGAAGTGACAATGTTGCCATATGAGGCGCACCAACATCTCCCCAAGAGGAGAAGGGATTTGGACTTCCGCCAAGGTTATTTCCTTGGTTGGTGGGCTCCATACTTTTCAACTGAAAGATCAACGAGGGAATAACAGGTGATTATGTTCCGCTTAAAATAAATTTTATTAACGACGCTTTTAGACACAAACTTGCTTTTTCATGTTTTAAGAGTCGAGAAAAAGCTAAAGATGACTCTAGTCGACTTCGATGTATTAACGAGCCCGAAGTGACAAATGCTCGGTTGGACTTTTTCAGTTATAGAGTTTGAAAAAGGCCAAAAGAAACTGCTCTGGAGATCTAGGCAGAGGGTGTGCCAAACCTTTCACGAAACCATAGAATACGTTTTACGGTACGGGTGGTCGATCTTCGTGAATGCTGTGTTCACTGCATCGCGATCAGTAGGGCGGCCGACACGGCTTCATAAGGATAAAGGATAAATGCCTATAGGGGTCTCCCAATATACGCGACGGTACGCGGGAGCACAAGTCCGTATTAGTGCCACTGACTCTCAGGAGGAATCACCCACCTTCGTAGAGATCGACAGTCACTACGTTTAACGACGCCGGAACACGTCTCTACCTAGACCTCTAGATGTTTGCGTTATGTTACAAAGCGTTGTTATGTAAATTGGATTTATTTTAATGTTGATCTTGCTTAGCAGTTTGCCTTTAAGGATCACCACGAGATGTATATATACAACTTCCTAAATGCAATCTAAGATGAGAAGCAAAACTTTTCAATCTTTCAACTTTGAAAACCTTAATCTACTGAGGGAAAAGAAAGACACAACTTTTCGCACAGATCATAGAACACACACTAAAATGCAAATTTTCCTAAATCGTCAAGCACACAGTCAAATGCAAATATGCACAATGCGTGTATTTCTTTTCGTTATCCTTAATGTTGATGTAAGACAGAAAGGAAAACTGTTGTATGACTTTTGAATCTAATTTCAAGCGAAAAATAAACAAGCTTGTCCAAAATCAAAAGACACCTTAAGATCGACTTGTTTAGACACTGGAAATGTATAGATTCAAACCATAAAATGAAAAACAAACAAACTCAAACAGCCATGAACAGTAATAAAACTAGCTCTTAAGATCACAAAGACACTTTTACAGTTCAGGATCTAAGAGGTCACCGCTATACTGGTTCGCTTTTCACAATGGGAAACTGTAACTGAAGCAAGAAATACTGAAAGAACACTCACAGTTTCATCACACAACTGAGGCGGAATAATGTCAAGGAAAGTTGGTTTACAGCAAGTACAATGACCAGCAATCAGCAGCAAAAATCAGTGAAAACAGGGCTAAGACAAGTGGGAAACCTCAGGAAGACATAGCCTAACTGGGTCAGCGCAGGCTCTGGTCTGTCAAATTGACTCTCAGCGCAGTTCCCGAAGGGAGTACCTGCGCTGAAATGCAGACTGCCTGTGGACAGCCTGCACTGAGACACGAGAGTTGCGTTTACAAGGATTTCCGGGTCATAAAAAGCTCAAAAATGCACTGTTTTTGCTGAAATAAAAAGCTATAGGTCAAGTACAGGCTAAGGGATGATCAAGAGGATGAAAAGATATCACAAAGAGTACAAGAGTCTTTTGTAGATCAGCTCTTCAAATCATGAATCTGCTCAGAAAATGAGCAAGAGTAGCAGCCCCTCTACTTCGCTTTTGATATAGTCAAAAGCTTTTCGATTTGGTACTCTTTTCTTCAGGAAATGAATAGCAAAGATACTACAAACACCAACAAGATACTAGGCTCCCCAGTGGAGTCGCCAGTTTGTTGTGGGGAAAAGTATCCGACTCGGATGACCCTATCCCTACTCTAAGGGTGACAGTCCTTAGCAACAACTGAAAGTAAAGCTTTGGTATTCTCCTTTATGAAAGTACAGAGAAGGAAGAAAAGATTAACCAACCGTTGTCTTTCGCTTTTGTCGATCCTGTCCTCTCTCTTTGTCTCTTGTTCCCAGCTCCTTGCTCTCTTTGCCGGCCCAGCTACACACAGATCCTGCACAAACAAGAGAGGGAAACTACAAGAAACATGTACTCATAACTGATGCATGGATTAGAGTGAATCAGATATACAAGTAAATACAATACATCAATGCAATACAAGTATATAGGAGAACATTCAAAGCTTTATTGATAGAAGTAAAAGGGTTCTGAGGAGATTACAACCATCAATGGCTCCAATCCAGCAGCACCTCCCCAGCAGCAAGAAATCTCCTCTTCACCTCTATAAAATCAATCACCCAATAGCTCTAACTGTAAACCAACAACACTTCCTTGCTTTACACAAAATTCGAGCCTCCTTAGACCTCATAGAAGAGCTCTATATATAGGAGATTTGGAGAAAGGATGAGTCAGCTTGAGGCTGGCATAAAGCTGACTAGTGTCCTCTCCCACTTTAGTTAAACTTCAGTTCTTGAGTCCACTTGGAGATCCTTGCTTACACATGGAGATCAAGTACCTCTTACTCATCACAGGGTGAATTCCTTGAACCAAGTGTCAGCTTGGAAGCTTCCTGGGCAGTTGACACCTTGCAGAATGACTGTGCCACTTGACCAATCTCGCCCAGCGCAGGTAGCCTTCATTGGTTTTGACTTTCAGCACAGGTACAAGGAGGAGCAGTTGACGTTCAGCACAGTTGCTCAGTGGAGCAGCTGACATGATCCAAAAATAGCCTGTTTTGAGTGTTTTTCAGGTGGAGAACTGATGGGAAGTGCTGTGGTTTGCTGACCTTGTTCTTCTAGGGGTAAGAACAACATGTTTAGGGACTGAGGATCCCTGTAATTATTGACATTTCATGCTCCATGCTGCGAGGCACAAAAATGTCTATAACACACGCGCACCTAGGAACCACTGGTACAATCTGCTACATCACTGGACCATCGAGTGTATGGATCACAAACATGAAACAACCAAGTCAAAGGGCAATAATGAGTCCCTCTACTCGAACCAGAGTACCGAACAAGAATGGAAACTGGAACCCTCTAGGTCGTTCTTATGGAAGAAATGAGCTAATGTTGACATAATAGGGCCCACGATAGGTGAGGCAATGAGGATCCTCAACTAAGGTATGATGGAAAATAGTAAGTTGATTGATGGACTAACACTAGGTATAATTGAAAATGAGGGATTGAGGTACAAATAGACAACTTCCCTTGTCAGAGCATAAAGCGCATGGTTGACTTGGCAGCAACTGACTCAACTCCAGATGGGATGCGAACAGTATGACTAGAGGCCAAAATGGGCAAGACGGGATGAACGGTATCAAAATATGGATGGAGTACTATGATATGATATAATGGGATATGAAACAGACTCCATGGAAGTAAGGGTGACTCATTGCGGATGCTCTGAACAAGGCTGACTCGACGATACTGCCACATAGAATAGGCCCAGTGGGGACCATGAAAAAATGAGTAAATGATGGTTACACATGATGAGAATTGACACGTGAGATGACAAGTTCCAAGGGAAGGTGGTCCCCAAATTACAAGCGTCGCATATGAAGAAATCCAATTTTGAGAGGCGATGAAGTGACCCTTCTTGGAAAAATGGCTTCCTAGTGAACTTTCAAATCATCCAAAACTGAGAAAGACTCATTATAGTACTTGATCAGATATTTCCAATGATGTTGATGGCTCATCAAGTTGAGCTACCATTTGGTCAAAGCGAGCGACAGAAAAATTGTGGATTTTTCTATGAAAGGACATTTTTCCTCCAATTGGAATTCATTTTTTAAGTGAGTTGTTGTAAATTTGGAGAGGAGGAAAAGGCCCTAAATCTTGTGGAGATCATAGCAGACAAATTGGCCATCAAAATTAGGATCTGGGACTTTCAGGTAGGTGGCCTTACTCATCTCTTCAATTTCAGTTATTTATTTCGTGATTTTTGGCTCCTGGGAGCTCCCTGGGAGACCCTTGCTCCTCTTCATGGTCTAATCACACTTTTTTTGTCTAGAAGTGCAATTTGGATCACAGGAAATAGGTGAAAACCTGTGAGCTAACAATTTATGTGCATCAAATTGCGATTTGGGGCTGAAAAAAGGAGTGGTTTGCTCGCTTGGTGGGGGTTGTAGGTTGATTAGTGTAGACCAGTTTTTTCTTCTCTCAACTGACAAGACATGTGGTGTTTTGTAGGCATGGCAGAGCTAAAAATCAACTGGTTTGAGTGAGACTTGGATACCCTCTGATCTGAGATTTAGATTGACTAGGGGGTTTGAGGGGCATTGGCTCGATATGAGGTTCTCAAGTTCGTAGAGAACCCATTGATGAGGGCAGGTGATCCCTTGCTATTGAGAATTGTGAGCTATTGGGCACAATATTAAGCTCACATTACAAGATATTTATTTCTTCACCGGACTCCCTCCCCTAAGAGTGATGGGGGATATACATATGGTGTTTCCTTGTGGGAGGAACATTACAATTTTTGTGGAGCGCCATTGTCCCTAGGATGTGCATGTGAAGGGCACAACTATCCCAATCGGTGATTTAGACTGACTAGAGACATAGGTTGTTTCCATAGTTGTGCTACGGGTCATGGGCAGCCATGTGTTCCACCACATCACTAGGGGGCAGATGATGTTGGTTGAGAGTGTTTCGGCTAGGACCTACTATGGGTGGGCCAAGATGATGTTTTCATCGGCGAAATGATAGTTAAGTCTATGTAGGTGAGCCATGACTATGTTTTTGGTGCAGCACTGTGCCCATTCTTCTTTGAGAAGATACCCACCATCCTTCCTCATGTATAGATTCGATATTGGGGCCCACAGGAGTCTAAGATCCGCGACTGGGTGCAGATACTACGGAGAGGAGGATGGGTAGTCGGATGGGTGTTCCAACCCTCGTTTCTTTCACATTGGGATCAGATGCGCCTCTAGATTGACGATTATCCTTATAGTAGGATGAACTATCAGGGAGATCCTGAATCGCCACTTTCGCTCAGGAAAGCATGGTGACCAAATGGTAATTCTTAAGTTGCTATTTTTATGGTGCATTTCATATTTTTATCACATGTATATGGTACTAAGTGTAAAATATGCGGTATGCAGACATAGCACCAGTAAAACTGACAAGAAATGTAGGACGAGCCGCAAAACCTGTGGCTACAAATTGGGGAACATCGTCATCTTATCAAGGTCCAGAGGATAGTGTGCTACTCATTTATCTACACCGTAGATGTCGAGTACTCTTGAATAGAGTTTCTAAGCGTGGATGGTATGAGCTAGACAATTGATACATATATGAGTGTTACGGCCTTCCCTTAGAGTGGCGAGGTATCATGCAGCGCATGGCGATGGCTGGTCATGCAGTACGTGATCTACGTGCAAGTGGGGTAGAGCCTTTGGTGCATGATCCTTCAGATAGTGACTAGATATGGGGACATGTGGGTCCCTTTGATTTTGATTTTTGTAACATGTTATGGGCATGTCAGATGTATTTAGAGCTATTGGCTTTAAACACTTATGTGATACATAATATGATTATGCATTTTTATATGACGACGATGGTTCGCCATGTGTTTTGTTTATGGTTTTCTTCTGTGGTATACATGTGATAAATGTCAATCTAGAATGTTATTTGGAATGGTATCTACACAGTTATTTTGGGCTCTAGGAACTTGACTAAAAGTAATGGTTTCAAATTCACGTACCAATAGCTTAACACAGATATTTCTAAATATGACTTGGTTATGCACATGATACACACCATTCAATTGCATGACAAGTAGCAAGGAATATAAACGAACATGAATATGAAGGATGCGATGAGAAAGGGAATCGACTAACAAACCTATCACTGCATCATATTCGGCCTAGTTATTGGTGGCAGAGTCAATGCACACGTCGTTCGAAAGGACTAATGTATGCAAGGGGGTAAAAATGGCCCAGGATGTTGAGGCTATATTCCTGGAGAAGCGACTTGCACCATCAACATGACCGATATATGGTGTGGATGATGGATCCATCTGAAAGGTGCAAAAGATGACAGATGAGATGATTTATCCTACCTAACTTCATGACAGAAATAAAGACATGAAAATCAAAGAGATAAGCATTGAGAAGAATTTCTTTAGGTAGATTGAATTGGGATTATTAGGAAGGAAGTGGCCTTTAGAATCCTCCAAAAAATATTCCCCCTTGCCTAAGTATAAGGGTAATTAGGGGTAGACATAGCTTCCATGATGTCCTCATCAAAATGTAAGATGAGAAAGAAGGTTCACATACGCATCATATGGAATGGTAGGCGATGAGATAGTAGATGAAGGATCGATTTATGTTGAGACCTAAAATTTTGTCGAAAGATGTTGAATAGAAGAGTGCTCAGAAACCTTAGAAAGGATTGCCTACGAGGAACTCAAGGATGATGACATGTAAAGGATATGGCCCGTGGTGTCTGTCATCTTGACATCTGGGGAAGGGATCACGATGGTGGGACTGGCCTTCCCCTATTCTGGTTTACTATTGGTACAAAAATCCACAATAAGAGGAGAAGGTGACCCATTATGAGTGGTCTCATATTCGCGAAGTGCCTTATGGAAATCACGAAATTCATTGAGAGGAGGGAAACAATGGGAGTAGTCACCATGATGATAACACAGGGCACAAGGGTGATTTTTGCTTAACGTTGTGAGTTTCTTGGGTGGACCTGGTAAGTTAACATGGACTTTAGGGATATTTGACTCAGGGAACATTTCATGAACCAAAGGTTTGAGATAAGGAAGCTTAGGACAATTATTGGTCGCGTGCTTCACAACTTTACACAAAGCGCATGGAGGTGACGACTTTGGGGCCTTGGGGATTGAAGGAGGTTAGGGAGCCTTTTCCTTAAGTTATTTCCTCCTAGCCTTTCCCCCCTGTCCAAATACGTTCGCAATAGGACTGATTTTCTCTTGAGGTTGTGATGGAACTAAAGTAGTGGTAAGGGCCATAGGGACCTGTTGAACTAGGGTTAGAGCATGATAAGCTCTTAGCTAACCAGGAAGAATGCTTTTAGGGGGGATCAATGTACCATATGGGGATCCCTAAAGTCATGTTAGGAAGGATAAATGAAGCCATGACAGGGACATAAAATATTGCAGGAGGGGGAAATAAGAAAGGTGTCTAGCTTGCAAGGTAATGTTCTGGCGAAACAACTCCTGGATGGTTGAGACCTGGAGGAACAGTTCCTAGGGGAAGATAGGAGAGGCACCCACAAATGGAGGAGGTCCTAGGGGGTGGATCTAGATGGCTTGGCTGGGATGGTAACTGCATGGTGTGGAGGGGATCATTGTGGATCAAATGTACAAGACTGCTTGAGGACAACCCGTGATGCTGAAAGATTTAGGCTCTAAGATGAGAGGGGGAGGACCAGGGAAAGAACCCAACAATGAGGAATCTTTAGAGACTCTCATTGAAACACCAGTGAGAGAAGTTAAAGATGTCTTATCTAACACTGATGAGATAATGGACTTGGGGGACGTCGTGGATGCCGACTTGTAGTAAGTCTACTGATCTATGGCAATGATCTTCCCTTCATGGGGGAAGCACATCTTGCAGAAAACTGTAGATGCGATAGCTAACATGGCATATGTGTAACTACGACCCAAGAGAATGTTGTAATCTAAAGGGGCATCAATAACCTCAATATTTACATGGACAGTGTTGCTGGCAAGGGTCAGTGTATAGTTGCGGTACATGCTAAGAGGCTAGGAGGAGTGTTTGTCTTAAGCATGTAAAGTGATGGTGGAGGGGGACAACTCAGGTGACTAAATATTTTTCCAAATGGTAGTGGACATCACACAGGTGGATGCACCATCGTCAATAATGCATCGGGAGATGATGACATTACGGACTTAGACTAATACCTAGAAAGCAACGGAGCAAGGCAATGGGGGATGTTCTGATGTATCAACTAGGAAGACAATCAAATGATCGTCAAAAGGATCTACTACACCCAAGGAAGTTATTAGAGCTTTCTTTTGAGATGGGCAAGACTGGAGTACATCCAACGTCAACATGGCGGCATGTGATTGTGCCAAGTCATCTACTATACTCTATGTATGGGCAACTCAGTTAGAAGACGTGTTATGGCGTAATGGTCCCTTTGGGATCTTTGGAGTTGCCTCAGATTTGGGTTGAGGGATCTGTAATGGAACATTTGATGTCGTAAGAGGATCAGTGGAAGCTTTGGCTTTGGACTCAGTGGCAGACAAAGTTGATGGCTTATCATATTGACGCGATCGAGTTTTGCAAGTTGATATCGAAAGGATTAACCTCATTAGAGCTCATCATGAGGCTCTGGTAGTCACCAAGACTAGAAGGTTGGGGAGGGTGAGCTGCTTGACCTAGGTGAGGTTGAAAAGAAACAAATCCTTGTTGAGGGAAAGGATTTGTAAGCACTGTCGGTTGAGATGGTGCAGGATTCTGAGGCAATTGTTGGCCTCTAGAAGTTGCTTGAGCTTCCCAAATTTGGTGGATCTGGGGTAAGATATGGCACTCATGTGTATATTGGCCCTGTACACCACAACATGCACAAGGCTTTTTGATATGAATAGCCTTGTTTTGCTTGTGTTGGCTTGCCTGTTGCTGGGTGTTGGTGTTAGGCTGGTTCCCCTGGGATTCACTAGGTTGATCGCCTTGATTACCATGGTTACCCTTGTTACCCTTGTTACCCTTCCCCTTATTATTTTTCTTCAAATTTTGGGGATTGGTTGCACTCTGCTGTGCAAACAGCTAACCCTAAGGGGGCAGTAGCTGTGGGGGCTAAGGATGCATGGGAAGCTGCGGTGTTAATGCTTGAGGAGCTAGAGTGCTCGACTATTCATAAGGAGGAGAAATGGTTTGGTAGATAGGTTGGGGCCTTGAAAACATGTTTCTAGCAGGAGGGGCATAAGTGTTGGAGGAACTGGTGCCCCCTTGTGGATGTCCATAACTCTATTGAGTATATGGGGAAGGATGTGAAAGGATTCCAACGATACTGTGGACAACATGAGATTCCCCCCATGCATTGGAACCTCCAGGATGGGGAAGGTTTCGAATGATGGTATAGACAGAACCAGATTGCACATAAATTAGGTCATATCTTAGAGTGGTTTGGAGAGCTTCTTCCTCATTCTAAGGAAAATGGGATGCGACATCTTTTCCAATGGGTGCTAAAAGGCTCCTGAGAAACCAATCTAGATAGACATGGTCTTCGAAGTGCAGGGCATGACATGTGCTCCTCCTTCTATGCCACTCTCGAACATGGTCAGAAATGTGAGTGGCAGAGGACTGACGAAATGACATCAATATCTTTTTACCAGTGTCGTATCGGAGAGGTAGCTAGAAATATGAGAGGAACAATTTAGCAAGCATCGTGAAAATGGAATGAAATGTGGCGGGCTAGTCTACATACCATTTTGTAGCGTCTCTAGTGAGTGTGCGTTGGAATAGCCAAAAACGAATGAAGTCATTGGTAATGGAGTTGGATGAACACCACATGTGGAAGGAGCGATCATGATCAGTAGGATCCTCTCTAGAATTACCCTCAAACTTTGGGATATTTGAGGGAAGCTTAGTCGGCATAGCATGCCAACTAGCATTGTAGTGTATTGGGTCATTTATCATCTAGCTAAAATCCAGGAGACTTAAGCTAGCAATAAAAGGAAGTATGGGAGTTTTTTGAACGGTTCATGATATTGCTCCTCTAGATGTGATCACTAGGGTAGAACTGGAGCCAACACCAGGTTGGGTTCCTACACTAGTTATGGGTCCAAACATGGTGACAATATGTGGTGAAGGAGGCTCAGAATTAGATGAACCAGGAGAAGAGTTGGTATGGGGACTCAGAGGGCTATGAACTCGAACCCAGTGGGAAGGAGTAATATGCCCAAGTGGAAAATGGGGATGAAGCTATAAGAGTCTCTATGACAAATGCCTTGGTGGCACAATGGTGGTAAGACACATCTGACATGAAAATGGTGAAGGGAGATCAACAATATGACTTTGTCTCGATGAGGGGAGATAAATTTATTATGTTCAGTCTTGGCTTGGGGGTGTAAACCAACCACCCTTTGCTTAAGGTGTGCTTTTGTGTGCAAGTGTATTTATTGGTTAAGCCCAGATCGTGTTTGTAAAAAAGAAAAAAGATTATTGAAAATAAACTAAAATTTACAATGGTAAATGAATAGCAAATCCATTAACTAAGCCCCACCCAAACTGAATTTGCAAACATTGTGATTGCTGGTGGTGAAATCGACTAAAAACACACTAAAAAGTTCAAGGGATCTAAGTGTTGGTGTGACTGAGATGAAATGACACTAGGCTACTGGAAAGTGGTGCAGCAACAACAAAAAACCAAAGAGGAAGATCGCTACAAAAAGATAGGAAGATGGGTGTAAATCCTAGGGCAACCAATGGGACCCTAAGGCCAATGACCAAACAAGGTTTAATATGAAACCACGTATAGAAGCAACCTATCTTTGGAGATCTGAAAGAAAAGGGTACAGATATGGAAAATATGGCAGAAAGTGTTGGAGAAACTCAGACTTATTACTCAGCTAAACTCCTCCTATAAAGTTGGAAGCGTACTAGAAGCCCTAAGGGGATAAATTCCACAGAGTAGATCAAGGCCTAAGCAGGATGAGGCAGAGGTCAAACAACACAACACACAGCTATCAACAAAACCCAGAGACAAATGTAATATAAACCCGGAAACCCTAAAATTGCAGGTACTAACCTATTTTTAGGGGGGATCACAGTTTTTAGGGTGAAATATGCACTCTAGACTCGAGATCGAACTTTTTGGGCTAAAAAGCGTGACTTTTGATCCTTTATTCCTCGTGAGAAAATCTCAGAAAAAACTACTGTCTCTGTCGCAGCTTGTTCCTGTGACCTACGGAAAAGACCAGAAAACTTGCAAAAGTTAGAAATTTGACATATCTACGGTTAGAAAGCTAGTAAATAACATTAAGAGTCTAAACAATTAAGAAACCCTAACCTAAAAACTGAACGTCACCCAAGTTTCTGGATCTCAAGTAAAAAACTAATAGAGTTGGCAATTTTGTTGTAGTGTTTTCATCTCAAATATGTATGAAAAGAACCCACTTAAGACTACGGATGACAAACAATCTGAACAATATAAATGGCTACTAAACATTGTAGATCTATAGTAAATGATAGAAACAAAACCTAGCAAACTCCTGATCTATGACACAATCATAGCTAAATAGCAAAAAGAAACATTAATAACTCCAATCATCCAATGGAAACTAGATATACAAAGAATATATTTTATTATAACACTTGTGAAGGGAACAAATAAATTTTACCAGTCCCCCTCGATGGGATGGGTTCTTGTCTATCCTAAAACGTCTTCAGCTTTTGTAGAGTCTTTCTCCTCTATAATGTGAAAACCCAACAAATAAAATGTTTGAACTTAATGGGAACTCAAATGGCAGAGAAATGGTGTGCGGCAATGAAAATAATAAGAGTTACACCAATGAGTGCAACAACGAAAATAATCGAAAGTGAATAATGAATGGAAAACCCCTCTATTTATAACAAAATATTGAGTTATCCTCAAATAATGAGCAATAATAAAATATTATTAACCCCATTCTTGGAATAACCACTTTGGAATATTTTATTATATTTGGTTAGAAGGGAAAACGTATTTAAAGTTTTATTTAGAAATAATAAATAAATAAATGATTTATTTATCATCTCAAGAAATTGGTTAAGGAATAATAAATAAATAATGATTTATTTAATTATTCCTAAGGGATTTAGTCAAATTTGACAAGGAATAATAATTAATTAGAGATTAATTAATTATTCCTAGAGAAAAATAAGATAATTAATGATTTATCTTTTGATTTTTCATAATTGGGTGAAATATGACAGGGAATAATAATTGAACAATGGTTTAATTAATTATTCCTAGAAGAAAGTAAAATAAGTAGTGATTTATTTAATTATTCTTCATGGGTTTAATTATAAATTACTTAACAAAGGTGGTTTATTAAGTAATTTCTTACAATGAAAGCAATTTTACTATGGTAAAATTGACTTTACATGGTGTACTTTGATCAATCTAGTAAATTAGGCTAAATGATCGATTTTTGGTGATAACACTTTCATCAAAGGGGACCGAGTTAAACAAGGAGAAAGGGCGGAATAATTTTTCTTTAGCAAGTGAATTTGAAGGCCATTGAAGATAGAAGCAATAGCCATAGGCATAGATTGCATCAAAACACTACCGACATTGTTGAGCCATGGATCAGGTCAACAATGGTCTGATCCACCATTTCACCTTCTGGGAGGCACCTCACCACGAAAGGGAGTATTCAAATCACTAGAGCAAGGAGGTCGGAGGAAAATTGCGTAGACCCATCGAATCAATCAATGGGGCTATAACGCTGACAGAAGGAAGTTCGAGGCAGTCATAACCAAACAGTCGCATTGCTAATCTAAATGGGGATGTTTCTCAGTAGCAATTGAGGTCATGAGGAGGGTAATTTTGTTTGTTAAAATGAACACCGAGCCATCTAATGCATAGAGGTGTTAGATTGGTTTTAGCCTCTGATTCGTTTCAATGGAAGGCGAAAGGGAGTATGAGTGTTGCCTGCTAATTAGTTGATATAGCCTGAGCATTGGTCGCATTTCCAAAACACTATCACAACAACTCTCTGAGTAGAGAAAGGATTTTAGCATCCCCATATCTATTCCAGGCGAAAGGAAGTGGACATAGCCTGGGCATTGCACTGCCACCACAACCCTCTAAGTGCAGGAAGGAGCCGAGCAAGTTTCATAGGCTTCGGTTTTGGCGTTGGCCATCGATTCATTATGGGAGCCAAATTTGTCATCACTCTTATTAGCAGAGACAATATTATTTTTACCATAGCGTCATTCAAGGAGCCAACCATGGTCCTCTTCAAGTGCATGCCAAAGTATTTGTTTTATTACATTATATAAATTGATCTCGCTACATCAAGATCACTCACACATTATTCATAGAGGCAAAGACACCGTGTTTTTGCGGAATCAAGTAAATTATATTTCATCAAAAGATTTCGTGGTGGGTCACCATAATTAAATAAAGTAATGCTATGTATTTTTTCGTTATATAGTATGTTGCATTATGTGGTTGGATTGGTGTAGAGGTCTATCATTGTTAAATATAGTCTTATGCCTATACATTTGAAACCTCTAATGTCAAATTCAATGTCCCACATGATCCATTGATCACTCGCAAGGGCATAATTATTGGGTCCACACACTCTTGTTTAGTGTATGAAGATCTAAGTCTTTACCTGAAAACAGATTCTCTTTCCATCTAGATAGATTTTCCACTCAAAAATCTCAGTGTGGAAGCATGAAAGATGGCGGGTTATGGACTAAACCATGTTTATAGTTTTGAAAATTTTGATTGGTTTTATCATTTGACAAGGGGTATGTCAAATTTTGGAGTTTGATGATAGAAAGGATATTTTGTGTTAAAAAAAAAGGGGAATAGGAAAGGAAGGAGGTGGTACAATCATCTTACTATTACCAATGAAGTTTGTATTTACCTTATCTTGGGGTGAAATCCATTGAAGAATTAGTGTATTCATGCTTTGGTGTGAGGGGAGATGGGACTTTCCCTAGAAAACACTCATAAAATATTGCACAAAATTCTAGATAAAATAAAAGAAGCATGGGGCCTTTTCTTAGGAATACCACTTTATAGTAGAATAGCAAGTCTTTCTCAAAAATGGTCTATGCCATTGCGCAACAAAAATGCCCATGGGAAGTGAAGGAAGGACAAGGAAGAGGAGCTCAGTTCTTCACACTTGGATCTTAATTGCAACGAACAAAGTCAACCATAGACCTTCAGAAATTGGAGGAATTAGACAAATGGCTCTTAGAGGTGGGGCAACCAGAATGGAAGAAACTCAGTTGGAATCTCAAGCCATCTATGCTTGCATTAATTTAACCCAAACTCTCGGAGCATCCTTATGAAGAGGTCAAGCTCACAATTGCTTCTTGTCTCAGCAACATCATCACTTTAACATCTCGAGTATTGTATTACAATAATGATGTTATGAGGGAGATATTGTAGTTGATAGTGGAAGGCCTTAAAGAGTTGAATAACATCATGCTTCCTACCTTTTAGAACCGATGTAGAAATTTTAACAGTCATTGCAGAATTCAAAATGGCACATTCATATTGAATTTGGAATGTGATGAGTTGATATTTTAGTTGCTCCATAACTTTTACACCAGTATTACATCGGCTCATTCAGACCATGTCAAAACAAGCATTCAAAAGATTGTGTCTCTATTATTAGAAGGTCGTGCTCACATATGCAAGATACTAAGATGTAAATTATTGACCATTTGGAGGAAGGACCATAGCGATCCTATGATCTAGTCGAGAAGTTTGTCAGGAAAAACATAAAATTACTCAAAAGGGTGCTCACTATGAAGGAGTTGATATGGATTGATGAAGGAAGCAAGAACAAAATATGAATCAATAATCAACTAAGGATGAGAGGACTATGCTTTATCTGCAAGGGACCTTGGGCCCTTAACATTCATGTCTAGGTGATAAGAGGAAACAAGGGAAGATCATGAAGATTCATCCATAGTTGGTTTCACTGGTTTTTAGAAGAGAACCTATGAAGGATCCAAGCAGTCAAGTACAAATGGTGAGCAACAACACCATGGTTTTCAAAGAAACTTATAGGATAGGTTGATGATAATCAATCAACTTGACAAAGTAAATCGGGAAAGGAAGGAGGGAATTCCTCCTAATGATGAGGTAGTTGAGTTTATAGATATCCAGGACAACATCCATAAAGAATATGGAAAATCAGGTATAGATAACAGTCCGCCAATACATCCATGTTTGATAGTCAAAGACAGTGGACAACTTATCCCCACATGTGAAAAAGGCCTGGAAGAAGACATTCTAGGAGAACCAAATAAGGAGCCAATAATAATAAACCGACATGATGAGCATGATCATGCAAGGTATCATGACAAATATAGTATGCAGGATAAGCCATTTCTGGAGGGTCAAACAAAGGTTCAAGTTAAAGTTGTGGTCATCGGGCATCTGGTACAGTCAAATATAGGGACATTCTGTAGGGCATGAGAATTTCTAGTAGAGGACTTTTGGGAAATGATCATGCATTTCAAGATAGATCTTACGATTTTGAAGTAGAGATTCAGGGCAGCCTGAGACACTGTCTTACAGGAGAATAGAAATTTTGAGAACCTCATAGGGGTATGTGTTGAATCAATGACCCAGTTGTCTAGTGTTGAGGAACGACTTAAGTCCCTCACAAGGTAGGCAGAGGAGTACATTTGGGAGTTGCAGAGTAGCCCTCTACAAGAGTACATAGATAAGGCTTGCAACTCTACCAACCTGCCATTATACATTGGGGATAGCAAGGAAGAGTTATAAAAATGGATCATGGTGGGTGATCAGGTGGAGCAACATGAGTTGAGCATTAGGCAACATCCGCATGGTAGATTTATTCGATGTGCAGGGATTCATGCATTATATACTTCCCATGAGATGGATTTACAAGAGATTATGAGTTGGAACTCTACTGACGGGATACTCTTAGCCAAGGGCCATATTGCAACTTGGGCCCTCAAGCACAAGCAATGATGAAGGGCTGAGGTGGTGTCATAACCAACATGTCCTAGGACTTAAGTGGCATTGGGATCTAGGAGAATCCATTAGGGGTAGGATTGACCAAAGGATTGTTTTGGATTCAGGTATCGAAGGATCCGTTCATGATCATTTAGAGTGGAGCCATGGAATAACACATTGGGTTGTATGGGATCTTGGTATCAATATAGAAATGCTTCTTTTGTGGATAGAAGTGGATTACCTGAGGGCAAACAATCTTTGGGCGGGAGGATTTGTAATATCTATATCTATATATATATATATATATATATATATATATATATATATATATATATCTATATATCTATATGGTCAAAATGGATGGAATCTTCCCAAGGTATTTAATGTGGCAATTGCCTATGGCATTGTCCCATGGTATTTGCCTTTGTTTTTTGAGGGAAAACAATAAAATAAAGTCTCTAAATAGTTAATCAAGCCTATAAAAGGGGATAGGAGAATTATTTATCTATTTGGCTTTTGTTGTGAACATGGCAAGGCTAGTTCTAGTTGCTCCTAGGTATGAAAATCCATGGGAGTAATTTGTTTAGTGGATCCATCTAGGATCTATGATTGTGCTTCAATATATTTATCTTGTTTGTTGATGGGTAGCCATACATGCCAAGGCACGGGCTTTAGTAGGTCTTGTGTGGGCATGTAAATTTGTTTCTATTTATTTACATAAAGAAGAGGCTTCATTCTTAGATATTTATTGTTTTAGGTGTTTTTAGTGCAATAATTTCATTAGGACACCTAGAATGTACCATATCTCATTAAAATTTTGATGTTGGGATATTACAGGATTCAATTATGCAATATTTGCATGTTAGTGGAGCCCTATAAGCCAAGTAGACTTTCTTCATGGTTTTTCTAATATTTTGACAAAATTATCACCATTCAACAATCGGGTTAAGGTCCATTGCAATTTATTCTTTTTAAATGAAATAGTCAATGAACACTACTTCCATAATTAAGGATAATTTGTATAATTTCAAAATATAGATCCAAATATGCATATACCAAATAAATGGCTAACATGCATGCATATAAGCGTAGTAGTTATATTTCTCATAATGCGTTTTTAATGGGGGATTAGCCAAAAAATATATTCCATCATTCCCAACATAGCTTCATCAACAATATCCTAGTACGAAAGAAATAACCAAAATTTCTTCTCTAGAAGGCTTTGAGAAGACAGAAACTTCGAAAGGAAAGACAATTTCAAGAGGAGCGACTGCTTTTAGGAGGTAATGAGGCAAAAGGTGTTTTACTTGAATTGTTATTAGAGTTTTGAATATTGTGACGAGGGATTTTCGTTGTTTTTAAGTATTTTTAGAAAGTATTGACATCTTGAAAATAAAAATAGAGATGCAGTTAGAGTAAAAATAATTGGGAACGATCATGAGACACCATGGCTTATTGAGGAGGACATCATAGCTTGCTTAGAAAGATTTTTGAGTTTAGCACACTGATAAATAAATTCTAAAAAATGGTATTTTGGACAATAGCTTGGCAAGGCCATAATAAGGGGTGTCCAAGAGGAGTTATGGCCATAATGCGTGGGTGTCTATGAAGAATAACTCCTCTGAAATAGTACAGTGAGTAGTTGTCTCTTTAAAAGTCTATGTACATTATTTTTAATTTGAGGACAATAGCTTGGCAAGGCCACAATAAGTGGGTGTCTAAGAGGAGTTATGGCCACAATGCATGGGTGTCTAAGAAGAAAAACTCCTCTAAAATAGTACAATGTGTAGTTGTCTCTTTAAAAGTCTATGTACATTATTTTTAATGCGAGGACAATAGCTTGGGAAGGCCACAATAAGTATGAATCCTATATAAAGGGTAAAGGTTCCCCATTGAGATATATCGAGTCTTATTTTGTAATCAAGCTCTGCTCTATTGGAGGTTGCCCCCTCGAAGAGGCAAGTGAACATTGCTTTCATCTCTAAATAATAAAATACTTGTTGTTTTTCTCATTTTGTTCTATGTTCCGGGTTGTATTTCTTTGCATATTTGGTATTCTGGGATCTCTCGCAGGTCAAGAGCATAACAATTTATGAGTGGTACATGGAGGCTTTTCCAATGGTTTTTAAAACTACCATTCTCCTTCAACATACCATCTATGGTTCAACAAGTGCAAGGTTATGTTATGATTGTGACACCTTGTTAATCTTTGAACTATCTTGCAACCTTTTCTTTGCAAAGTATACATGAATTTGATCATCCCATCACATTTGTCTTTCTATAATCCTTGGATTTACTTCCAACATTTGAATAGATTTTATTGAGACTTGTATATTGAAGATGCCAACTGTTGACATGATTTTAATGGTGTCTTATGCTAATAATTACAAACCATGGATAAGCTTACATAACACAATGCCTTAATTTGTGGATGAGATCATCAAGGCTACCTTTATTCATGAAATTTTAAAAATGACTACAATACTTACAATCTCAAACTCCTTAAAAAACAAAATCGTAGGATCAAAGGAAGGGCTTTATGAAACCTCTTTTCAACCTGAAACAAAATATAAGGAGGTAGGCCATAGGTTCTCCACCAACCCAACTTATGTTCAAATGAATGGTTTATAAAGTAGTATGAGAGATTCATCACAACTGATTTGAGGGGTAAATCCTCCAATTTTGAGCTCAATTGTTTTTCCTTAAAAATATCTTTAATAGCCAACAACTATCTATAATAGTAATCTTATTATGAATCGAGCTAATATTATTACATGAAAACACTTGATACTAGATGAAACTATATACATTTTTAATAACATTAACCACCAAAAATACATTTCTAAAAAAATAATAAATAAGGTGATTCTATTAAAATAAATTCTCAAAAAAAAAAAAAAAAAAAAAACATTTATTAACAATACTACCAAAACCAAAATATCTTACATAGACAAACATATTATTATCTTACATAAAAAGACCTTATTATTACTAATAATTAAAAAATATACCACACATTTTCCTTCGGAAGTATAGAGTTACATGTGATACCTAAATTCAATGCAACATTACCTTATTATTAATAATAATTAAAAAGTATACCACATACACTAGATTTTCGTATAACCACACTAGATTTTCCTTCCATGTGATACCTAAATTCACATGCAAGATTATTGTAAAAGTCCACCAATAAAGGGAATTCACATGCAAGATTATGGTAAAAGTCCAAAAAAAAAGGAATTCACATGCAAGATTATGGTAAAAGTCCACAAAAAAAAGGAATTCACATGCAAGATTATGGTAAAAGTCCACAAAAAAAAAGGAATTCACATGAAAAATAACAAAGATTTCAATTTTTTCTTCCGCCCAAGCAAAATAACTCTGCCCCTTAATCCCCGCGCAGTGTATTGACATAGAAGGTTTTTGGGTGGTACCGTTTATTAATGCACTAACTTGTTTTGGGGCTGCCCATTTTGGTACTCAACATGACATTATAACTATTTACATCATGGGCAATATGGATAAGCTCCCAACCAAAGATAAATGTGTTGTGCCTTTTTCCCATAAGCATTTATTAGCATACCATTTTTAGTTGAGAGAAGATCCTTTGGATAGTGGGATACAATCTTTAGTTCTTGTGAGGGCATCCAAAAATCACCCTTGGACAATTGACTGCTAGCATCTTTACAAGAGTTTTTGCTCACTGACTTGATACTTGTCTCAGGGGAGTTTTCCTTGAGGGTCTTTTGCCCAACACTTCACCTTAAGGTAAAATTGCGTATACGTTGTTGTATGTAATCTTGATCTTCCATATTATCAATACAAGAAGATATAGATCCACCAGTTGAATATGAAATAAGTGCGAAATCTGACAGCTCAAATTGTTCACACTTTGTGTTTTCATCAAGGTTGGCTGATGTTGCATGTTCTTCATTAGAATTTGTCCATATTTGTCCATACTATTGTCTTTTCTTTTTCTACAGTACAAATTTCATCCACACTTGCCCCTGAATGCGATTTCTCCTCATTCATTTCTTCAACATTATCCTCATTATACATCATACTAAACAATCATCATTCTAGTACAGAACAACCTCTAGATATTATTGGTGAATAATTATAGTTAATGGGTTCTCATGTAACAATTCCCAATACCAATGGAACAACATATAATTTGAATCACTCAAGTAATGAATCTCAATTTAACAACATTATAATATAATTACAATCTACCATAAATACACATCAAGAATGCTTTGCCTTGTAGATTTCAGCACCCATGTATTTGATGGATTTATGGGAGTGAAAGGAAATTGGAATGCCAATGATCTCCTACAGTTATGTATGGCCTTGTCTAGTACCTATGGCCTCTTCGACAACCAAGATTGAGCTCAAACTCACCCCAAAAAATGAAAATAATGCTCAAGGGAGAGGGAAACGACTCTAGTAAGTAGAAATCCACCCAAGAAAGCTTAAGAACACTCCAGGTAAGGAGAGAGAAATTCTTAACAGTCGTACAAAAACCAAATTAGCAACTGCTTGAGGAAATGCAACAGCTCTAGAACCGTGGCAGTTGATCTCTAACTCAACAAGAAAGTGGATTATGAGTAACTCAGAGATGATGCATTTCATAGAGCATCAATCAATCAAGAGTTTCTGAATGATGCTAATAGGAATTCAATGGAGAGTTATTTATTTCAGCCATGAGCACAAAGGCAGGGAGCACATATAATATAACTAAGGAGTAAGAATGATGATAACTCATACACTATAATTTTATTATATCTTAGGAACATGTATTAGATGAGAGCCTAGCACATTGCCTTCATTGTTAAAAGAGAGATGTCCATGTGCAAATTAACCCTCGCTCCATGTGAGACTATTGCAGCATAGCTACTATGGGAAAATGAAGGAATTGGTCATGGCAGTTAAACACTGAATTGAGCTAGTTTTAGTGTTGTCCAATTAGGGCTATTGTATCTTATCACAGGCAAAGATTGCAGGTCATTTCAACATTACAAAGGCAATAATCTAGGCATAGTCACTCTTTGTTTAGTTAAGTCAAAGCTCATGGAGAATGATATCCAGGCGTTCTATCCTATATTCGACCTCTTTTGGGTAGCAACCAAGAAATTGAAAAATCTTGAAGTCTGTAATCCAACGGGACAAGAAAAACTGAGGATAAAAAGAAGTCTACAACACTTGATGAAACTGAAGTCTATGACTAAGCCGAATCTCCATCTAAAGCTATCTATTTGCAATAAGATTTGAATATCTGTGGTAAAGAGTCAAGAGTTTGCTGTAGTAGCCGAAGATCAGTAATAGAAGGCAAAGAGTCTGTAATTGGAAGTCAACATATTATAACAAGAGACTAAACTTGCAATAAGTATAGAAATTCAGAAGCTGCTTCCGACCTTGACTAGGTAGAGACTCAACTATTGACCTTGACTTAAAGAGGAGGGCTGACTTGGAGGGATTCTTTGGTCTTGTATTGGATATCTCATTTTGAATAAATTCAATAAGAGGAGGATTGTTGGATTTTCCCCTATTGAGAGGTTTTTCCCTAGCTTGAAAGCCTAAATCTCTGTGTCTCGCACTTCTTTGTGTTCTTGGAAGAACAATTTGTGTAATTACTTGATGAAAGATAAATATTAACTAACAAAGAAAAGAATACTTATATAGGAGTTTACTTCCAACTATGAAGGAATACAATAAGGACATAAAATTTGTAAATCTTAAACTTGGCTAGGCCATTGCACCTCCAAAAACCTGACTCATTAAGCGATAAACTAGAAACCTTCTGTTGAAGTCCAAAAACAAATGAATTAGAATGAATTATCAACCAGAATTAGGGCCTTTACACTTTACATTTGACAATCTATTGCAGTATGAATATTGAGGTCACAACTATTCATTTATATTGCACTGTTGTAAGAAAGGATGATCATATTTTATATATTTTTTCTAGTAAGGCCTGCACTTCATCATTGCCAGCTCTAACCAAGGTTTCATGTTCCCATTGTAATGAAAAACATCTGCATTGTCAATTTCTGAACAGTCCACACTAGGATTATATCCTAAACCCAGCAAATGCCAAGACTTGTCCAAAGGATGGGTCAAGCGAAAAAAACGTTCAATCTAGGGGGTAGTGTTCCAAGTTCCACAACACTCTATCCTCATTCTAACATACGATAAAAGAAAAAATTAGAAATCGAACAAAGAAAAACCCATTAAGTTTTCTAGCTAATTACTTCAGATTTACTTTAAATACTTTAAAGTAAGCATCAGAGGAATTAACATAAATAAACCACACTACACACTTACTGTGTTCTGCCACTTGTGATATATTCTAGTTATATCTTGTTTCTCCCATTCTTTGAGATAAAATACATTCATCCCATATGCCCAACCACAAGCATTAGGATCAAAGTACCTGGCTATGTACGGATTGGAAAGATTAAGGTATTTGTCAAACTGGCAAAAGTTTTCTCCACAAGTTTCGACTGAACCATTAACCTTTCCATGAAGATCTACTGACCACAAGGGTGGAAAATCTTTCTGCACCACAATATCATCATCCAAGAAAAGGATCTTGTCCATTTTGGGATAAACTTGTGGAAGTTAGAAACGAAGATGATTTAGCATGGATAAATATTTTGGATTTATATATTCAACTTGGAGGAATGCACTAAGAGTGTAGTCAAGTGATCTGCCTTGGAATAATACTCTTTCATAGCTGCGGATTCAAGTTAGCAAAGCACAGGGCAATAGGAGGAATTGAGCCATTTAAAATCATCAACATTTTCTACATGTATCGCAGCTTTCCCTGGGGGATTAAGCTAAAACCACATTTTCATGGCCCCAAAATTTAAATTGTCTGTGCTGAGATGAAATACATGTTTCTCAGATTCCTGCAAACACATGTAAATCACCTACAATGAGATCCAAATATTAAATGTAAAATGCAGCAAAAATGTTGGAATTCCAAATTTTATAATAATTTAAAATAGTAACACTTCACCTTAGCATTCATGACAGTTGAATTCACAACCACAAATGCAGCCAATACATTGTCAAAAAATAATGCATAGCGATAAAGAGTTGGTTTCTCCAACTTGTCCTTTTTAGGAAATTATCGCTTTTCAAGAGGAAGAAAGTAATAATCTATGTTCAATCGCATGGACAGACAATGCAAGCCCTTGGGAACAGACTTTGTTGCCACCTAACTTAAAAATTTACTTTGCTTTTCCAAGGTCCCTACTTTCTCATTTGCATACTGAAGCATGGCTTGCAACTTCTTTGTTATTGTCGCACAGCCATAAAATTATTCTCTAGCTTAGGATAGGACATGACCCATAGCCTTGATTTTCTTAGGTGCATTGAAACATTCATATCAATTATCGGTCATGAAAAAGAGAATGAAAAGAAGAAATATTGATACACAGACTGCAACTTTAAAAGAAACAAAGGATATGAACACCAAATTCAAATGGAAGCACTTACTACTATTGATTTAGAAGCAGCCAATGAAAAAATATAGGGGGTAGTGTTCCAAGCTTCCACAACACTCTATCCTCATTCTGACATACAATAAAAGAAAAACTTAGAAATCGAACAAAGAAAACTCATTAAGTTTTCTAGCTAATTACTTCAGATTTACTTCAAATACTTTAAAGTAAGCATCACATGAATTAGCATAAATAAACCACACTACACACTTACCATGTTCTGCCACTTGTGATATATTCCAGTTATATCTTGTTTCTTCCATTCTTTGAGATCAAATACATTCATCCCATATGCCCAACTACAAACATTAGGATCAAAGTGGCTGGCTATGTGCTCATTGGAAAAATTAAGGTATTTGTCAAACCGACGAAAGCTTTCTCCACAAGTTTCCACTGAACCATTAACCTTTCCATGAAGATCTACTAACCACAAGGGCATCAAATCTTTCTGCACCACAATATCATCATCCCAGAAAAGGATCTTGTCTATTTTGGGATAAACTTGTGGAAGATAGAAACGAAGATGATTTAGCATGGATAAATATTTTGGATTTATATATTTCAAATTGGAGGAACGTGCTGAGAGTGTAGTCGAGTGATCTGCCTTGAAATAATACTCTTTCATAGCTGCGGATTCAAGTTGGCGAAGCACAGGGAAATATGAGGAATTGAGGCATTTAAAATCATCAACATTTGCTATATGTATCGTAGCTCTCCTTGGGGGATTAAGTAAAAACCACATTTTTGTGGCCCCAAAATTTAACTTCTCTGTGACAAGATGAAATACATGTTTCTGAGATTATTGCAAACACAAGTAAATAAACTACAATGAGATCCAAATATTATGTGTAAAATGGAACAAAATTGTGGGACTTCCAAACTTTAGAGTATTTTAAATTAATAGCACTTCACCTTAGCATTCATGACAGTTGAATTCACAACCACAGATGCAGTCAATATATTGTCAGAAAGTAATGCATAGTGATAAAGAGTTGGATCCTCCAAGTTGTCCTTTTTAGGAAATTTCGCTTTTCAAGGGCAAGAAAGTAATAATCCATGGTCAATCATATGGACAAACAGTGCAGGCCCTTGGGAACAGTCTTTGCTGCCAGTTAGCTTAAAAATGTACTTTGCTTTTTCAAGGCCCTTACTTTCTCGTCTGCAGACTGAAGCATGGCTCGCAACTTCTTTGTTACTGTTGCACAGTCATAAAATTGTTCTCTAGCCTTGGATAAGACATGACCCATAGCCTTGATCTTCTCAGGTGCACTGAAACATTCATATCAATTATCAACCATGAAAAAGAGAATGAAAAGTAGAAAGATTGACACACAGACTGCAACTTTAAAAGAAACAAAGGATATGAACACCAAATGTAAATGGAAGAACTTACTACTCTTGATTTAGAAGCAGCTAATGCAAAAACTGTTACCTTTGAGGTAGATCAGAATCTACATTAGCCTCACCTAATGTACGCTGACATTCTTTAATACGAAGCATCAATTCATGGTA
This sequence comes from Pinus tabuliformis, assembly GCA_031772625.1. NCBI lineage: Eukaryota > Viridiplantae > Streptophyta > Pinopsida > Pinales > Pinaceae > Pinus > Pinus tabuliformis. The sequence goes on from CM062806.1 coordinate 365,764,721, forward strand.
TAAATCAAGATTATTCCTTCTTGGAAATGCTTGAATACACCCTAGCCATGATCAGTTGGTCTCGCATCAATCTAACAGTGGAGTCAAAATTCTCGTTCTCATTCTCCCACCTCCTAATGTTGTATTTTCCCAAGACAACAGAATCTACCTCCTTGGAACATTTAATTACTATGTTTTCAAGCTCAACTCGTTTTTCTTCATCCTGTTGAATCAACTCTGTTGACATTTTCTCCCTCCTCTTTTGTCTCAATTGTTGTAAGCATTAAAATACTATAAATTAAAGCATACTATGTTAAAATATAAGAAATATAAATTTTTTCTATTGGAGAAGTAACATTTAAAAATGATTTTGGAAAATAATATAACAATTCCCTTTTCCATGAGAACAAAAAGTAGTGATCTAGTGCAGCAAAGAATTTTACCCTCTACAAAACTTTTGTTGGACTTTGCTCAAGTTGAAAATGGTCTGCATTACAATAGCCATTGTCCTGAGAGTTTGACTAGACATTACCTTACAGTAGGCTACCAACATCATAGATCAGTTAACCAGGGAAAATCAAAACTTACCATCAAGAGCATTCTCTTTGACGTCTTGATGTTCACTTCCTATGTCATCCTCTTGAAACCTTGTAAGAAGTTCTTCATCATTGGAAGTTTTTTTCTGCACCTCGTCATTCATTTTACCCCCCTTTGGATTTTCCTTGCCTTCTTCATTGAAGATCGCACCATCTTGTTGTGAATGTAACTTTTCTAATCTATCTCTAGAAGTTGCTTGCCTCTGCTTGATGTACACCATTAGAAATAGAGAAGCACCCTTACCAATGTTAGTTTTCACTTCCTCCTTAATACAACCCTACTCAACTACATAGATCATCATCACACAGGTTTCCTTACATGTTCAATAGAGAAAATAACCAAAATCTTCACCAATTGTACCTCAGAGTTAGTAATATCCCTTTGGTTTACTTCGGAGGGCTTTTCTAATATCGATGATGAAGATAAATCATTTTGTCCAACAATATTTAAGTTTAGAGTTCCCGAGTCCTCTGTGTTAGCTGTTATGACATCAATCTCCTGCCCAGTAAATAAAATTTATTTTCAATTCTCTGCTCAATAGGGGAGAAATCAAATTTAAGATATCCAAATGCAGTAGGCTTCTTACAGTTGCCTCCTTTAGGAAGAGAGAGTCAGTGCTCTCTGTTAAACTTTGCTTTCTCCAGTCATCTGAATGTTCCTGTGAACCCCACAGATAAATAGATAAGAGTGATTTTAAACATATGACAAAGCTCCAGTATCCTCAATAATTCCTCTCTATTTCAATCCACTCAGGTCGATTAAATTTCAGTTTAGGGACACTATTTATTTTCTAGGATTAGACTAACGTAAGTGCAAGTGCATTGCCCATATCCTGAAAAAAGAAAAAAATGGCCATAGAAAAAATGAATTGGTTTTCAAGATGTGGAAAGAGAATACCATTCTAATAGATGCATCTCCTGAGAAGTTGTGCCCTGCTATTTTAAATGACAAAAAATTCATAAAAGGTCAGCTAGAAAGACTTGATGGAGAAGAATATCTATAAAAATACTGAAACGCTAAAAGGGGTCTACTTTGCTATCATGCATATGCTAAGATCGAGATTTCATTACACATCAATAATAAAATGTTATGTATAATATGTATCATTTCTTTTGGCCAATGTGCTCTGAACACTGTGGGAACAGTGTGAAAATGATATGTATAGTAGAAAGTAGTTGGTGAACAAGATTGTCGCTGTGAATTGGGTCTAGGTTGGGTGGATCAAAATTGGTTTATCTTGACTTATGAGAAGTGGATTTACCTTTATGGATGGAAAGTGGGCCTTGCTTGGATAATGAGTGGACGGGAAGAATGATTGTTACCCTTCCCACCCAAATTCAATTCGCATGAGTAAGATGTTGAACTGAACTACTAACAAATATATTTTTATAATACCCATCTAGCTTATGCAGAATCCAATGCACACTTAGTACCATCCTCCTCAAAATGAGGAGTGCATAGCGAATTCACCAAGCAGTTTCCCAACAAATTTACCAGTCATATGCATTTCCCTTTGTTAAAAAATGGAAAGAGCATTGTTATTTCTTGCTATCGTGATGAATGGTTTCATTATCTTTGGCAAGGGAAATTACCCTAAGGGCAGTTGGTAAAACCTTTTCTCTTGCATGAGAGAGGTACAAACTTTGAATCTTTCTCTTGGTAGGTATTGTACTGTGTTAATGTAGAGATGGAGTTCACAGCTTCACACAGATCAAATGAAAGGAAACCTATAAAGAAAACTCGCAAAATGTCTGGAAAAATGCTAGAGGTGCTAAACTTTTGACAATAAGCGAGGAAAGTAAGTTTGATAACATCTGCGCCTTCAGATCCTATGAAAAAGCTAAAAGGAAAATCAAATTCCAAAGTAGGTCCATGGGGTTTTGTTTTAGTGGTTAACCGGGGGTGGTGAAGGAAAATCAAATTTTGAAGGAGGTCCATGGGGTCTTTGTTCAATCGTTAACCGGGGGTGATGATAATTCCCCGCCAAGGCTCAAATCACATAAATACATTGTTCAGTGGGTTCTCAATGAAAGGGATCTTTTCAAAATAGTATAAGACGACTACACTTCAATGTAATGGAGATCTTACTTGAATGTTATAAGAAGTCTACACTTCATTTTAATACTACGAGATTAAGAAAGGGCATGCTTGCCAATAAAGATAAACTAAACACTGACCCACACCAAATAAAGAGACAAAACCAACCTAACAAGAGAGGAGGGTAGGAAGAAGCTTGCCAACGAGGGAGGAGGGCAGGAAGAAGCTTACTAGCAAGGGAGGAGGGAAGGAAGAAGCTTACCAGTTGCAGATATAGATGCATAGTGATGAAACCTAGCTACCAAAAAAACCAATGGCATTACCACAAAGATAACAAGGAAGCCCACCACAACTTTTCGATGATGAAAACCCCGACCTCCCCATCCTCCATTCCACAAACCTCCTCTTTTCACAGGCATTTTAGCTCTCAACCCTAACACCAATTTTCTCCTTCTCCTCCTCCTAAACAGATATCGAGCAATGCAACCCTTACTCAATCATAATCCTCTACATCAAAACCATATCATGGTTAAAAGAAATATATGAAGTCAGCAACAACCAAAAAAGCGCTTAGATCTCATATATACTTTAGAGCATTTGATAGAAAAAATTACCAAAGACATTACGAAATGGATAGGTCAACTGATTTCATGCAGTTTTGAGAAAGAAAGGGACACTGACATGGTAAAAACCTAGATGAAAATGGGCATAGGGCCCAGAAGTAGACATATTTGAGGGTCTCTATCTCTGTTAGACTTTTTTGTTAAAAAACCAAAACATATAATTAAGGGAAACACATAATTCAGATTCAGATGCCAACATAGATGTTATTATTAATGGGGATCCTCACCAATCTGGCTGACTATTCATACACTACGACATAAGAAGAGGAAGAACAGGCAGGCAGCGTTGGGTATATATGACGCCCCTCAACTTACTAATTTAACTGAGCAGGTACCAACTTGGCATGCCTTGCATTGAGGCATGTAAAGGTAAAGGGAATGCTAGGGGGATAATTTGATGCAAAGAAAGGGTGAATTATGCCTCCCTAAGTGCACATCATGAGATTGTGTTTAAGGTTCGCGATTATGAAGCTACGAGAATACTAGAGTGTGAGCACAAGAGAGAAGCGAAACATATTGTGACCTAACATTTAAAATGGTGACTTGTTGATTGATTTCTCATTCAGAGTGAAGAGAAAAAATTTGATGATTGGGGGAGATAAAGGATGAGTGTTCAATTGAGTAAAGGAAATACATCATTTTGAGGCCATGGATAGATCTTAATGGTCTTGGATGCCAGTGTTAGTAAAACCTTACATAAATGCCTTATGACTACCACATGGATGAGTGTTACACTTACATTATTGATGCACTAACTATAGGGAGTTGACATAATATTCATGGTTATGGGTGCTTACAAAACTGGGCTTTCATATACCTATGAAGTGAAAAGGAAGCAAGTACCCTTTCCTCAAGATAGGAGTGAGATTGTAAGCTTTAAACCAGTTGACAGAGAAAATTTTTGTTAAAGAATACATTTTACACATCCTGTGTCCATTAGTATGATCTGGTTTATAAACATAGTGTTGGATTAATGTCATAGCACTTCTAGAAGTTGTTTTGATTCTCAGAAAACATGTTGTATGATGTCGTCTGCTTTGAATTTTGCACAAGAAACAGTTGGTCCTTTAACAAGACTCAAGTGTGCCAACATGGACAGAAGAAGAGGTTATTAGCATTGAAAATCCTCTTCTCAGATCAGTATGTCAATTTTAAATTTAGTAGAAACTGGCAATAAAACATATGATGTTCTAGAAGCTAAAAGACAGGCAACACAGGAATCTACAACTTCTTACCTCTATTGTTGTCATATTTAGCTTGCCCCGTCAGAATGGTATCAAAGTTAAGGTGAGGGAAAGGTATCAGAGCTAAGGTGAGGGAAAACCCAAGCAAGGAAGAAAGAAATCACAAGAATTTTTCTGACAACATTGACCTCCTTCCTCTTCAAAGATTAGTCATCGTGAAGCACTGAAACTCCTACTACAAAATTCTAGGTTGCAGATCCCAGAAAGGAAATGAGATCAAGGACTCATCAATCAAGCATCTATAGGATAGAGCTCTCTATCAAATTGTTGGTCAAATGATCTATATCTAAGGCCTTTTGTCATGACTACAGCCTGGAAGCTTTGGTTGCTTTAGGGTCAAATCTTCTATTATGAAATCACCCTTGAATTGAATTTGGTTTGGAGATAGTGTCTCACTCAGAATTCCTTCTCTATTGCAGGTTTATATAAAACCATATCTGAAGCTATAAAGTTCCTAGCATCTAAGCTCATATATATAATATTATTCTTGAGCTCATTGACATGCCTTCGGCCTTGTATTAGGGCTTTGTCCATCTCACAGAGAAGTATAAAGGGCTACAAAAGGTGAAGTATCCTCGGCCCTCGACATCAATCAAGAGGCTTTGAAAAATAGTGTTCATGGTTTTCCATTGGGTAGATGCTTATTGAAGGTAAAGGATCAACCTTTGTGTGTCTCTGAGATTCGGGTATCAAAGGAAATGGGGTTCATGACAAATAAAGATCATTTCAAGGATCTTGAAATCTGAAACACAATGTTCTAAAATCTCATTTAAATAGGTATGACTGTTATTAGTGTCTAAGCCAAATGCATCTCAACATTTCTTCTCATATCAACTCATTGAGGCAATCAAGACACACATGTGGGTTTAGCCTAGAGCCATCACTTTTTATATGATTTTTACATCTTTGGTTTAAAAAACCTTTATATACTCTAATTAGTAATTTCAAGTACCCATGTTCGGTGCATGTTTCACATTATTTTTCATAGCTGCCAAATTTTCATTCCATCAGTTAAAGCTAGGATAGAATTAGTCTTAGTCAACGAAGTCTATTTTATTTGATGGATTCAAACTGAATTTAATTTACTATGGTTTTTCATTTCCTTTAATTTACTCTGGTTTCAATAACCATCAAATCTTCTAAAGATACAAATTTGATAACAGAACTGGAGTCTGATAGAGACTTACCGTTGTGAGAAATGGATACAGTCGAAAGTTCTTTCCCAAGGCTTAGTGGGTCGACAGGCTCCATGAATTTTTTTTCCGTCTTCCTTAGATTTATCAACGGCCTTTACTACAACAGCCTCAGAGGGGTTTTTGTTGCCTGTGTTAGGAAAATTGTATGATTTTGAAGGGGATGTCCAACAACCGAAGCTTTTTCATTAGTTACTCGGTCCAGAATTTCTAGAATAGGTCTATCAACCTCTTTCACTGCCTTGGAGGAGAAGCCAACAACCTATAGAGAGAGAGGGGAATTTTTTGGGTGAAGGTGGAAAGGAAAAGTCCTGTTTGAACCTTATGTGGGTCTGGGGTTCCATAGCAAAATCAAGGAGCCGCACAAGTTCCAGTTGGGTGTCCCATTCCCTGCACAAAACCCCAAAAATCCCTTGCCTCTATGAAACTGGAAGGGAAAAATGGGATACTCTTGGAAAAACGTTGGTCTCCATTGTTGAAACCTCCTCCAGAATTCAAAAATTCATTGTTTGAACAAAATTTCTTAAACCTTCTAAAGAATTCAAAAATCCAGGGTATGAACAAAATTATGTCGCCTATTATTCTTCTTCCATTCTTGAAAGCTCCTCGAGGGTGCTCCTTGAGGGTTTGAACAAAAATGGCATCGCCCACCTTGAAATTTTATTTGGTGACTGGTACATGGGAGACAGAATGTCTTAAATAAAGTTATTAAATTGCCATGGTATGTTTTAACAAGCTCTTATGAAAATATATATATATATATATCTTCTAATTCCTCTCAATGTCTTCCATGGGGAGTTTTGATTATGAAAAATTTAATAAATAAAATGAAATTTTATGATGAATTCATGTAGTAGTGATTCAATGGAATGGAATCATTTTTAAATGATTTGGAAACTTTTTTTCACGATGTTTTCAGATATATATATATTTTTTCTAGACAGTTTCACCTTTTTCAAAGGGGAAAGAGAGGATAGTCTCTTGTAGTAGTGATTCAATAAAATGGAATCATTCTTAAACTTTTGGAAACCTTTTTCCATGATGTTTTTAGACATTTAGCCTTTTCTTAAAAAGTTTCACCACTTTCAAAGGGGCAAGAGGCAACAGTCTCTTGTTGCTCTTTCACAAAAGGTGTCATTTCACTCCTTGTCAAAGGGACTAGAGTGACACACTTCAAAATGTCACATTCTGCCATGGTTTGAGTCTAGATTTCAAGCCAGTGAGGTGGAAGGGTCTCTAAGCTTGTTTAGGTGTACAGTTAAAAATGAACATTTCACTGTCATTCTCATCTTCAAACAAAAGCTCATGGAAGAGCTCAGTCTTCTCTTTTTATCAATCTGATAAATAGTTCACATATGGAAGAGGGTATATCTTGGCTACAAAAATGGGCTATAAAGTTTGGGGCAACATGGGACAACAATAAAAGGGTCTGTTGACAAATGACGATCCTCCCAATCTCCCCCTAGGAATAGGCCTCGATGCAAAATGGCTACATGAATCTTCAAAGAAAATTTAGGATGAATACTGTGCTCGCAAGCTAAAGTTTCATGAACAAGAGATGGGAAAGGATATTGTTGGGACATTTAAGAAGAATTTAAAGAAACATACGTAAGCTCAGAAACCCCAAGGAGAAACCCAAGATAAACATATGAGCTCTAACCCTCATCCTGAGTCATCCAATGCTACTTCTTAACAAAAAGTCTATTATTGGTGTTGGTGGATAAAGAAATAAAGGAGAGGGATGCTAATGATAGGGAAGGGAGAGTGAAGATGAGATAGATGAGATCGATGTTTCCCCTAGACAACGCCATTTCCCCTATCCCCCAAAGAATGTTTCCTCTTCTTAATGAAAGGCATATTACATTAAATATATAAATAATTATAAGCCATGCATTTTGATGCCCTTGTACATTCTTTTTGATTAATGAAAAATCTTCGACTTACAAAAAAAAATAACACACTATACTCACACATAATGCAATAATCAAGCCGTCGTCAATGTTATGCACTACTTTAAAGTGGTTTAATAGCCTTGGATGGCTCTAACAATCGTAGTTGAATGTATATGATGTTAACCAATTTAAACAAAAAAACATGCCTTCGATAATGGTAACTAGACTTACACTCCATTTATTGCATTAAACAATCAAGTGAGGCTTTAATAATTGTAACCAAACATACAAGTCGTTGAACAAGTTAACCAACCTAACACAACCTTAATAGTGATAACCTAAATGTACATGTTACTAATCAATTGACCATTGTGTCATTCCTCTAACATGTGCAATTGAACATAAATGTTGTTGATGGGGTTGACCTATCTAACATATCTCCCACAATTGTAGTCAAACATGCCTGTTGATTCGGTTAATCTCCTAGATAATGTTAATCAAAAATACATATTAATATCCAACCTAACATGTCACTGATAGTGACAATGGAATGTGCATGTCAATGGTTAAGCTAATTGACCTTATATGTTGTTCATTGAGATGATTAACACATAGCTCACTACACTGACCAAGTTAACAAACCATTGGTTTTGTCATTGAACTAGCATGCCTTTAATAGACACAACTAAATGTACATGATGTTACACCAGTAAACCATCATGACATGCCTTTAGCAGTAGTAACAAAGTGCGCAAGTTCTGGATTGGGAAAACCAAACTAATATACCTATGATAATCATAATTGACCATACATGTTTGTTGTGATCAACCCTTCAAGTTTTCCCTTGCTTCTATACAAAATTAAGCATTCCATGCAACTTTCAAAGTAACTTTGATACATATACAAATTAAGTTTGTATTTACATGTTCGATTTGTGTTAAAGTGTTTCCTCTTTAAAGGTCACAGGATTCGATCCAATGGAAATTAAGGTATGTACACATCCATAGATTAAATAGTTAAAACATTGAATGAAGGGCATCCCTTGTCTCACAAACAAGGGGGTCTCATATGTCAACTTGGTAGCTACCTGCATTATAACTTAATATTAAATAACATTCTTATTTTTTCAATTAATATGAACGCATCTAATATTTAATATATTGTTAAGGAGATTACCCCTTGACTAATTAGTGAAGTATTTAATATTGGATGAGAGAGTTGTAAGGCTGAAATTTTGGCTACCATGGGTTAAGTTTGGTGTTTGTATTATGTTAATGCAAAATTAGATTTCACACCTCTCCAGGAATCAATCAAAATCATTTACAGATACCAATCAAAGGCATTCAATAGATGGTTAAAGAAGTGGTTGGGAGGAGTTAACTGTCATATCCAACCAAGGGTTTCCAAACTAGAGAAACAAGGGCATGTGTTTGATTTATGGGCTAACGTGTGAAAGATTGCTACAAGGAGAGGAGTTGGTGGGAGTCCTTATTATGAAAAGGCCCTGCACCTCTTCGTTTATTTCTTAAGGTAGGCTTGAAATACGTGATTATAGATATGTGATACATATAATATGCAAACCACTCACAACACAACAATATTGAACATTTGCATGAGACATAACTTAATTTATTTTCAATATATTTTTTCTTTAAAAAAGGCAAGATATGCTACCATGATGTAATACAATGATTCACCAATATTGGGCACCAAACAAATGACTTGGACCACAGATGTTATGTACGATAATAATCATCCATTATAATCTATGATTATTAGCCACTTTGACACTCCTCATTTATGGTCACTCATTGAACATCCTCCTGAAATTTGAGATCATTGGACATGGTTAACATGCTTTGGTTAACACAATCTAGTATGGTGTGAGGGCCTTGCCTACAATGCAAGCTTTCTAACACCAGTTACAACAACATTGCTTCACAAAAGGCATTTGACATTGATTCATAATTTTGCCTTTGTATATGAGAAAGAAACTAAATGTTACTTCTCTATTATCCAAGATAATGCTCTTGATTACAAATTGAACAATGTATCATGACATTGCCTTTCTCTCTTTGTGTGAACTTGCTCAATTAGCATCTAGATACCTTGTGAGACAAAACTCAATGTATGTATTGTATTTGGTATTGTGTCAATTATTCAATTTTTATGTCCTAATATTGCGTTAATGGCCTTCCAATGCATGGTTAGCCTTGAATTAAAATTTGACATCGAAAATCCCAATTTTACAATTTTGGCAATCAGAGGAACAATGTTGGGACAATGTGCATCCATCTTGGTGGACGATGGGGCAAACAAAATTTTTATTGATGCATAGTTGGTGGAGTGTAGAGGCATTCATAGATTGATATATATCCTGAACAATGTGGGTGAGAGAGGATTCCCATGCTTCACTTCAGTTGTCTTCTTGATTGTTGGTTTGATATGTTGAGGATATGGTTCATGGGACAAATGTTGAGGATATGGTTGCTGGTTTGAGGAGGCCGACTCAAGAAACCATAAGCAAGAAAAGGGGGAAAGTATCTAACAAATATGGTTAGAGTAGGCATCGAAATCCCCATCCTTGAATGAAATGGTGGTTAACACAGGGCTCATGAGAGAATATGGGATGGCGGGTAGAATGGCATGGTCAGAAAATGAGAGAAGGATTTTATCTACTAAAGGAATATGGGATGGAGGTTATGTCCAAGTTCAGGGACGCCTTTAGCTTTGTTGACAAGGACGGAGGTGGATGTATCACAATAAAGGATTTTGGGACAGTAATGCATTCTTTGGGTCGAACCCGCAATGTACATTGGAAGTGGTCCAAATGTTTTATATTCAATAGTCTAGTGCCAAATACAATAAACCACAAAAGAGTAGTTCTAATCTACTTGTAAATGGAACATATTAAATACACCATTCCTAATTGATTTTACTAAGGAGAATCAAAGAAATAAATGATTATGGTCATCCATCGCCTCCATACAGAGTAAACAACAACCAGGTCCACTCTATCCTTTATGACACAAATTGTCCCATGCCAAGATGAAGCCGGAAAGATACATTTACTAATATTCTTAGGCAGAGCCAAAATATGAAGCCAATATATAGAGATGCTCTGAAGGACTTCTCGAACTAGAGTCGACTTGCCTCCTAGGTAGAGCCTCTTGTATACTCATGATAAAAGTATACAATGGATTTTCTCTATAATTCAGCTCCAAACCTTAACTCCATAACAATAGGTTGGAGCATAAATTTAAGATATTTAAAATCTGCATCCATTACAGTGGAGATAACAACAAAAATATGATAAATCTCCAGTACCAATGCATCATCTGTGTAAGAGTAAATCATATGAGATTTAATATTATTCATAAGGAGTCCAAAGACCGATCGAAAGAGGTCAATCTACCAAATAGTAACACATTATCAACAAAAATCAAAGGAGTAACTGTCACTTGTCTACCTACACGCATCGAACCAAAATTACATTTAATCCATCTACCTCCACACCTGCAACCAAAACTACTGCACTTGTGAATTTTGCGACTAATTCTTGGAAAATCCAATCTTTTATCCTCAATGTCTTCTTCTCGCAAAAGTTTTCATAGATATTTTGAAGTAGTCATATTGTCTACTAACGAATATTTTATAATTTGCCTCCACCATCCTTGTGGAAATTATGGTGTAGAGTTGCGACTACTCATGAAGTTTTAATCAAAATCATCAGACACAAGCCTACTCTACTGCTCTCCGGAAGTTAATTCACAATTTAGAACTAAAATTTCATACATGCAATAAGAAATAACACACATGCACACAACATTTTGCCTAAGCAAAACAATATGCTAAAAACCTCAATGTTTGTTTGCATTAATATGATCAATAGAAATGTATTGCAATTTATTCTCTCAACTGAGCATAACCTACAAGTGAATAACCTGTCTCTCTGCTCACTAAGAAGCTCTAAGCCAGACTTAGTAAATTTATACATTTGCTTGAGCCCGTATTTCCTTGCGCAATTCCTTTAGAAATTAGGCCCCTATTATTTAGGATTTTTTTACAAAATGGATTTCGAAATTCCCAAGGTTGATCATCCAACTGTATGCAACACCTGTACACTCAAGGCTAGTCTATAGTTGATGTTACACTACCTTGGAATCTCCACCATAGCTGGGGAACTTGAATTCTCCATGCATGAACTATTTTGGGTTGATTTATTAGTTAACTGGATGATCATTGAGTTTGATTGAAGTCCCATTGCACAATTGGCCTTCCACTAGTTCCTCAAGCAGTTGGAACTAGTTTAACTGAAAATAACTTGAGATCGCTGACTTTGATTGCTACAAATTGACAATCATATATGCTTAACTGAACTATAACTCCTCCAACTCAAATTTATTGTGTAAAATAGGTGACACAAGCCATGTCACACAAGTTAACTGCATCCAAGCTGGGTGTTGATGTGGAAATTCAATTTTTCTGAATTTAATCAAGGAAAAATAGAATTGAGAATTTCTTGCTACATTTCTTAAGACTCCCTCTCTGCAAGAAAGGGATTATCAACAACCCCTATCCTCCACCTAAGGAATTCAAACTTCCCTCTTGACAAATATTTTGTCAAAATGTCAACATCTTACTCCTCCATCAGAATGGAGTGTAGCAACAGCATCTACCTCTAGACACAGTCTCATAAATGGTGATATTGGATATCTATATGCTTGGATTGATCATGAAATATAGGATTCTCAGAGAAATTGATGCAACTCTGATTATCACAATTGGATCCATCATTTGAAAAAATAGTCCAACAAGTATCTTTCTCATCCATATTGCCTCACATGTTTCTTGACTTGCAGCCATGTATTATGCTTCTGTCTAGCTGAGCACCACAGATCTTTGCTTCCTGTTGTACCAAGAAAAAACTACAAACCCAACACTAAAAGATACACTTGATGTACTCTTTCGTTCTAATAGACTTCGTGCCCAACCTGCATCTATGAAGCCGCACAACTTCACTCCCTCTGCTCGTCTATATTATAGCCCAAACTGGGTAGTGCCTGTGAGGTACCGTAAAACATGCTTAGTTTCCTTCCAAAATAGTTTGTTTGACCTAACCATAGCGTGTCTTAGCTCGTTGACTGCACATCACATATCTGGTCATGTGTTCACAAGATACATGAGTGGACCCACTAGCTGTCGATAAATTGTAGCATCCACTTCCCCTGAAGTGGCATCCTCCTTCCTCTAGTTGTTCATTAGAGGTGTTTCCATGGGTTTACAACTCTCCATGCATAATCTCTACAGTATCTCATTTTCATACTTTTCTTGAGAGACAAATAATTACCCATCACCTTGTCATACTTCCAACCCAAGAAAGTAGTGCATGAGACCCATGTCCTTCATTTAAAATTCCCTTGCAAGGTCCTCCTTGGAAGATATGATCAATGTCTCATCACTTGTTAAAATAAAATTATTAACATATAAGACAATAATAAGAAATTTACCTTCTATCGATACGTGATGAGGTTTACATTTGGTTCACTTATGGTGAAGCCAAAATAGGTGAGATAACTATTGATCTTGGTGTACCAAGCACGAGGTGCTTGCTTGAGATCATACATTGCTCACTTGAGTTTGCACACATGAGACTCTTGATCAAATGCCTCATAACCTTTTTGTTACTCTAAGTACACCTCCTCATTAATAAACCCATTCATAAATGTTGTTTTTACACCCATTCGGTGGATATTCCACCCCATCTATGTAGCGAGACGAAGAATTGATCTAATGGATGAGTACCTTACTACGAGAGAAAATGTCTCCTCATAGTCAATTCCCTCAACTTGAGAGTACCCCTTGGCCGCAAATCTGGCCTTATCCTTCTCTATTCTTCCATTTGTTGCCTACTTCACCTTGAAGATCCATCTCAAACCCACTATTGATATATATGTTGTTCTTGGGATATTTTCCCAAACATGGTTCTTTGCAATGGATTCATATTCCTCCACCATTGCATCAACCCATACAGGTTTCTCTATTTCTTCCTCAAAATAGGATGGCCCAATCTCTATAAGCTCAGTCATAAGAGCTATGTTTCCAGTGTACCTCTCAGGTGACCTAATTTGCTTACGCAAATTTGAAGGATATCCCACATTCTCCCTCACATCTTGCACAAGTCTATCAACTTCCTTAGTTATTTTTCTGCCTTCTTTGGAGGTTTTGCTTTAGTGAATGCCTCCACTCTCTGCTCCACAATTTGTGGTTGCTCTATAACTTCTTGAGGTTCCTCTTTTTGAGCTAAAATCTAATCTTTTGGTGGCATCTAAAGCTCCCTCTCAAGAGAGCACCGCACAGATTTCTCCTCATCAAAACTTACATCCCTTCAAATAACTATCATTATGAGTGATGGAAAGTACACATGTTAGTTGTGGGGAGTTTTTTTGTAACCCACAAATACCCCAAATTTTTCTGTTGACAAAAGCTTCTTCCTTGATTCTTTGGAGACATACCAGTAAACAAAGGCTCCAAAAATCTTGAAGTGCGACACATTCAGCTTTCTTCCCGAGAAAGCCTCCTCCGGTGTAATATCATGCCAAGAATCCGATGAGAACTTCAGTTCTGCAAATAAATTGTTGTATTGCATGCCTCAACCCACATACTCACCTTAATTATTGCTCCAGAGAGCCTTCACCTTCTTGTTGGTTTCTTTCTCAAACAGTGCCTTGAATTCTATGAACTTGGAGAATGTCCCATATTTCTTCCACATGAAGAGATCCAAAACTTATGTGAGAAGTCATCAATAAAAAGGAAAAAATATTTGTGTCGAGCAGTGGAGGCTATAATGAAAGGTCCACAGACCTCAAAGTGGATCCTTTCTTGGACTGCATGCACTTTGTTGTCCTGATCATGAAATTCAGATTGTATGTATTTCCCTAAGGTACATCATTTGCATACATCCTGATGCTGAAGTGCTCCTTTAGGGAGGCTAGTGGATATTTGTTGTATACTATTCGAGGTGCCATGATGTAAATGGCCAAGGCTTATGTGCTAAAGTTCACCTACATCATGGCCCTACACTTTCTCTTCCTTAGTTTTTAATGCAACACAATATTCCACATCTAACTTATACAGATTCTTCACACAAACCTTGATCTTCTTTACCTGTCTCGTGGCTATGTGTCTCAGGAATGTTTTTCCTTTGTTGAAGATCACGTCATAACCACAGTATTCGAAAACTGCAACAAAGATGATATTTTTCTTTAGGCATACAACAAACATGACATCCTTGAGCTTGATAGGGGAGCCTGACTCCCTCTGAAAGTTGACTATACCAATGCTGGTCATGTTGTACCTTCCGTCATCCCCTAGCTTGATGTATATATGGAGATCCTTCTCCTCCAAGTCACTGAAAAGTCTCTACACCTTGTCATGTGGAAAAATGTACCTGAGTCCTAGTACCACACACTACCCATCACTATGTTTGACATGCATGTGATAAGGGTAAAGTCAAGATCGAACTATGAATCCAAGGCTTCACCCACTGCTCCTCCTAAGGTCTTCTCACTTGCCTTTTTCTGTGGGCACTTCGTGGAATAGTGCTCGTATTCGTGACAATGGAAGGATTTAATTTTTGACAAACCTTTCTTCTTTCTCCCTTGGTTGGATTCTGGTTTGGTTTGAGATTTCTTCCCCTTTTCCCTTCTTTCCCTTTCCAACCAATGTAATTTTTTCTTCATCCTTGCCCTTGGATGAGGTCCCATCTCTAGTATTATGCCTTATTTCCTCTTGCACCAAATTGTACCATAAGTGTTCCCAATTTAGTAGTTTCTCCCTCCCGTTCACTTAATCTTGATAGGTATGCCAACTCTTGGGAAGGCCCAAAAGGGATATTCTTACCAAGTCATCCTTTGAAAGAGTAACACCAACTCCTACAAGCTCATCATGAACTTGTGTGAACCTCCTCAGATATTGCAGGGTAAATTTATTCTTCTACATCTTGATATTTCAAAATTTATCCTTGAGCACCAACATTTTGTGGTCACTACTATTCTAGAACAGATTTGTGAGTGCCTACCACATTCCATAAGTATTTTCTTTCCCATGGAGATCATTGACAATGTGGTCTCGTACTCCCTCCAACATTATTATCCACACCTTGGCTACAACTTTCTTCCATTGAGCAAGGTTTTGGGTGAAATTATAGTTTCCTTCCAAGGAATACTCTAGCCTCAGCCTGTTGAAGGTCCTATTTTCAGTTCTTAAGAGATCTTGCTACACCGAACCGCAAATTCGAACCTCCTGAGAAAAAAATTTGAAATTCATGCTCTAATGTGAATCCTGCTATGATAAAATGTAGAAATCATGGTGTATATTTGCAACTCATCATGAAGGTTTTTCAAAATCATAAGACACAGACCTACTCTACTACTCTAGGAAAGTTAATTCACAGTTTAGAACAAAAAATTCAGACATGCAATAAGAAATAAAATACATTCACACAATATTCTTCGTGGGGAAAGTAATCTTCTTATAACACCAATGCCTTCTTGCATCAATCTTATGAATATAGATGTATTACAATTGATTTACTCAATTGTGCACGTGAATAACCTATCCCTCTGCTCACTAAGAAGCTCAAACCCAAACTTTGTCAGTTTCTACCTCTGCTTGAGCCCCTATTTTCTTGTGAAATTCCTTGAGAAATTAGGCCCCTATTATTTAGGTTTTTTCCAAAATGGATTGCACAATTCCGAAGGTTGATCATGTGATTGCATGCAACACCTGTACGCTCAAGACTAGTCTACAACTAGTATTACACTGCCTTGGAATCTCCACCATAGCTAGGGAACTCGAATTATTTGCATGCACTAGCAATTTTGGGATGATTGATCACTTAACTAGATGATCATTGCATCTGACTGAAGTCTCACTGCACAACTAGCCTTCCACTAGTTCCTCCAACAATTAGACCTAGTTTAACTAAAAACAACTTGAGATAACTGACTTTGACTGCTACAAATTAGAAATCACACATGCTTAGCTGAAATCTAACTACTCCAACTCAAATTGATTGAGTAAAATGGGTGACATAAACCGTGTCATACAAGCTAATTGCATCCAAGTTGTCTGCTGATGTGGAAATTCAAATTTTCTCAATTTACAAGGCAAAATCAAATTGAAAATTTCTTGCCACATTTTTCAACAATCCTTCAAGTGAATCTAATCCATGTTGCCAATCTAGCACAACAATTTTCTAATAACAACAACCAACGTATATAAGTAGCATTCAAAATAAATAAAACAGTAAAAAGACACATATTAAAACACAATCGATGGAGACCCCGAAAAGTACTCCAACTATGTTACCACCCATTAACGTTCTTCGAAAGTGCCTCCTTCGGTCCTCTCACGATGCACACCTCTGTTTTCAGCCTCCATCGCCCTAAATCCCATTAGTTGTTGTCAACCTCCATCACTCTACCTCTTGAAGAAACCATCAATAGTGTAAAGATGAACCCCTAATCCTTTACCTTTTTTACTAGCACATCATATTGAAAATTTTAAGACAAAAGATTTATTTTGTCTTAAAAAATTGCCTTAAAATTCCCCTCCATGTAGTACTCTAGAATGAAATGACATACTTTAGGAAATTGGTTCACTAAATTACTACCTAAGGTAAAAGAAGGTTTTAATATGTAGAAACCTATCCTACATGGTGCATTTTGATCAACCTAATAATACATGACTAGGTGATCATTTTTTGGGTGTTAACAGATTGTTGGCCAACATAATAGTTTGAGGAGCACATCGTATGTTGGAAATATGTTGTAGCTTCACTTTCGCAAAACACTGAAGGGAAGTCATAAGGAGAGAGAGAGATCACTCAAGTAATAGGAAGGAGTGAAGTTGGAGGCGGTGAAACCTACCTGTGAGATAAAAGTTTCCTTTATTGATGAGTACAAGATCTCAATAAGGCGGTGGAGATATACCCATACCTACGAGATAACTGAGTACAAATGATAATGGTGTTCCTAACAATCTAGGTCTGAGGTACATAGTACATGATACATGATATGCTGGCATCAGTGGGGAAAAAATGATACAATGAGATAATGATCCCCATCTACATAATTTCCTCGAATACAGTGGCCAGGATTGATACAATTAAGTATGTTGATTTGAGGACATGAGACATAATTACCCCACGTTGGTGTGGTGAAGGGCTGGGGGGGAGATCACAACCAAAGAAGCCCTGATGAATAGGAGAGGTATTTAAATATCTCAATGGACCATTTTAAATAGAGGTTCATGTTGCGAGTTATGCAATCGACAGAAACAAATCCATTCAAATAAAAATAACTTCTTCTGAGGCTAGATCATAATTTTCTGACATCTAGGTATGTGAGGGGCTACTTGAAGGGACATCCCCTCATGAGGTCTAGAACATCTCACACACACCTCAGAAAATCTAGGAAAATCTGCCAAATCACTAAACCACCAAGTGTATGTTTCTTGATCGTGCGATAATGAGTTGAATTTGGGCATGCGAGAAAAAACCAAGTAAAAGGGAAATAATGATTCACTTAGGATGAAAGATGAAACCAAGGTACACCATCCTCTAGACTACTCTCCTGGAATAAATGTGCTGATGTTAACAAAATAAGGCCCACCAGAGTTTAGGTAATTATGAATCTTCAACAAAGGGACAAGGATCATAGTATTATGGCTAATAATGACTAACACCGAGGATGATAATTGGAAGATATGGGGACTCGTGGAGTTATGATTTACCTTGTCAGAGCATAACATGCAAGTTTGACCTTGTAGTGACTGACACAATTCCATAAGGGATGGTCAATTACTCAGATGGAGTATTTTCAAAGGCATATGAGGATAGATGGAGGTCAAATATAAGAAAAATGGGATGAATGTGACACATAGATGGATAATATATTGTAACAGGACTCAATGGGACTTTGAACAGACTCCATAGATGTAGGGGTGACTCATCTCTAATGATTTGAAGAAAGATGACTATATGATGCTTCCACATGGGAAAGGCCCGTAGCGCGCCATAAAAGAATGAGTAAATAGTGATTACTCGTGATAGAACTCGACTCATAATTCTAAAATTTCAAAGGAAAAGTGGTACGAGAGTACATGTGACTCATATTAAGAGATTTGATTTAATGCGCCAAAGTGAGACCTCATGGAAAAAATGGCTTTGTGGCAAAGTTTCAAATTAAAAGAAACATGGAGACCGATTGTAGAGATCGGTGAGAGAATTCCAACAGTGCTAACGGTTTGTCAAACCGAGCTACCATTTACTCCTAATGGCAAAAAAAACTAGAGTTTTTCCTACAAAAGGGCTTCTTGCCCCCAATTCCAATGAATTTGTACATTGATTTGTTGGAGAATTTAGAGAAGAGTAAGAGGTACTAAATCTTAGTGAGCTCGTAGCAGAGTCGTTGGATTTCAAATCTATGACTTAGTAGGTGGCCTTAATTGTCTAGAAATGGCCTTAATGCCTCTTGGAAGGATGGTTTCTCATGAAGAATTAAGGAAAGAAGGTTGTCCACTTAATTTATGAAAAAATGACATTATGTATGGCAAAGCTACAAGTGAAAAGATGTTTATTTTTAGAATAGACAATATTTCCTATCTCTCTCTCGTCCCAATACCAAAATCAATAAGGAATACCTTTTAAATTTAATGTCCCAAGCTACATTTTTAAGACATAGTTAGGATTCTTAAGAAAATTTCCTAAAAGGTAACACAATTCTTGTTATTGTTAGACCTATGCATTAGGGATTTCTCTAACATCCACTTTAACAAGCATCTTTCTGTGTGCTCAATATTATCAATAAAAATAACATACTTTGTGGTGTTGATGAGTAATTTCTATTAAGTTTCTGCTTTTATGGATCTTGGGGAATTCCTAAACATAAACTTCTTAGACTAAATAAGAAGCAATCGATTTGTAATATTCTTTTTTTTGTGGATATGGTTAAAGTGGACAGAATCTACCCATGGTATTTATTGTGGTAGTTGCCCATGGCATTGACCCATGGTATTTGCCTTTGTTTTTCGAGTGAAAACAATAAAATAAAGTCTCTAGAGATTCAATAAAGCATATAAAAGGGGATAGGAGCCTAACAATGTAATCATCGAGAGTTATTTATCTTTTTCTTTTGTTGAGAGCTTGTCAAGGCAAATTCTAGTTGATCCCAAGGACGAAAACTCCATGGGAGTAATTTCTCTCGTGGATCCATTGAGGATCTAAGATTGTGCTTCAACATCTTTAATTTCTCTATTGATGGGAAGCCATACATGCCAAGGAATGAGCTTTAGTGGTGCTTCTGTGGGCATGTAATTTTGTTTATATTTATTTACATAAATAAGAGGTTGCATTCTCAGATCTTTATTGTGTTCAGTGTTTTTACTACAGGAATTTTATTAGAGCACCTACATGTACCATAACTGATTAAAATTTTGATGATTGGGAAATTACAGTGGTATCAGAGCTGTGCATCTCGCCAGCCTGAGGGTTTTATTGGAAAATTCTAAATTATTTACAGGGTTATTTGGAGGTTTCATGTAGGGAACTTTGGTGGAATTTATGCTCACCCTAGCTAACATTTCCATCTTCGATGGTATTTTGTATCATCCTAGTTGGTTCTATTTTTCGGTTGATTGGAAGGAGAATTTTCTGCATTATTTTGAGATTTATTATTTTATTGCAAACAAACGAGAAAACATTACTTTGCCAAATTTTTAGATTGGACCTCGGTCTGCTTTACCATATTTATCCATTCAAGTTTACAGGGTTGAGATTGAACCCCTATCAGATTTGAGGGTCTCTTTTCAATTGTATTGCAAGGCTGTGAGATTTGTTGTAGGAAGTACTACCATCTTGACTATAATTTGATTACAGGTCTATAGAAATCCAACATGAAGAGTTCATCTCCTTCTAGTGGGTCAAACACCAAGGGTTCAAAGGCTAAATTCTAAGCACAAGTATCATATCAGATTATATCTGTTCCATTTCAAAATCAATGGTATGAATATATTTTTGTAATCTATATTGGAAAGAGGATGGATAATTTAAACCTAAGGAGGAGACCCTGCCTTTTGATGCCATTTTAAATTTCTCATAGATCTAAAGTGTCTCCTTGAAATAATTGTGGATTGATTTCACTGGAGGTAAAAGAGGTCAAATTGCAAAGGTTGGAAGGTTGAGTTTCTAAACTTTATCCCAAGGAAGAATATAAATTGTTTAATCAAGCTCATCCTAGGATTGAGGTTGAACTCATAGCCAAATTTGGAGATTGATCACTTGGAGGCCACATTTCTTTTCCAAGGACTGAGGGTTTCAGGGGTCCTTGCTCCATGCATTTTCCAGATTCTTTCTCTTGTAGTGTTTTCTTCTCAAAGATGTACGAAAAGAACCCACTTAAGAATGTGGATGATAAACAATATCAATAATATAAATGGCTACTAAAAATTGTAGATCTACAACAAATGATAGAAACAAAACCTGCGAAAGTCCTAATCTATGCCACAATCATAGTTTTTTTTTTTTTTTTTTTTTTTTTTTTTTTTTTACCGTGTGGTTCACGGGGCACCGAAGGTGGGCCGCTACGTCCACGTAGAGAAGCACGGCCATCAGGCCTAACCCCGAGGGCGTCGAGGAGATTTGACCCCGTGACCTCCCAAACCGGGAGAGTACTATCAACGGGAACTCGACCATTTGAGCTATCCCTCGGGGCTATGCCACAATCATAGTTAAATAACAAAAAAAAGAGCATTAATAACTCAAATAATCCAATGGAAACTATATATACAAGGAATAGATTTTATTATTACACCTATGAAGGGAACAAATAAATGTTACTTGTCCCCCTCTACGGGATGGGTTCTTGGCTATCCTCAAACGTCTTCATCTTCTTTAGAGTCTCTCTCCTCTATAATGTGAAAACCCAACAAGTAAAATGTTTGAGCATAATGGGAACTCAAATGGCAAAGAAGTGGAGTGCATCAATGAAAATAATCAGAGTTACAGTAGTGAGTGCAACAATGAAAATATTCAAAAGTGAATAATGAATGGAAAACCCTTCTATTTATAACAAAATATTGAGTTATCCTCGAAAAATGAGCAGTGATAAAAAATTATTAACCCCATTCTTGGAATAACCACTTGGAATATTTTATTGTATTTGGTTATGAGGGCAAAAATATTTAAACTTTTGTTTAGAAATAATAAATAAATAAATGATTCATTTATCATCTCAACAAATTGGTTAAGGAATAATAAAGAAATAATGATTTATTTAATTATTCCCAAGGGATTTTTCAAATTTGACAAGGAATAATAATTGAACAATGGTTTAATTATTTATTCCTAGAAGAAAATCAAATAAATAGTGATTTATTTAATTATTTTGCATGAGTTTAATTATAAATTACTTAAAAAAGGTGGTTTATTAAGTAATTTTTCACAGTGAAAGAAATTTTACTATTGTAAAATTTGCTTTACATGGTGTAGTTCGATCCATCTAGTAAATTAGGCTAGATGATCAATATTTTGGTGATAACATATTTCTCCCCAATGTACGAGTGTTAGGAGGAAAACATATGACCGAACTGTGTTGTAAAGACACAATCACTAGACAACAAAGTGGAGTGAGAGAGAGAGAGAGAGAGACCAATACAACTAAAGTAGGAGCATAGGGACAGAGGGGGCAAGAACAATGCAAGTCACCTTTTATGTTGTGGTACCAGACCTCAATGAGGCGGGGGAGGCATACATATATGCGCCGAGATAACTTAGTACAAAAATAATGGTGTGCTGAGAAACATCAAACTGAGCAATGAAGTACATGCCGAATGGTACATGACATGTTGGCATAAGTGAGTCAGAAAATAATACAATGTGTCCCATATATATAATGCACCTGGAAAAATATGAGCCAAGATTGAATATAATATGAACTGATTACATGAGATATAATGGCCCTTCCCTCAAAAAATGGGTTCGAGGGAGGGTAGAACAACTGAAGAAGCCCTGTTGAACAAGGAAGGGATCTGCAAAACTAAATGGATCATCTGAAGGAGATGTGCATGCTATGAACACTGTGATTGGTAGGAACCGAACCCATTGTATTTGTGGAACTACATCTAAGGCTGTAGCATAATAGGAATGCATCTGAGCATGTGGGGGGCTACCTAAAGGGCCACCCCCTCATGAGGTCTTAAACATCTCAAGCACACCTAGGAACCACTGGTATAATCTACTGCATCACTGGACCATCGAGTGTATGGATCATGAACATGAAACAACCAAGTCAAAGGGAAATAATGAGTCCCTCTACTCGATCCAAAGTACTGAACAAGAATGGAAGCTGGAACCAAGATACACCACCCTCTAGGTCGTTCTTATGGAATAAATGAGCATATGTCGACAGAATAGGGCCCACAATAGGTGAGGCAGTGAGGATCCTCAACTAAGTTATGAGGGAAAATAGTAATGTGACTAATGGACTGACACCAGGTATAATGGAAAATGAGGGATTGAGGGACAAATAAATGACTTCCCTTGTCAGAGCATAAAGTGCATGGTTGAGCTAGCAGCGACTGACTCAACCCCAGATCGGATGCGGATAGTATGACTGGAAGCCAAAATGGGCAAGACAAGATGAATGGTATCAAAATATGGATGGAATACTGTGATATGATATAATGGGATACAAAATAGACTCCATGGATGCAAGGGTGACTCATCGCGGATGCTCTGAACAAGGGTGACTCGATGACGCTGCCACACAGAATAGGCCCGCCACGGACCTTGAAAAAATGAGTAAATGATGGTTACACATGATGAAAATTGACACGTGAGATGACAAGCTCTAAGGGAAGGTGGTCCAAAAATTACAAGCGTCACATATGAAGAAATCCGATTTTGAGAGGTGACGAAGTGACCCTTCTTGGAAAAATGGCTTTCTAGTGAAGTTTCAAATCATCCAAAACTGAGAAAGACTCATTATAGTACTCGATGAGAGATTTCCAATGATTTTGATGGTTCGTCACGCTGAGCTACCATTTGGTCAAAGTGGGCGACATAAAAATTGTGGATTTTTCTATGAAAGGACATTTTCTCTCTAATTGGAATTCATTTCTTAAGTGAGTTGTGGTAAATTTGGAGAGGAGGGAAAGGCCCTAAATCTTGTGGATATCATAGCAGACAAACTGACCATCAGAATGAGGATCTGTGACTTTCAAGTAGGTGGCCTTACTCATCTCTTCAATTGCAGTTATTTATTTCGTGATTTTTGGCAACCGACAGCTCCCTGGGAGACCCTTGCTCCTCTTCACAGTCTAATCACACTTTTTGTCCCTAGAAGTGCAATTTGGATTACAGGAAATAGTTGAAAACATGCGAGCTCACACTTTCTGGGCATAAAACTGCGATTTGGGGCTGAAAATAGGGGTGGTTTGCTCGCTTGGTGGGGGTTGTAGGTTGATTAGTGTAGACCAGTGTTTTCTTCTCTCAACTGATAAGACATGTGGTGTTTTGTAGGCATGGCAGAGCTAAAAATCAACTGGTGTGAGTGAGACTTGGATACCCTCCGATCTGAGATTCAAATGGATTAGGGGGTTCGAGGGCATTGGCTTGCTATGGGGTTCTCAAGTTGGTAGAGAACCCATTGATGAGGGTAGGTGAGCGATTGCTACTGAGAATTGTGAGCTATTGGGATCCAGACCATGAGGTATTTGTCATGTAGGGGCACAATATTGAGCTCACATTACAGGATATTTATTTCTTCACCATACTCCTGATCCAGGTGGATATTGGTGGCCACCTGCCAAGTCCACCTGGACCCCCACCATTGTCTTTCTCAGCATTTTCAGTTTCCTTAATTGTAGCACAACTTACTATTTTTAGCAGTTTTTCGAGTCCTGAACTTCCGGAGCTGTTTTGAGGCCCTAAACGACGTTTTTTGGGGAATCCGGAGGCAACATGGGTCCATTGCCCATTCCAACAATGATAGTGCTCGGATAGATCTTTCTAACGAGCTATTGTACGCGTCAAACGGAGATCATATGCCAAAGTTACAACCCCGGAAGTTGATGTACCAATTTACCCCAAACGGGGCCCACATTTTGGCGTTTCATCTCCTAGGGTTAGGTTTTGGAATGTTAAGGGTTTTCCATTGTTTCTCAACAATAAATAGGCCTTCCAGCCTCATTGTAACACAGTTCAGAGGCATGTATCCATCACATCTCTTCTCAGAGATAAGCTACCATCGCCCTAGCTGATTTATTTCCATTTCTGATTGTAAGCATATTTCAGTATTTTTCCATTAATGAAATGAAGTATTATTTCCGCTGCATCTTTGTGTATATGGTTATCTCTGTAATTTGTTGCATTCCTGTTTAAATCCGGATCAGTGGTATCAAAGCGGTCTGCTTTTTCTCTGTTTTTCTTTGCACGTCCCCAACAAGGTTGGGATATAAGGAGTTAGGGCTTGAACTGGTTGAACCTTTGCAAGACCAGCCCCGCAAATCCCGACGGCCTCCCATGGCGGACGAGAAGAAAGACGAGGGGGCAGGAGATACCATCAAAATCTTGCTCGAAGAAGCCCTCGAGCGACAACGGAACGCGATGATGGACAACTTTGCCCAGATCCTTCAGCGGTTACCCAGAAGCGGCGCATCGGCTTCCAGCAGCTACTCTGGAAACACCACATCCTTTAAGGTACAAGTTAATTTTGAAATCCCCATATTCGAGGGTCAGATAGACGCAGATGCCGTAGATAAATGGTTAAATCTGCTAGAGGGTTATTTTTCTGTTCATGAATTTTCGAGTCGGGAAAAGATTGTTTTTGCTCTTCTCAAAGCAGCCCCCCACGTCAAGGACTGGTGGGAAACCTACTGCGAGCAGAAGGATGAAAGTACTGGCTCCCTATTTTCAGCCGCACCCACTTGGGATTCGTTCCGGGATGCCATCAAGGAGCAATACTACCCTGTCGGAAGCTATGAGGATGAATACATAAAGTGGACCACGCTGCGGCAGGGAAGGGACCAAGACGTGCCAGAGTTCACAAATCTTTTCCCTACCCTTCGCACAAAGTTGGGTATCAAGGATTTGGAGCAACATTTGATACTCAAATACCGTGGCTGCCTGCACAAGTACATCCAGGAAGAAATACAATTCCTAAACATCCCCTCGCTCGGCGCAGCATACCGATATGCCGTCAAGGTCGAGCAGAAGTTTAAACAAAAGAAGCGAGACTTTGGATCTGCGAATCCAAAGCAGGGGAAAGGTGCCCCTAAACCACAAAACAAAGGACAAAGCCAAGGCGGGACAGCCCAAGACAACCAGCCAAAGCTGCAAGCAAAGAACAGCGCCGCGAAGCCGAGAAAGGACACTGGAAAATGGTGCGAGTTCCATAAGAGCTCCACTCACAACACAAGTGAGTGTCGGGCCAAGCAGTCACTGGTGGTTGAGCTAAAGGTTTTAGAATCAGATGCATGCTCCGACTCTGAGTCAGAACCCGATAAGGGGTATGAAAAAGGGAAGCAGATCATTGATGCGGATCCCAGCGCCACTGTTGCTACTGCAAAGATCCAGAAAAATGAACCCGAAGATCCAGAGGAGGAGGAGCGTCTCTTCCACTCCCAGATGTGGGTAAAGGGCTCCCCGATAAAGTTCATTGTTGATAGCGGTAGTCAAAAGAACCTCATTTCGGCAGAGGTCGTGAAGCGGTTGGGCTTACCGACCACAGCACATCCACAACCATACACCATTGGGTGGCTTCACCAAGGACGAGATCTTCGTGTGAGCCAGCAGTGTCGCCTTCCATACAACATCAAGCCCTTCACGGATGAGGTATTGTGTGACATTGCTCCCCTTGAAGTTTGTGATGTATTACTAGGACAACGATACTTGTGGAAGCGACATGCTGTGTATGAATCAAGGCCCCGTGCTGTTATTATTACATTGGGAAATAAGTTGTTCAGGATACCAGAGGTAGCACCACCTGCCGCCATCTCTTTGATTACTGCGAAATAATGCAGTAAGATCATTTCCAAAACCAGGAAATTTGTTTTCCTAATGATACGCCCTCAAGGAAAGAAGAAGACAGTGGCCGCGGCCTCCAAACGGGGTCCCTCTGCACGAAAACTACAGATGGACAAGGTTGTGGAGGAGTACGAGGGCATCTTCACCTCCCCGACAGGGGTTCCTCTGCACTGTCAAGTCAAGCACTCCATCGATCTGACCCCAGGTGTGCCGCTACCCAATGGACCAATTTATCAACGCTCCGTTCTGGAGAACGATGAAATCAAGAGGCAGATTTAGGAGCTCCTGCAGAAAGGTCACATCCGTCCGAGTTCATCGCCCTGTGGGAGCCCGATCGTGTTGGTAAAAAAGAAGGATGGGACGTGGAGACTCTGTATTGACTATCGGGCGCTGAACAAGATCACTGTCCGTAATAGGTACCCGATCCCACGGATTGACGACGTCCTAGACCAACTGAAGGGGGCGAAATATTTCAGCAAGATCGATCTGAAGTCAGGATATCACCAGGTACCAATCGAACCCTCCGATGTGTGGAAGACTGCCTTCAAATCCAAGGAGGGCCTCTTCGAATGGTTGGTCATGCCGTTCGGATTGATGAATGCTCCTACAACCTTTATGAGGCTAATGGATGACATCTTGCGGCCACTCACCGACTCCTTTGTAGTAGTATACTTGGATGACATTCTGATCTTCAGCCAGAGTTGGGAAGAGCACCTCCACCACATCCGACAGGTTCTCCAAACACCGTGGCAACACAAGCTATGTGCCAATTTGGAGAAATGCATTTTTGGCATGACCCAGTTTCAATATCTGGGATACATCATTGATGAACAGGGGGTGCATGTCGATCCAGCCAAGATCCAAGTCATTCGGGATTGGCCCTCTCCAACCACTCTAACAGAGCTCCGCAGCTTTCTAGGTCTTACCAACTTCTACCGCAGGTTTTTGTTGGGGTTTTCTCATATTTCTTGGCCCTTGAGTCAAGTCACCAAGGGCGGGGCGAAAGCAAAATTCTTTTGGTCTGAATCTCAACAGAAGGCATTGAGGGAGTTGAAGGATCACCTCTGCACGGCACCAGTGCTCGCGTTACCAGATTTAAAACAACCATTTGAGGTCAAGACAGATGCCTCTGACTATGCTATTGGGGCAGTCCTTACTCAACATGGACATCCAGTGGCATATCACAGTGAAACACTTTCAGACACAGTCCGGAAGTACCCCACTTATGATAAAGAGATGTATTCCATTGTACAGGCCTACCGACAATGGAAGCATTACATTTTGGGGAAGGAAACGGTCATCCACACAGACCATCGACCTCTGCAGTTCATACAGACCCAAGGGAAATTGCAAAATGATCGCCATCAGAAGTGGTCTACATACCTACAACAGTTTCACTTGAATATCAAGTATAAAAAGGGCAGCACCAATAATGTTGCAGATTGCCTCAGTCGACCACCGATCATGGTGCTAACCACCGTGCTCAACTCTTGTGGGCACGAGACTTCTGATTGGCCACTTCTCTACAAAAGCGACCCAGAATTCGGCCACACATACCAGACACTCTTGGAGGGTAGGCATGTTGCAGATTTTCACCTCCAGGATGCCTTATTATGCCACCTCGGTCACCTTTGTGTTCCTTCAAGCGAGCGTGCCAAGATGATTTGGGAAGCACACTACAGTCGGGCTACTGGGCATTTCGGGGTCGAGAAAACAGTGGCAGTACTGCAAAATTATTTCTATTGGCCGAATCTTCGACG
Source organism: Pinus tabuliformis (assembly GCA_031772625.1). NCBI lineage: Eukaryota > Viridiplantae > Streptophyta > Pinopsida > Pinales > Pinaceae > Pinus > Pinus tabuliformis. The sequence goes on from CM062806.1 coordinate 365,793,133, forward strand.
GGATGTTGGGAAGTACATCCGATCATGTACTGCCTGTGCCATTGCCAAACCGGCCATTAAGAAGCACGGCCTCTATACCCCGTTGCCTACCCCTAGTCGACAGTGGGAATCCATCTCCATGGATTACATGTCACGCCTTCCTTCCACTAAGCATGGAAATGACTGTGTTTTATTGGTCGTCGACAGGTTCTCGAAGATGGCCATTATGATGGCCTGCAAGAAGAATATCACAGCAGAAGCCACTGCTAAACTCTTCTTTGAACGAGTGTGGGTGCACTTTGGGATCCCACAGTTTATCATCTCAGATCGGGACAGTCAGTTTCTCAGCACATTTTGGTCCAGTCTCTGGTCAATGCTAGACACCAAACTCACGAAGTCCATAGCCTTCCATCCTCAAACTGATGGCCAGACAGAGGTTGTCAATAGGATGATTGTGCACATTCTGCGCATGTATAACTCAAAGCATCCATGCACATGGGACGAGAGCCTCCCCTATGTTCAGCACAACTACAACCGAGCTCTTCACAGCTCCACTGGCCATAGCCCTTTTCAGGTGGGTTTGGGATTCCAGCCACTATGCCCCATTGATGTGGCCATGCCACTTGCAGCTACTCACATGAATTCAGCTCATGTCCAGTCCGAAACAGATAAGGCCACCAGCTTCATTGAGAGCATCCAACATATTCGCCAGCAGGTCCATGACATTCTTGAGAAATCAAATGCCAAGTACAAGCAGCGACATGATCAACATCGGGTGCCACACAAGTTTCATGTGGGCGACAAAGTCTGGTTGCATTTGCAAAAGGAACGCCTTACTGGAGCCTATCGAAAATTGATACCACTCCGATATGGTCCTTACACCATTACTAAGGCTATGGGAGACAATGCATTTGAGCTCAGCATTCCCCCATTCCTTGGCCTGCACCCAGTGTTCAATGTGGACCGCCTTCGGCCATACTTTCCACCATTGCTAGACACATCCGACATTGCAGAACAGCTCAAACCCACAGAATTAAATCCAGATTGCATGAAACAAGCTGCAACTGATCGGATCATGGACACACAGATCAAGAACACTTGCCAATAGAATATCCAACTGTATCGAGTTGTCAAAGTAGGCCAACTCCTTCAGCAGGGCAAGTGGCTCACCAGGGAACAAGTTCAGCAGAAGTTTCCTCATCTCATGGAGGAGCTCAACGCAATGGGGACCATTGCTTCCTAAGGGGGGAGGAATGATCCAGGTGGATATTGGTGGCCACCTGCCAAGTCCACCTGGACCCCCACCATTGTCTTTCTCAGCATTTTCAGTTTCCTTGATTGTAGCACAACTTACTATTTTTAGCAGTTTTTCGGGTCCTGAACTTCCAGAGCCGTTTTGAGGCCCTAAACGACGTTTTTTGGGGAATCCAGGGGCAACATGGGTCCATGGAATGGACCATGTTGCTTGTTCCAACAATGATAGTGCTCGGATAGATCTTTCTAACGAGCTATTGTACGCGTCAAACGGAGATCATATGCCAAAGTTACAACCCCGGGAAGTTGATGTACCAATTTACCCCAAACGGGGCCCACATTTTGGCGTTTCATCTCCTAGGGTTAGGTTTTGGAATGTTAAGGGTTTTCCATTGTTTCTCAACAATAAATATGCCTTCGAGCCTCATTGTCACACAGTCCAGAGGCATGTAGCCATCACATCTCTTCTCAGAGATAAGCTACCATCGCCCTAGCTGATTTATTTCCATTTTTGATTGTAAGCATATTTCAGTATTTTTCCATTAATGAAATGAAGTATTATTTCCGCTGCATCTTTGTGTATATGGTTATCTCTGTAATTTGTTGCATTCCTGTTTAAATCCGGATCAACTCCCTCCCCTCAGAGTGGTGGGGGACATCCATCTGGTGTTTCCTTATGGGAGGAACATTATAGAGTTTGTGGAGCGCCTTTGTCCACAAGATGTGCATGTGAAGGGCATGACTATCCCGATTGGTGATTTAGACCGGCTAGAGACATAGGTTGTTTCTGCATCTATGATACGGGTCTTGGGCAGCCATGCATTCCACCACATCTCTAGGGGGCAGATGATGCTAGTTGAGAGTGTTTTGGCTAGGACCTACTATGGGTGGGTCGAGATGATGCTGTCGTCGGTGAAATGGTAGTTAACTCTATGCAGGTGAGCCATGACTATGCTTTTGGTACAGTACTGTGCGCATTCTTCTCTGAGAAGATACCCACCATCCTTTCTCATGTATAGATCCGATATAGGGGCCCACATGAGCCCAGGATCTGCCACTAGGGCGACTACTACGGAGAGGAGAACGGGGAGTTGGACAAGTTTCCCAACCCATGTTTTTTGCACATTAGGATCAGATGCCCCTCTAGATTGACGATTATCCTTATAGCGGGGATGAACTATCAGGGAGACCATGACTTGCCACTTTCGCTCAAGCAAGCATGGGGACCAAACGGTAGTTGTTAAGTTGTTATTTTTATGGTACATTTCATATTTTTATCACATGTATATGGTAATAATTGTAAAATATGTGGTATGCAGACATAGCACCAGTAAAACCGGCAAGAAATGTAGGACGAGCCGCAGTGCTTGTGGCTGCAGATTGGGGAACATCGTCAGCTTGTCAGGGTCCAGAGGATAGTGTGTTACTCGTTTATATACACCATAGATGTGGGGTACTCTTGACCAGAGTTTCTGAGCGCGGATGGCATGAGCTAGATGATCGATACATATGAGTGTAATAGCCTTCCCTTAGAGTGGCGAGGTATTATGCAGTGCATGGCGATGGCTGGTCATGCAGTACGTGATCTATGTGCAGGTAGGGTAGAGCCTTTGGTGCGTGATCCTTCGGATAGTGACTAGATATGGGGACATGTGGGTCCCTTTGATTTTTATTTTTGTAACATGTTATGGGCATGTCGGTTGTATTTAGAGCTATGGGCTTCCAACACTTATATGATACATAATATGCTTATGCATTTTTATATGACGTTGATGGTTCGCCATATGTTTTGTTTATGGTTTTCTTCTGTGGTATACATGTGATAAATGCCAATCTAGAATTTTATTTGTAATGGTATCTACATAGTTATTTTGGGCTCTAGGAACTTGACTAAAAGTAATGGTTTCAAATTCACATACCAACAACTTAACACACATATATTTTCTAAATATGACTTGGTTATGCACATGATACACACCATTCAATTACATGACAAATATCAAGGGATATAAATGAACATGAATATGAACGATGCAATGAGAAATGGGATCTACTAACAAACCTATCATTGCATCATATTCGTCCTAGTTATTGGTGGCAGATCCAATGCACACGTCTTTCAAAAGGATTAATGTATGCAAGGGGGTAAAAGTGGCCCAGGCTATTGAGGCTATATTCCTAGAGAAGTGACTTTTACCATCAACATGACCAATATATGGTGTGGATGATGGATCCATCTGAAAGGTAGAAAAGATGATAGATGAGATGATGCATCCGACCTAACTTCATGACAGAAATAAAGACATGCAAATCAAAGAGATAAGCTATGAGGAAAATTTCTTTAGGTAGATTGCATTGGGATTATTAGGAAGGAAATGGCCTTTAGAATCCTCCAAAAAATATTCCCCCTTACCTAAGTGCAAGGGTAATTAGGGGTAGACATAGCTTCCTTGATGTCCTCATCAAAATGGAAGATGAGCGGACAAGAGGAATACTGATTACATCATGCGGCGCAGTACTTAGTGCATCAACCTAAGAAAGAAGGTTCACATAGACATCATATGGAATGGTAGACAACAATATAGTAGATGAAGGATCTATGCATGTTGAGACCTGGGATTCTGTCGAAAGAGGTTGAATAGAAGCACGCTCAGAAACCTCAAAAAGGATTGCCTATGAGGAACTCAAGGATGACGACAGGTAAAGGATATGGCCCATGGTGTCCATCATCTCGACATCTGGGGAAGGGACCATGATGGTGTGACCAGATTCCCCCTATTATGGTTTACTATTGGTACAAAAATCCACAGGAAGAGGAGAGGGTGATCCATTATGAGTGGTCTCGTATTCGCGAAGTGCCTTAAGGAAATAAAAAAATTCGTTGAGATGAGGGCAACAATGGGAGTAGTCACCATGATGATCACACATGGCACAAGGGTGATTTTTGCGTAACGTTATGAGTTTCTTTGGTGGACCCAGTAAGTTAACATGGACTTTAGGGATATTTGACTCAGGGAATGTTTCATGAACCAAAGGTTTGAGATGAGGAAGCTTGGGACAATTATTGGTTACGCACCCCACAACTTTACACAAAGAGCATGGAGGTGATGACTTTTAGGCCTTGGGGACTGGAGGAGGTTGGGGAGCCTTGTCCTTAGGTTCTTTCCTCTTAGCTTTTCCCCCCTGTCTAGATGTTTTCGCAATAGGAGTGGGTTTATCTTAAGGTTGTGATGGAACTAAAGTAGTGTTAAAGGCCGTAGAAACTAGTTGAACCAGGGTTAAAGCACGATAAGGTCTTAGCTGACCAGGAAGAATTCTTGCAAGGGGATCTATGTACCATACGGGGATCCCTAAAGTCATGTTAGGAAGGACCAATGAAGCCATGATAGGGACATAAAATATTACGGGAGGAGGAAATAAGAAAGTTATCTGGCTTGTAATGTAATGTCCCGGCGAAACAACAACTGGATGGTTGAGACCTCGAGGAATAGTTCCTGGAGGAATAGGTCCTCGGGGGTGGATCTAGGTGGCTCAGTTGGTATGGTAACCACATGGTTCAGAGGAGCTCGTTGTGGAGCGAATATAACAGACTACTTGAGGACAACCTGTGACGCTAAAAGATTTAGGCTCTAATATGAGAGGGGGAGGACCATGGAAAGAACCCAACAGTGAGGAATCTTTATAGAATCTCGGTGAAACACTAGTGAGAGGAGTTGAAGACTTCTTATCTAACACTGATGAGATAATGGACTCGGGGGACATCATGGATGCCGGCTCGTAGTAAGTCAACTGATCTATGGTAATGATCTTCCCTTCATGGGGGAAGGACATCTTGTGGAAAATCATAGATGTGATAGCTGACATGGCATATGTGTAACTATGACCCCAGAGAATGTTGTAATCTAAAGGGGCATCAATAACCTCAATATCTACATGGACAGTCTTGCCCACAAGGGTCACTGGATAGTTGGGTTAATGCTAAGAGGCTAGGAGGAGTGTCTGTCCCAAGCGTGCAAAGTGATGGTGGAGGGGGAAAACTCAGGTGACTAAAGTTTTTTCCAAATGGTAGCGGACATCACAAAGGTCGATGCACCATCGTTAGTAATGCATCAGGAGATGATGACATTATGCACTTGGACTAGTACCTAGAAAGAAACAGAGCAAGGCAATGGGGGATGTTCTGATGTATCAATTGGGAAGACAATCAAATGATTGCCAGAAGGATCTACTATGCCCAAAGAAGTTATTAGAGCTTTCTTTTGAGATGGGCATGACTGGAGTACATCCAGCGTCGACATGGCGACAGGTGATTATGTCAAGTCATCTACTATATTGTATGTATGGGAAACTCGGTTAGAAGCCGTGTTATGGCATAATGGTCCCCTTGGGATCTTGGGAATTGCCTCAGCTTTAGGTTGAGGGATCTGTAATGGAACATTTGATGTCGTAAGAGGCTCAGTAGAAGCTTTGGCTTTGGACTGAGTGGTGGACGAAGTTGATGGCTTATCATATTGACGCGATCGAGTTTGCAATTTGATATCGAAAGGATTACCCTCATTAGAGCTCATCATGACGATCTGGGAGTCACCAGGACTAGAAGGTTGGGGAGGGTGGGTTGCGTGACCTGCATGAAGCTAAGAAGAAAAAATCCTTGTTGAGGGAAAGGATTTGTAAGCATTGTCAGTTGAGATGGTGTAGGATTCTGAGCCAATTGTTGGCCTCTAGAAGCTGCTTGAGCTTCCCACATTTGGCGCATTTGGGGTAGGATAGGATACTCATGTGTATAATGGCCATGTACACCACAACATGCACAAGGCTTGTTCATACAAATAGCCTTGTTTTGCTTGGGTTGGCTTCCCTGTTGCTGGTTGTTGGTGTTAGGCTAGTTCCCCTAGGGTTCATTATGTTGATTACCTTGATTAGCCTGGTTACCCTTGTTACCATTGTTACCCTTCCCCTTATTATTTTTCTTCAAATTTTGGGGATTTGTTTCACTCTGTTATGCAAACACCTGACCCTAAGGGGGCAGTATCTACAGGGGCTAAGGATGCATGGGAGGCTGCAGTGTTAATGCTTGAGGGGCTGGAGTGCTCCACTGTTCATAAGGAGGAGCAATAGTTTGGTAGATAGGTTGGGGCCCTAAAAATATGTTACTAGCAGAAGGGGCATAAGTGTTGGAGGAACTGGTGCCCCCTTGTGGATGGCCATAACTTTGCTGAGTATATGGGGAAGGATGAAAGGTTTCCAATGATACTGTCGGCAACATGAGATTCCCCCGGTGCACTGGAACCTCTAGCACAGGGAAGGTTTGGAATGACGGTATAGACAGAACCAGATTGCATATAAATCAGGTCATATCTCAGAGCGGTTTGGAGAGCATCTTCCTCAATCTGACGAAAATGGGATGACATCTTTTCCAATGGGTGCTAAAAGGCTCCTGAGAAACCAATCTAGATAGACACAGTCTTAGAAGTGTGGGGCATGACATGTGCTCATCATTCTACGCCACTCTTGAACATGGTCAAAAAGGCGAGTGGAAGAGGACTGACGAATTGAGGTCAATATCTTTTTCATCAATGTCGTATGAAAGAGGTAGCTAGAAATATGAGAGGAACAATTTAGCAAGTGTCATGACAATGGAATGAAATGTGGCAGGCTCATCTACATACCATTTTGTAACGTCTCTAGTGAGCATGCGTTGGAACAACCGAAAATGAATGAAGTCATCAGTAATGGAGTTGGATGAACACCACATTTGGAAGGAGCGAACATGATCAGTAGGATCCTTTGCAGAATTACCCTCAAACTTTGGGATATTTGAGGGAAGCTTAGTCGGCATAACATGCCAACCAGCATTGTGGTGTATTGGGTTGTTCATCAACTAGCTAAAATCCAAGAGACTTAAGCTAGCCATAAAAGGGAGTATGGGAATTTTTTGAACGGTTCATGAGATTTCTCTCTAGATATGATCACGAGGGTAGAACTGGAGCCAACACCAGGTTAGGTTCCTACACCAGCTGTGGGTCCAAACATGGTGACAATATGTGGTGAAGGAGGCTCAGAATCAGATGAACCAGGAGAAGAGTCGGTATGGGGACTCAAAGGGCTATGAACTTGAACCCAGCGGGGAGGAGTAATATGCCCGAGTGGAAAATGGGGATGAAGCTATAAGAGTCTCTGTGACAAGTGCCTTGGTGGCGAAATGGTGGTAAGACACATGTGACATGAAAATGGTGAAGGGAGATCAACAATATGACTTTGTCTCGATGAGGGGAGATAAATTTATTATGTGCAGTCTTGGCTTCGAGGTGTAAACAACCCGCCCTTCGCTTAAGGTATGCTTGTGTGTGCAAGTGTATTTATTGATTAAGCCCAGATCACATTTGTAAAAGAGAAAAAAGATTGTTGAAAATAAACTAATATTAACAACAGTAAATGAACAACAAAACCATTAACTAAACCCCACCCAAACTGAATTTGCAAACATTGTCCTGGGTGGTTGTGAAACCCACTGAAAACACACTAAAAAGTTCAAGGGATCTAACTGTCAGTGTGACTTAGATGAAATGACACTAGGCTACTGGAAAGTGGTGCAGCAACAACAAAAAACTAGAGAGGAAGATTGGTACAAAAAGATAGGAAGATTGGTGTAAATCATAGGGCAACCGATGGGACCCTAAGGCCAATGACCAAACAAGGTTTAATATGAAACCATGGATGGAAACAACCTATCTTTGGAGATCTAAAAGAAAAGGGTACAGATCTGGAAAATTTGGCTAAAAGTGTTGGAGAAACTCGGACTTCTTACCCAGCTAAACTCCTCCTATAAAGTTGGAAGCATACTCGAAGCCCTAAGGAGATAAATTCCACTTTGATGAGTAAATCAGAGTAGATCAAGGCCTAATCAGGATGAAACAAAGGTCAAACAACCCAACACAGAGCTCTCGACAAAACCCAGAAACGGATCTGATAAAAACCCAGAAACCCTAAAATCACAGGTACTAACCTATTTTCAGGGGGGATCGCAATTTTTGGGGTGAAATATGCACTCTAGACTCAAGATCACACTTTTTGGGCTAAAAAGTGTGATTTTCGATCCTTGGTTCCTGGTCGGAAAATCTCAAAAAAAACTACTGTCTCTGTCGCAGCTCGTTCCTGTGACCTGTGGAAAAGACCAGAAAACTTGCAGAAGTTAGAAATTTGACATATCTAGGCTTAGAAAGCTAGTAAATAAAATTGAGAGTCTGAAAAATAAGAAACCTTAACCTGAAAACTGAAGGTCACCGTTTTTGGATCTGAAGTAAAAAACCAATGGATTTGCCAACTTTGTTGTAGTGTTTTTGTCTCAAAGATGTACGAAAAGAACCCACTTAAGACTGCGGATGACAAACAGTCTGAACAATATAAATGGCTACTAAGCATTGTATATTTGCAGCAAATGATAGAAAAAAACCTAGCAAAGTCCTGACTTATGACACAATCATAGTTAAACAACAAAAAGAAACAATAATAACTCCAATCATCCAATGGAAACCAGATATACAAAGAATATATTTTATTATAACACCTGTGAAGGGAACAAATAAATTTTGCCAATCCCCCTCTATGGGATGGGTTCTTGTCTATCCTAAAATGTCTTCAGCTTGTGTAGAGTCTCTCTCCTCCATAATGTGAAAACCCAACAAATAAAATGTTTGAGCTTAATGGAACTCAAATGGCAGAGAAATGGTGTGCGGCAATGAAAATAATAAGAGTTACAGCAATGAGTGCAACAACAAAAATAATCGAAAGTGAATAATGGATGGAAAATCCTTCTATTTATAACAAAATATTGATTTATCCTCTAATAATGAACAATAATAAAATATTATTAACCCCATTCTTGGAATAACAACTTGGAATATTTTATTATATTTGGTTAGGAGGGAAAACCTATTTAAACTTTTATTTAGAAATAATAAATAAATAAATGATTTATTTATCATCTCAAGAAATTGGTTAAGGAATAATAAATAAATAATGATTCATTTAATTATTCCTAAGGGATTTAGTCAAATTTGACAAGGAATAATAATTAATTAGTGATTAATTAATTATTCCTAGAGAAAAATAAGATAATTAATAATCTATCTTTTGATTTTTCATAATTGGGTCAAATATGGCAAGGAATAGTAATTGAACAATGGTTTAATTAATTATTCCTAGAAGAAAATAAAATAAATAGTGATTTATTTAATTACTCTTCATGGGTTTAAATATAAATTACTTAACAAAGGTGGTTTATTAAGTAATTTCTCACAATGAAAGAAATTTTACTATGGTGAAATTGACTTTACATGGTGTACTTTGATCCATCTAGTAAATTAGGCTAGATGATCAATTTTTGGTGATAACACATTCATCAAAGGGGACCGAGTTAAACAGGGAGAGAGGGCGGAATATTTTTTCTTTAGCAAGTGAATCTGAGGGCCATTTAGGATAGAACAAATAGCCATAGGCATAGATTGTATCAAAACACTCTACCGACATTCCTGAGCTATGGATTAGGTCAACAATGGTCTGATCCACCCTTTCACCTTCCAGGAGGCACCTCACCACGAAAGGGAGTATTCAAATCACTAGAGCAAGGAGGTCGGCCAAAAATCGCGTAGACCCATCGAGTCAATCACATGGGACTATACCACTGACAGAAGGGAATTCAACGCACTCATAACCAAACAATCGCATTGCTGATTTGAAGGGTGATGTTTCTTAGTAGCAATCGAGGTCGTTAGATTGGTTTTAGCCTCTTATTCGTTTCAATGGAAGGCGAAAGGGAGTATGAGTGTTACATGCTGATTAGTTGATATAGCCTGAGCATTGGTCACACCAAAACACTATCACAACAATTGTCTGAGCAGAAAAAGGAGTTGAGAATCCCCATATCTGTTCCAGGTGAAAGGAAGTGGACATACGTTGGGCATTGCACTGTCACCACAACCCTCTAAGCGCAGGAAGGAGCTGAGCAAGTTTCATAGGCTTCGGTTCTGGCATTGACCTTCGATTCATATTGTGAGCCAAAGTTGTCATCACTCTTAATAGGAGAGACAAGATTATTTTTATCGTAGTGTTGGTCAAGGAGCCAACCATGGTCCTCTTCAGGTGCATGCCAAAGTATTTGTTTTCTTACATTAGATAAATTCATCTCGCTACATCATGATCACTCACACATTAGTCATAGAGGCAAAGACACTGTGTTTTTGCGGAATTTAGTAAATTATATTTCATCAAAAGATTTTGTGGTGGGTCACCATAATTAAATAAAGTAATGCTATGTCTTTTTTCATTATATAGTATGTTGCATTATGTGGTTGGATTGGTGTAGAGGTTTATCATTTTTGAATATAGTCTTATGCCTATACATTTGAAACCTCTAACATCAAATTCAATGTCGCACATCATACATTGATCACTCGCAAGGGCATAATTATTGGGTCCACAGACTCTTGATTAGCATAGGAGGATCTAAGTCTTTACCTAAAAACTGATTCTCTTTCCATCTAGATAGATTTTCCACTCAAAAATCTCAGTGTGGAAGCATGAAAGATGGCGGGTTATGGACTAAACCATGTTTATAGTTTTGAAAATTTTGATTGCTTTTAGCATTTGACAAGGGGTTTGTCAAATTTTGGAGTTTGATGATAGAAAGGAGATTTTGTGTTAAAAAAAAAGGGGAATAGGAAAGGAAGGAGGTGGTACAATCATCTTACTATTACCAATCAATTTTGTATTTACCTTATCTTGGGGCGAAATCCATTGAAGAATTATTGTATTCATGCTTTGGTATGAGGGGAGATGGGACTTTCCCTAGAAAACACTCATAAAATTTTGGACAAAATTCTAGATAAAATAAAAGAAGCATGGGGCCTTTTCTTAGCAATACCACTTTATAATAGAATAGCAAGTCTTTCTCAAAAAATGTCTATGCCATTATGCAACAAAAATGCCTATGGGAAGTGAAGGAAGGACAAGGAAGAGGAGCTAAGTTCTTCGCACTTGGATCTTAATTGCAACGAACAAAGTCAACCATAGACCTTTAGAAATTGGAGGAATTAGACACATGGCTCGTAGAGGTGGGGCAACCAGAATGGAGGAAACTCTGTTGGAATCTCAAGCCATCTATGCTTGCATTAGTACAACCCAAACTCTCGGAGCATCCTTGTGAAGAGGTTAAGCTCACAATTGCTTCTTGTATCAGCAAGATCATAGCTTTAACATCCCGAGTATTGTCTTACAATAATGATCTTATGAGGGAGATATTGTAGTTGATAGTGGAAGGCCTTAAAGGGTTGAATAACATCATGCTTCTTACCTTTTAGAACTAATGTAGAAATTTTAACAGTCATGGCAGAATTCAACTTTGCCACATTCATACTGAATTTGGAATGTGATGAGTTGATCTTTTAGTTGCTCCATAACTTTTACACCAGTATTACATCAACTCATTTAGACCATGTCAAAACAAGCATGCAAAAGATTGTGTCTCTATTATTAGAAGGCCATGCTCACATATGCAAGATACTAAGATGTAAATTGTTGATCATTTGGAGGAAAAGGACCACAAGGATCCTATGATCTAGTTGATAATTTTGTTAGGATGTAGGTTTTAACCCTGCATAGAAATTAGCTGCATATAAATTATAAAACACATAAAATAAACAATAGCGAGAGCATAACACATAAAACACATATACATAGAGATTTTCCCTTGGATCCCAAAACCAGGACTACCAGCTTGATTTTTCATTAAGTTCCTTTCAATGTTATAATACATATTTATACATGCTAAAGCATCCAGTAGCATGGACCGAAAAAACCATTGTGTCCAATACCATGGAATGAAAACCATCGCGTCCAAAAAAACATGTGCGGAAATCATGCACAAAACCATAGGTGGGTCCGCCCAACCTAACATAGGGTCCAAAGTCAAAATTTTCTAAGGCGTTGCCCCAGATCCCATAAAGTGGTGTTACGGGTGCCCGTCAAACCCCCTGTTAACTATGCGGAAAGAATATAACACACAACATTCTCCCACTTGTTGTTTTCTTTCCATAGGGGGGCCACAAGAGAGCTTAGTCATTTATCCAGCCCTGCAACACCCATTGTTTCTCAACACCAAGAGAACTTCTCAGAGCTCACAAATTTTGTCACTGCATCTGCAGTATTCTTCAAAGTGTCCACCTTTATCAGCAACACCTTTTTGTCTTCTATCACATCCCTCACAAAGTGATACTGAACATCAACGTGCTTTGTCTTTGAATGATATGCGGGGTTCTTTGCCAAGAAAATTGCACTTTGGCTGTCACAATCTATCCTTATAGCTCCCTGTACTAACCCCATACTTGAACACAATCTCTGCAACCAAACTACTTCCTTGCTTGCATGAGTGGCTGCCATGTATTCTGCCTCTGTAGTTGATAGTGCCACTACAGATTGTTTCTTACTCATCCAACTGACTAACCTCCAAATAGGTTAAACACATACCCACTTGTAGATATTCTCTGATCTGGATCTCCAGCCCAATCTGCATCAACAAAGCCATGAATATCCAACATTTTGTCCAATCCTAGTCTTCCTTGGTACCATAAACCATAGTCACTAATGCCATGAAAATACCTGAAAACCCACTTCACTGCTATCAAGTGCTTCTTCCCTGGTTTTGACATAAACCTACTCAATACTCCCACTGCATGTGCAATGTCTGGTCTAGTACAGACCATTGCATACATCAGGCTACCAACTGCACTTGCAAATGGAACACGAGACATGTCCTCTTCCTCTTCTTGTGTCTTGGGACACTGTTCAACAAATAACCTCACACGTACAGGAATAGGAACCTTCACCGGTTTACTATCCTGCATATTAAACCTTTGCAGTATTGTCTCGACATACTTCCTTTGGTTTAACCAAATCTTCCTCTTTTCCCGATCTCTTTTAATTTCCATGCTCAAAATATAGTTTGCAGCAAAAAGATCTTTCATGTCGAATTTGCAAGACAATTGGGTCTTCAAATCCTGGATAATTTCTTTGTCATTTCCAACCAGCAACATATCGTCCAAATACAAGACCAAATAAATAACACGATCACCAATTAATTTAAAATACACACAATGATCTGCTCTGCTTCTGCTGAAGCCAAGTCCCCGTATAAATGTATCAAATTTCTGATACCACATCCTTGGTGATTGTTTTAACCCATACAGAGACTTCTTTAACTTACATACCATTTCTTTCTTACCCTTCACCACAAAGCCTTCAGGTTGCTTCACATAGATTTCCTCTTCTAGATGCCAGTGAAGAAATGTTGTCTTCACATCCATCTGTTCTACCTCAAAATCAAAAGAAGCAACAATAGATAAAAGTAATCTAATAAAAGTCACCTTGGCAACTGTAGAAAAGATATCACCAAAATCAATTCTTGGCACGTGGGAATAACCTTTTGCTACCAACCGAGCTTTGTATTTCTCCACCTTTCCTTCAACATTTGTCTTCTTCTTGAACACCCATTTGCTGCCAATGGGTTTCCTTCCAGCTGGCAACTCCACCGAATCCAAAGCCTCATTTTTGTGCAAAGATTCCATTTCATCAACCATGGCCTCTTTCCAGGGTTTTCCATCCTCTGAATCTACTGCTTCCTTCACAGTTCTGGGATCATCATTAGTAATAGATAAAGCAAAATTTGAACAAAAAGCAAATGGACTATACCTTTCTAGCTGCCTTCTTTCTCAAATTGATCTTCTGAGACCCGGAGTTTGTGGCTCTTCATCTTCTGATTCCTCCTCTGCTGTAGATTATGATGCTTCCTCCTTTAGCTCAAACTCTATATTCTTAGGTTCCTTTGGTTGGACTTCATGTTTAATAACATATTTCACCTCTCCGAACACCACATCTCGGCTGTAAACAAACTTCCTTGTTACTAGGTTCCAAAGCTTATAACTCTTTAAACCATCCTTATACCCAATAAAGATGCACTTTTCAGATTTACTATCCAACTTGGTTCATTTATCCTTTCAAACATGTACATATGAATCACATCCAAATACCCTCAAATGTGAAAGAGAATGTTACTTACCATTCCATACCTCTTGTGGAGTCTTATCCTCCAACACTGATGAAGGTGACCTGTTGACTAGGTAACATGTTGTATCCACCACCTCTGCCCAGAATTCCTGTCCTAACCCAGCACCACTAAGTATGCTTCTTGCCCTTTCCATCAATGTCTTGTTCATTCTTTCTACAACTCCATTTTTCTGAGGTGTATATGGAGTAGTCTTCTATCGTGCTATACCACACTTCTTACAGAATTCTTCAAATTCCTTGCTGCAAAACTCTCCACCATTATCTATCCTCAACACCTTTATTTTCTTTTCTGTCTGATTCTCCACGAGAGCATTAAATTCTTTAAACCTGTCAAAGACTTTAGATTTCTTCTTGAGGAAATATATCCATGTATTTCTTGAGAAGTCATCTATAGATGATACATAGTACATAGACTTACCCAGTGATGGAACCTTCACAGGTCCAAACACATCACTGTGCACAAGCTCCAATATCTATTTCACCATCTTACCACGAGAGGGGAAACTCACCCGATTCTGCTTCCCATATACACAGTTTTCACAGAAATCAAAATCCAAAGAGCTATTACTCATACCTTCTACCATACCTTTACCATGAAGTATTCGAAGGCCTTTCTCTCCTATATGTCCAAGCCTTTGATGCCACAGCATGGTCTTCTCTCCAGAGACCACTAGATTTCCTCCTCCACTTTCACGAACCATAGAAATGTTGCACCCATCAACAACCGTGCTACCTTGCAGCTTGTACAGAGTTCCAATACAAACTCCCCGCATCAATACCAGTGCTCCCTGAACCATCTTGCAGGTATCTTTCTCGAACACTGTCTTTACACCTGTATCATCCATCTTGCTTACAGAAATCATATTTCTACCCAATATAGGAATATGTAGAACATTCGGAAGTGTTCTAACCCTTCCACCTTGCAACTTCAACTTTACTTTTCCGCGACTAATGATTCTAGCCTTCTTATCATCCCCTAACAAGACATCACCGCCATCGTATTTCTCATACTCACAAAACCACTCTCTATGGGGAGTGAAGTGAAAGGATGCACCTGAGTCAATCAACCATGCCTCATGATCTACATGTGTACTTGAAGAAGCCAAGTACACATCCCCACCTTCATCTGAGGTAGTTTTCGCCTTTGCAGAAGGAGCATCATCAGATCCCTTTCATTTATCAGGAGCTTTAGATTTACAATCCCTTTTGTAGTGCCCTTCCTTTCTGTATTTCCAGCACACCACCTTTACAGGTTTTCCTGAAGACTTAAATCTCCCTCTAGATTTAGATCTCCCACTCAATGACTTATTTTTGTTTCTGTTCTGGGACTGTCCTCGTACAGACAAGGCATCACCGTTTTGGCTACCTATTGCAATAACTAAACTATCCCAAGAATCTAGTAGAGAACACAACAAACTGATGCACTTATCTTCATCTGAAATTTTAATATCAATAGATGCTAACTGACTTACCACAGTATTAAATGCATTCAGATGCTATGTCACCAAGTCTCCCTCTTTCATCCTCAGGTTATATAGCTTTTTCCACAGGAACAATTTATTCACCAAAGACTTAGATTGGTACAAAGTCCCTAACTTGTCCCACAAAGCCTTCGCCATAGCTTCCCCTAATACATTCAGCAATACTGAATCTGAAACACACAATCGTATTGTGCTCTTTGCCTTCCGATCCAACTTCTTCCATTCTTCATCAGACACTCCCGTTGGTTTAGTACCCAGATCTACCGCGATCCACTGATCTTTATCCACCAACAGATCCTCCATCTTTAGTTTCCACAACTCAAAACTCTGACCATTAAATTTCTCGATCTCTATCTTTCTACTACTTGCCATCTTCTTTCACCACCATAATCGATCTCATAGATCTCCCACTAAACAGGGTCTACCATAGCCCTGAGCGAAACCCCTCGGCAACAAAGGCGTCCCCTTGAATCCAAAATTGCTCCAATACCAAATGTAGGATTTAACCCTGTACAGAAATTATATGCATACGAATTCTAAAACACATAAAATAAACAATAGCAAGAGCATAACACATAAAACACATATAAATAGAGATTTTCCCCTAGATCGAAAAACCGGGACTACCAACTTGATTTTTCATTATGTTCCTTTCAATGTTATAATACATATTTATACATGCCGAAGCATCCAATACCATGGACTGAAAAAACCATTGCATCTAATACCATGGACTGAAAACCATTGGATCCAAAACAACATGTGCGGAAATCATGCACAAAACCATAGGTGGGTCCGCCCAACATAACATAGGGTCCAAAATCAGAATTTTTTGGGGCGCTGCCCTGGACCCCATAAAGTGGGGTTATGAGTGCCCCTCAAACCCCCTGTTAACTATGTGGAAAGAATATAACACAACCCAACATAGGAAAAACATAAAATTACTCAAAAGGGTGCTCACTACGAAGGAGTTGATAAGGATTGATGGAGGAAGCAAGAACAAAATATGCATCAATAATGAACTAAGGATGAAAGGACTATGCTTTATCTGCAAGGGACCTCAGGCCCTTAACCATTCATGTCCAGGTGATGAGAGGAAACAAGGGCAGATCATGAAGATTCATCCATAGTTGGTTTCACCATTTTTTAGAAGAGAACATATGAAGGATCCAAGTAGTCAAGTACAAATGGTGAGCAACAACACCATGTTTTTCAGAGAAACTTATAGGACAGGTCGATGATAATCAATCAACTTGACAAAGTAAATTGGGAAAGGAATGTAGAAATTTCATGAATAATATGACACTTATTCACAGAGATTATCCTAATTATACACTATTTGTGGAATCATGCATAATACATAACCTCCTCCACGTTGATCATCAATTTAGCAGTATTAAGAAACATTTGCATGCGCACAGTGAAGCATCAATCACACATATCAACACAGTATGTACCCGGGGAAAGCATACAGCTGAAAACCCCCAACTATCTGTATATTATATTGATCGAGAACATGTAATAATACATAGTACAATACTCCTCGCAAGTACTCAGTACTATCTCCACCTGTTACACACAAACTAGCTCAGATCTGAATCAATCACAGGTTCAAATCTCCTCTACTGCTTGCCTGCCTCCACTGGGCAATCCTGCATGAGAATGGATGAAAATGGCTGAACCAAACTCGTATTTCCCTTGTGTAACACTACGCAATCCTCATTGGCAATACTCAATTAATTCATGTGCAAATCTCATGCACAACTATAGTCACAACTGACAGCTGTCTTGCCCTTTCACTCACCTCTAACACTTGTCTCCACTGAACTGTCCATGCACTGAGTTAACTGATGTATTATTCAATTGCTTTATGAGTTAATAATTAGTGAATTAATTAATAACTAATTCACACCACTCATCACTTAGTTTATTGATCAGTTAGACTAAATACAACTAGTTCAACTAAGTCAAACTGAACACAACTCCATCAACTCCTGATTCAACTCCACATAACTCAATCACTGAAGTTCTAACTGAAGTCCTTCATGCAATAGCTCAAGTAACCCATAGGAACCACGCATTTCCTTCTGGCAGCTGCATGTGCCACATCTACCACTTCGCCCATATTTCTAAAAATAGAGGTCCATCTATTTTTACCAACTTGACCAATCATCCACAAATAGCATCCTGCAACTCATAGATCATGATCCATATGTCTAAAAATAGACTTTGCGCCAAAAATAGCCTGTGGGTCCACTTAGTGAAGGCGACTTCTTTTCACTAAGCTCCATCATCTTGTTGTATTTTCAACACTCCCTCTCAGCAAGATATGGATTATCTGCAACCGCTATCCTGTAACTCTGGAATGTTCTGCACGCAACACATCTACCCGGTCCACTTGCTCCAACAAAACTTGGAACAAAAACACTCCCAACTTACCCCTCTATTGGGCTAGGAACATGCTCAGATGCGGAAGCTCTACCTGCTGCTGACAAGTGCTCCCTCTCTGACATCTGCGCTATTGCAACATATCCATGCATCTCGCACCATTGCACACCTCTCTGTGCCACCTAACACTGTGCAAAACACTTGTGCCTCTCGCATTGCTGCATCTACATCTGTCTCTACCCAATCAGTCAATTCCTGCTACTCCACATCGGGGCTCCTGTAGCAAGGTCTCATCTAAGAGGTTGGGTACCTCAAGGATCATGCCCCTCCTCCTTGGGACGATCACTCTATATCGCCCCACCTCCTACCTGGAGGTATCGCTGCATGTGATCCCTCAGCCCACCTGGCTCGAAGTTTCCCCCTATTGGAGGTCTCTGCATGAGTAGATGTCTCTACTCGATCTCCACTCAGCTTCCCCTATTGTAGCTGCTCCACAACCTCCTGAAGCTGTTGCACCAATCGTGCCTCCTCCACAATTGTCTGAGACTTCTTCTGGCTCTACATGTTGAGAGGTAATATACCCTCCCTCTCAACCACCAAGTCTCCATCAGTTGCCTTACTGCTCAAGGCTTTGCATGCATCTTGAACCTCAAGAACATACAGGTTCTTCACCTGAACCCCTATCTTCTGGGTTTCTCCAGTTATCTTACTTCACAGGAAAGCCTTTCCCTCGCTGAAGACAACATCATATCCCTTGTCTTCTAACATCACCACAGAGATAAGATTCTTCTTCAATCCTGGAACATGCATCACTTCCTTCAATACGAAGGGTTTACCAGACTCCCTCCCAAAGGAAATGGTACCGATACCGGTCGCACTATATCTACCATCATCGCCCATCTCGATGTGCACTCCAAGATCTTTCTCATTCAGATCAGAAAATAAATCTCGATCTCCTATCATGTGAGAAGACGAACCACTGTCCAAGAACGATACTAATCCCATCACACTTGATACTAAGCATGCGAACAGTGAAAAATCTAGCTCAAACTACGAGGCTAAGGCCTCTCCCGCTGTAGATCTAGCAGCTTGCTTATTTTTCTTCTTCTCCTGACAATTTGTGGCATAGTGTCCGTGCTGGTGACAGTGAAAGCACTTCACCTTGGACATGTCCTGCTTCTTGGCTTTCGCACCGGAATGAGAAGCTTTCTCGTTCTTCCCCTTCTTTGCTTTGACAGCCAAAGTGCAATTTTCTTCATCAGATTCCTTTGATGAATATCCATCCCTGGTTTTTCACCTGATCTCCTCTTGCACAAGATTCGACCAAAGTCTCTCCCATCCTGGCAATTTCTCCCGACTTGAGCAACATCAGTAGGTTTTGGGACATCCGCATCTATGAACTCCTTGAACCCATTATCATCTAATACTGCCTCCATCCTGTCCTTCCATGCAATATAGTTCGAGTTTCCTTCAAGGGCATACTCCAATCGCAATCCGTTGAAAGATATTTCAACTTTGACACCAAGAAAACACTGCTGCAAATTGGAATTCCACCAGCTCAAAACTCAACCGCTTCCAATCTAAAATTCGTGAGAATGAAGTATTTCTTGTACAGAGATCGACTGTATGGGCATTCACTAGATATCTCACCTTCTAAAAGAAGGATGAATCCAGAGGCTACCTGGCCCGATTACAGACTCTGCCTGAAGAAATAAAATGTAGTCACTTCCTAAATAATAGGTCTGATGATCAATCCTCGCTTTGATATCCTGTAGAACCTTTTCTACAAATCAACCAGCTCTGATACCATGTAGAAATTTCATGAATAATATGACACTTATTCATAGAGATTATCCTGATTATATACTATTTGTGGAATCATGCATAATACATAACCTCCTCCATGTTGATCATCAATTTAGCAGTATTAAGAAACATTCGCATGCGCACAATGAAGTATCAATCACACATATCAACACAGTATGTACCCGGGGAAAGCATACAGATGAAAACCCCCAACTATCTGTATATTATATTGATTGAGAACATGTAACAATACATAGTACAATACTCCTCGCAAGTACTCAGTACTATCTCCACCCGTTACACACAAACTAGCTCAGATCTGAATCAATCACAGGTTCAAATCTCCTCTGCTGCTTGCCTGCCTCCACTGCGCAATCCTCCATGAGAATGGTTGAACCGAACTCGTATTTCCCTTGTGTAACACTACGTAATCCTCATTGGCAATACTCAATCCATGCATGTGCAAATCTCATGCACAACTATAGTCACAACTGACAGCTGTCTTGCCCTTTAACTCACCTCTAACACTTGTATCCTCTGAAATGTCCATGCACTGAGTTAACTGATGTATTCTTCAGTTGCTTTATGAGTTAATAATTAGTGAATTAATTAATAACTAATTCACACCACTCATCACTTAGTCTATTGATCAGTTAGACTAAATACAACTAGTTCAACTAAGTCAAACTGAACACAACTCCATCAACTCCTGATTCAACTCCACAGAACTCAATCACTGAAGTTCTAACTGAAGTCTTTCATGCAATAGCTCAAGTAACCCATAGGAACCACGCATTTCCTTTTGGCAGCTGCATGTGCCACATCCGTAGCTCGAACTGAAGTGCTCCAAGAGAATAAGATAATGTTTATAGTCCAAATATTATTAAGAGCTAATAATATTCGACTGTTCTATTTTTAGCCTGGCAGTCTAAAAATAGACTCCGCCCATATGTCTAAAAATAGAGGTCCATCTATTTTTACCAACTTGACCAATCATCCACAAATATAATCCTGCAACTCATAGACCATGATCCATATGTCTAAAAATAGACATAGTCTAAAAATAGACTTTGCGCCAAAAATAGCCTGTGGGTCCACTTAGTGAAGGCGACCTCTTTTCACTAAGCTCCATCATCTTGTTGCATTTTCAACAAGGAACGAGGGACTTCCTCCTGATGATGAGGTAGTTGAGTCTATAGATATCCAGGAGAACATCCATAAAGAGTATGGACAATCAGTTATAGATAACAGTCCACCAATACATCCATGTTTGACAATCAAAGAGGGTGGACAACTTATCCCCACATGTGAAAAAGGCCAGGAAGAAGACATTTTAGGACAACCAAATTAGGAGCCAATAATAATAAACCGACATGATGAGCATGATCATGCAGGGTATCATGACAAATATAGTATGCAGGATAAGTCATTTCTGGAGGGTCAAACAAAGGTTCAAGTCAAAGTTGTCGTCATGGGGCAACTGGTGCAGTCAAATATAGAGACATACTATAGAGCATGAGAATGTCTAGTAGAGGACTTTTGGGAAAGGATCATGCATTTCAAGACAGGTCTTACGATGCTGAAGTAGAAAGTCGGGGCAACCTGAGACACTGTCTTACAGGAGAATACAAAATTTGAGGACCTCATAGGGGTATGTGTTGAATCAATGACCTAGTTGTCTAGTGTTGAGGAATGACTCAAGTCCCTCACAAGGCAGGAAGAGGAGTACATTTGGGAGTTGCAAAGCAGCCCTGTACAAGAGTACATAGATAAGGCTTGCAGCTCTACCAACCTACCATTGTACATTGGGGATAGTAAGGAAGAGTTATACAAATGGATCATGATGGGTTATCAGGTGGAGCAACATGAGTTGAGAATTAGGAAATGTCAACATGGTAGATTTATTCCATGTGCAAGGATTCATGCATTATATACTTCCCACGAGATGGATTTACCAGAGATTATGAGTTGGAACTCTATTGATGGGATACTCTTAGCTAAAGGGATATTGCAACTTGGGCCCTCAAGCACAATGGAGGCCTGAGGTGGTGTCATAACCAACATGTCCTAGGACTTAGGTGGCATTGGGATCTAGGAGAATCAATTGGGGGTAGGATTGACCAAAGGATTGTTTTGGATTCAGGTATCGAAGGATCCATTCATGATCATTTAGAATGGAGGCATGGAATAACACATTGGGTTGTATGGGATCTTGGTATCAATATACAAATGCTTCTTTTGTGGATAGAAGTGGATTACTTGAGGGCAAACAATCTTTGGGCGGGAGGATTTGTAATATATATATATATATATATATATTTGGATATGGTCAAAGTGGATGGAATCTTCCCATGGTATTTAATGTGGCAGGTGCCCATGGTATTTGCCTTTGCTTTTCGAGGGAAAAAACTAAAATAAAGTCTCTAAAGAGTCAATCAAGCCTATAAAAGGGGATAGGAGAGTTATTTATCTATTTGGCTTTTGTTGTGAACTTGGCAAGGCTAGTTCTAGTTGATCCTAGGTATGAAAACCCATGGGAGTAATTTGTGTAGTGGATCCATCTAGGATCTACGATTGTGCTTCAATATATTTAATTTCTTTGTTGATGGGTAGCCATACATGCCAAGGCACGGGCTTTAGTAGGTCTTGTGTGGGCATGTAATTTTCTTTCTATTTATTTACATAAATAAGAGGCTGCATTCTTAGATCTTTATTGTGTTAGGTGTTTTTAGTGCAAGAATTTCATTAGAACACCTAGAGTGTACCATATCTCATTAAAATTTTGATGTTGGGATATTACAGGATTCAATCATGCAATATTTGCATGTTAGTGGAGCCCTATAATTTGTGGACGAGATCATCAACGCTACCTTTATTCATGAAATTTTAAAAATGACTACAATACTTACAATCTCAAACTCCTTCCTAAAAAACAAAATAGTAGGGGTCAAAGGAAGGGCTTTATGAAACCTCTTTTCAACTTGAAACAAAATATAAGGAGGCAAGCCATAGGTTCTCCACCAATCCAACTTAAGTTTAAATGAATGGTTTATAAAGTAGTATGAGAGATTCATCACAACTGATTTGCGGGGTAAATCCTCCAATTTTGAACTCAATTGTTTTTCCTTAAAAATATCTTCAATAGCCACCAAATATCTATAATAGTAATCTTATTATGAATCGAGCTAATATTATTACATGAAAACACTTGATACTAGATAAAACTATATACATTTTTAATAACATTAACCACCAAAAATACATTTCTAAAAAAATAATAAATAAACTGATTCTATTAAAATAAATTCTCAAAAAATAAAAAAATAAAAAAACATTTATTAACAAGACTACCAAAACCAAAATATCTTACATAGACAAACATATTATTATCTTACATAAAAAGACCTTATTATTAGTAATAATTAAAAAATATACCACACATACACTAGATTTTCCTTCGAAAGTATAGAGTTACATGTGATACCTAAATTTAATGCAAGATTACCTTATTATTAATAATAATTAAAAAGTATACCACATACACTAGATTTTCATATAACCACACTAGATTTTCCTTCTATGTGATACCTAAATTCACATGCAAGATTATCCTAAAGGGTCAGTGAGTTCCATGATAAAAGTAAAAATTTTTGAACAGTCACAAATACTAAAGAAACCAGATTTATGATTAAACACTTCAATCCAAATTCCAAGAGCATCAATAATTCAGGTTTGTTTATTTTTCAACTAATTAAATCATTAAAAACAACGCCTCACCAAACTCATTCCTGTGTTGGTGTACTATTTGTCATTTTTCACTCTAATAATAACACAGATTTCAATTTATTTTTCAGCCCAAGCAAAATAACTCCTCGGTCACATTGCGCGTGCAGAAATCCTGGCAGAGTTTTTTCTTTGGCAGAAAACTCGTCTGCCCAGCTGTCCGAATAAATCTCAGTAAACGGGGCAAAAAACTATTAATGCACTAACTTGTTTTGGGGCCGCCCGCTTGGGGGTCGGCCACGTGGGCCCCGTAACGGCGCGTAATATGACATGGTGGACGACGTTGGGACGTGGGCCCGACATGCCGCTCTCGTCAAATATTTTCCCTGGAGTTGTGGAAAATCTAATTGCCCTAATTATGAATGTCTTTCTGTCTCTGTACCGCGGAGCTGAAGATTTGGCGGTCAAATTTTTTGGCTTGGGGGCCCGCGACGTTGGCCGGGCGGGTGTGACCCCCGCCGGTCCCGTATCAAATGTAACGGCACGTAATATGATATGGTGGAGGACGTTGGGGCGTGGGCTCGTCCACCCTCATGTGCGCCGGCGATTTCTATTTCCATCACAATTTTTTAATTAATGCTCTCTGGGGGCATCAGGGAAATATAAAATGAGCTGAAAAAGTTGGAGGTGAAAAAAAAACAACTCGCATTATATTTCCTTAATGCCCCGCTTGTCAGGGGCATTAATTAGTGATGATGTCATTCATGTAAATTTAATACATGAAAACTTCAAAACTTGACCCTGGTTGGGAGTGTAGATGGTTTTCAAATCCGAGTTTGGAGTTCGCCTACTTCTATATAAGGCAGGTTATGCCATTATATTTCTCACCTCTTGCTTTCGGAATTTGCCCTACTCCAGTTCTAGGTATGCTTGTATATTTCTAATCTGTGAGATATCATTGATTCGCTCATATTCTATGTCCACGTTATGTATTGTTGAACTGAAGCCGTGTTTATTGCAGAAGTGGGAATCTTGTTGCCTTCGAAGGCGTTCCAGTTTCAATAGCTGTGGGAATCATGTCGCCAAACCACACGGGTGTTAGCTGTGGGAATCTTGTTGGCCGCAATGGACCCAATGAAGACCGATGACACTCCCGTCGACATAGACATTCCCGTCGTCGTCGACGACAATCCTCGGCAATGGGAGCGGCAACAGCAGCAAGATGGGAGCGGCAACAGCAGCAAGATCGATGACAATAACAACACCAAGAGCAACAAGCGGCAACAGCAGCAAGATGGGAGCGCCAACAGCAGCAAGATCGATGACAATAACAACAGCAAGAGCAACAATAAAAACACCATGAACAACACCATGAACAACAACACCAAGAGCATGAACATTCCCGTCGTCGGCGACAATAACCAGAGCAACTACACCATGAACAATTCCGAGAGCAGCAACACCGAGAGCAACAACAAGGCGGCGGGAACAACAGCCTGATAAAATTGTAGAGCAACTTATGACACCAGGTAATGGCAACCTAACTAGACCAACTTATACTAAGTGGCTTTTGTTTTCCTCTCTGAAATTTATGCTTCGCTTTTGCTCCACTACTGCACTATATGCACAAATATGTCGTTAATAATTTTGGCATTAAATATGTCATGAATTTCTTTTCCTTAGGGTTAATTACATTGTCATTGTATGGCAGGTATGGGAAAGAATAAATACAGTCGAAGATTATCTGTTTATCTAAGACGGACTATGTGTTGATATATAGTTAGTTTAGAGCCAAATAGTTTACTTATAAGGCATTCCCATATCAATTCAAGGTTTTGGTTAAGTACATTATTATTGCATGCCAAGTATGGGAAACAATAAATGCAGTAGAAGGTTATCTGTTTATCTAACACTGACTATGTGTTGATATATAGTTAGTTTAGAGCCAAATACTCTATTTACTTATAAATAGAAGAAGATGGACGCTGTATATTGTAATTCTGATTTATGTATGAGCAAAACCTACCTGGGTGGTTACTTTGTTTTAATGATTTTATGGTCAGGTCTTGATATCTCCTAATAAGTAGTTATTTGAATAATTAATTAAATAAACTAATTAAATAAAAAATTATCAATCAAAATTAAATTTAATGTATATATTCATTTAAATGTATCTAATTAAATTTAAGTGTACCTATTGTTACAAATTTATAGATATTTATGGGATATCTTGCTTCATATTTCAGTACATGCAGTTCAATATTTCTTCAATGTAGTATATGCACAAATATGTCATGGTTCATGATTTTGCTTTATTTTTGGTCTACACAAAGGAGTCATCGATTTCTTTTCTTTTGGTTTTGGTTAAGTACATTATTTTTGCTGGTATGGGAAAGAATAAATGCAGTGCAAGATTATTGGTTTATCTACGACTGACTATTTGTTGATATACAGTTAGTTTACACTACTACATAAAGGAGGGTTTTCAAACAATATTTGAGACAATTTTTGGGTAAATTGACAAGAAAAAATTGTGTATTGTCTTAAATATTGTCTTTAAGTGGGTGTCTCAAAAACTATTGTTTTAAAGATTATTGCTTTAAAAAATAGTGTCTTAAATATTATTGCCTTAAAAAATATTGTCTTAAAGTACATTGTTTTAAATATCATTGTCTTAAAAAATATTGTCTCTATAAAGAGAGTATATAACACAACCATTTTTGTCTCACTGGAGACAATCTCATTTTTGTCTCTCTAAACACAACAATTGGATTAGAGACAATATGTCTTTAATACTAGCTATTGTCTCTGGAGATGATAAAAAGTTTATTTAAAGATCACTTTTGTCTCTTTAGAGACAATATAAAACAATGAATCCAAAAATATCTCACCATTGAAATAAATCGATATAAAAAACATTTAATTAAAAATGAACTACAAAATCATTGATTAATTCATGTTACCTCCTAAAGCAACGCTCTTCCATTGAGCTAGCACACTTTAAAAAATTATGTGCAGAGTTATGCCAATCCTTCAAATTACATTTATAGTCATTGATTTTAAATTAAAGAAAAAAGTTAAAAGATAAAAATTAAAAACTACTAACAAACCCAAACACCAAACCAAGTGAAGAGTTATGGCAATCCTTAAAATTACATTTATAGTCGTTGATTTTAAATTAAAGAAAGAAGATAAAAATTAGAAACTACAAACAAACCCAAACAGCATGTGGAAGCTCTAAAATTTGTGACCAAGGCACTAGTGTCTTTGCACACCCTTTTGTTTATGCACGGGATCTAACGTGATGAAGAACATTGAATCAGATGAGTGGTTTATAAGAGATTTTGAGGATGCCATTGGTGCACCTTAGATTTACCCTCATAATCTTAGTGGCTTGAACCATGCTCCTGAGATGTCTAGGGGTGTTCATGGGGTTAAAGTTGATGTGTGGAGCACTGGACAAGTGGGCTAAATGTGTTTGAGCTATTAGGAATTTACAGAATAGATGCTTAGAACAAGACCCAGATCAGAGGCCTTCTACTCCAGATTGCTATCATCACCTTCTTGAGTTGCAGTCTTCGCTGACTGAGATTAGATATTATCAACCATGGTCAGTTCTCAGTCCTATGTATCCCATTATTACTATTCATAGGATCCAGAATCACATGATTATTGAATGTTGTATTATCAGAAAATTTGATATATCTAATGAACAACTTGTTTCAAATTGTACACAAGGAAGATACCCCTTCCTAGAATGCCATTAGTTCACAGTGGCGATCTCATGTAAACAGGCTGCAGTGTTCATAACATTAAGCTACTTATCATGGCCTTGGCACTCGATTCTAATGGAAATAAGCATATTTCGATGTTGTTGGATTTTTAAAAATGGGTGTTCTGATTTGTAGCTTTGATATAATTCGATTTTTAATTCAATGAACTATATGCTTATTCTATTATACAATTTGGTGTATGCCACACTAGAGAAATTGAAACAACGGCTCTCTCCCTTTTTTTCATTCAAATAAATTATATATAAAGAAAACTTTATTTTTTTACGGTTTATGGTGAAGGGTAGATGATATTTAATGCTCAGCGTATCAAATAGTATTGAATGTTCAAACAGTATTGAATGTTAAAGACACTGTAGTGAAAGGCAAAGCACAAAGAAGCGCAGATGATATTTAATGCTCAGCGTATCAAACAATAATGAATGTTAAAGATCCTATAGTGAAACGAAAAGCATAAAAAATAATTGAGGACTCAATTGTCCATAATACCCAAGTGCAATTTGCCCATGTAGAAGGCCTTGTGGCCTCACACAGCCTGACGTCATATAATAACTAAAAAAAATAATAACCTGAATGACTTGAATACAAACATCCCATGTAAGACTAGTGATAGAACAACCCAGAGTGCACCTAGACATTTTCAATTCATTTGGAGACCAATTTCTGCAGTCTCATGAAAGAAAAAAAGTTTTGCAGTTGGCCCCCATTTCTAACATTCAACATAACTCGAGATGAATAGCCAAAAGAAAGCAGCTCAATGCACCCTTTAAAAATTTCACATTTTTTCCATTTTTCTCCATTATATCATATAGATATGTTATGCTCAATTGAAAAAATGATTCATCACCACCGCCACAGCAAAATCTCAATGTTTCAATCCACTCCAAACTTATTTCATCAACTACACAGGTTTACACACACACGCATCTTATGATAGATAAGAAAAAGGCTCTTACTGGAAACTTTAGATTCAATCTCATAGAGAAAAAGTAGAAGGAAAAAATTAAATCCTGGGGAAAGGGAAAACAAAAGTGATACAATGAATCTGGTTCTTCCTCAATTGAATGAAACTATGAAATTACAAATATGTAATGTAGGAATACTCTGATTGTCATGCAGAATCCAACTTAAACTCTATCCACTAATTCCTACTCTATCCACTAATTCCTCCAAGAAAGCTTTCTAGCAACTAATAAAAAGACCAATGTAAGAATAAGCCAACTGTCAACAACCATATAGGTAATGCAGGTCTACCCTTCCCTAAGGGCAGGTGCCGTATAGAAATGTGAGCTTTTGCCATTAAGTCTAGCAACCTTGTTAGATCCTTTGGGGCAGTGACTATGTCAAGAGTACCCTAGGTGACTAGGCCACTATGACCTTATCATAAACATGCAGACTGTAATTGAGACCAAAACGGATTTAGGAGTGTGGCATACTATGTTGAGAGAGCCTTAGGTCACCAGGTCATTATGAACCTAATCATAAACAGGCAAACTGTAACTGATCAAGAATTGTCGCACAAAATATTACATCTGTTTAACCCCGAGCTTTAACAACTCATGCCAAAACACTAAATGGATATGGAAAAAAAAACTGAAATAACTAATTTGAGGATGTTCTAGTTTAAATTTTTCCTTGAAATAATTTGACTCACACTATTGGAAAAAAATATATGTAAACCAATCAAAATTTCCATATCCAAAAGACTGAAAGAATATGAAGATGAAGTGTGAGTTTACTGAAAAAACCGCCTCAAACCCGTTCTTAAGGGCTGTAACAAATCATTCTCAAGCAGCCCAGGATAAGCAAAAATTCAATCAATCCACAGATGCACCAATAAATCAAAAAATAATACATAGATAAAGGAATGGGCAAAATGTTTTAAAGAAAGATAAGAAAGAAACAGATTTAAAATAAATAAATAAAATAAAATAACCCCCAAAAGCAGTTTTCAGAGTGCACGAGAACTTACCCTCTCAAGCTCATCCTGGATTTCCTGCAGCTTTTCAATGGAGAGCACAAGCTCACCGTCTATGTGCTCTTCCTCTTCCCCTTCTGATCTCTTGGACTTGTCCATCCTTCCGAGTCCTTCTGACCCAAAAGTCCTAAAAATCCAACAGAGTCAAAGGCGAAGGCAGAGTGGAGGAGAGGGAATGGTCCTAGCATTCATTATTACCTCCAGAAACGTTGCACACTCCATCTTACCATCCTCAATGAAGAAAACTTCCAAAGGTTAAAATTTAGATCCTATCATTCATTATTATGTCCAGAAATGTTGCATGCTCCATCCTGCCATCCTCAGTGAAGAAAACTTCAAATGAAATATTATCATTAAAATACCAAACAAGTTGTTGATTATTTGTTACTTCCACCTACAAATGAGCATTTTACAGTCCAGAAGATATGTTTTGAAATAGTACCATTGGTAGCAGTGTGTGTGCTGAGCTACTAGGGTGCAACGGTGGCACCTAATTTACCTTGGAAAACGACTCAAAATAGATGTGCATCTACATCCCTATTAAACTAGCAATATTTACAGTAAATAGAACTATTATCTCAACTATTTTCACATTTTATGAACTGCACGTGTAGAGGTCCAGCAGATGCAAGACCAAAAGAGTTTTTCTAAAGCTTCAAGCTGTAAAAAATTTGACCATCGCGCCATCTAAGTTTCCCATTGATATGAAGGCCTTGACATATTGATGATGCAAGTAAAATAGGCAATGGAGGCCTGCACAAATCATTAACCAAATATCACAAGTTGCTTTAATAAGGTTGACACTTATCATAGTAAATACAATTCACATCTAATAACAATAAAGCCAATTTTTTCCATTTGTTATTTAAAAAATGAAATGGAATTGACTATCTAATACCCACCCAAAGCCTAATGCTCACTAATATCTAGGGACAAGTGCATTGCCTAAACCTATCAAATAACCAAGAAGATCTAGGACAGGAGGTGGATTTGCTGCTATGGGTACTGCTTTTGATTGAACATTGGGACCTTTGGTAGGTGAAACATTGATTTCTGTCTCAGTGGCTGATAATTCTTCATATGGAAGGTAACAGTTTACTTGCAAGTTTGGAGGTAACAAGGTACATTGGGGGGAAACAACGTATAAGGTACATATGGAAAGACATATGGGAGGTAACCTGTACAAGCATAAAAAGTGCTTAGAAGAATATATGTGTGCTTTGACTTCTAAGCAACATCAAGGAAAGACTTAATTTCAAAAATAAATTCTTTAATGATCTCTGTACCTATTACTTACCACTTTAGATAGAAGTGTTGAGCGTGACAATTGCCAAAAAAACATATTATTCTTAGACATATTGGAAGTAAACTTCTTGAACTAAGCATAAAATATAATACTTATACTAAGAAAACCTATACAAATACAAACATCTCAAACAATGATAGATGAACTTAAGCCTTTTCATTGAAATAACTTACCACTTCTCTGGTATCCATTTTAGAATCCAAACTAAATAAAAAAACCTAGAAGACTAGCCATCCTTAAACTTCTTTCCTTCTCATTCTCAAGCTTAAAATGGTGATCCCCATGCTTATGATCATAGGGCATAATAGAAATGGCATCCAATAATCCAGATGATGCCATCAGCTGCAAATCCTTCTATGCTAAGTTTTATTGTAGCTTTTCTAGAGGATATAGAGCTTGTACCATGCATAAGAATGATACAAATGAATTTCTAATATCTAAAATATCTTTGTTAACTTTGAATAGTAGATTGTTGTCATTTGAGGTTTAGGAATATTCTTGACCATACACAAGGCCATGAATATCTTCTATAGAGTGAAAAGCTTCCTACATATCGTATGCCATCTGTCATAAGAAATAGTATAAGGAAAATATATATTAAAAATAAAAATAATTTAGCTCACAGATTCTATGGTAGGTTCATGAAATTTCATTCAACCCAAAGCTTCCTCTGCAATAGGGTATTCTCGAATAATTAATTCCTACAAGATCAAACTATATCAACCTTCCCATCGAGACAAATATAATCCTATATCTAATTCAATAGATAACATTTTAGATTTCTGCCCCCCATTCGATAGTGATAGCTTCTTAAAGGTTGTGCCAAAAATCTACTCAACATGACATTATAACTATTTACATCATGGGCAATATGGGTAAACTCCCAACCAAAGATAAATGGTTTCTAGAATATGATTTTTCTACACATTTCCCTCATCCCATTTCACATTTCCCCATTTCACACTGGCAGCCAACAATCCAGATGATGCCATCAACTGCAAATCCTTCTATGCTAAGTATTTATTGTAGCTTTTCTGGAGGATATAGAGCTTGTACCATGCATAAGCATGATACAAATGACTTTCTAACATCCAAAATATCTTTGTTAACTTTGAATAGCAGATTGTTGTCATTTAAGGTTTAGGAATCTTCTTGACCATACACAAAGCCATGAATATCTTCTATAGAGTGAAAAGCTTCCTACATATCATATGCCATCCATCATAAGAAATAGTATAAGGCAAAAATATATTAAAAATAAAAAATTTAGCTCACATATTCTACAGTAGGTTCATCAAATTTCGTTCAACCCAAAGCTTCCTCTGCAATAGGGTATTCTCCAATAATTAATTCCTACAAGCTCAAACTATATCAACCTTCCCATTTAGACAAATATAATCCTATATCTAATTCAATGGATAACATTTTAAATTTCTAGCCCCCATTCGATAATGATACCTTCTTAAAGGTGTGCCAAAAATCTACTCAACATGACATTATAACTATTTACATCATGGGCAATATGGATAAACTCCCTACCAAAGATAAATGTGTTGTGCCTTTTTCCCATAAGCATTTATTAGCATACCATTTTTAGTTGAGAGAAGATCCTTTGGATAGTGGGATACAATCTTTAGTTCTTGTGAGGGCATCCAAAAATCACCCTTGGATAATTGACTGCTAGCATCTTTACAATAGTTTTTGCTCACTGAGTTGATACTTGTCTCATGGGAGTCTTCCTTGAGGGTCTTTTGCCCAACACTTTGCCTTAAGGTAAAAGTGTGTATGCATTGTTGTATGTAATCTTGATCTTCCATATTATCAATACAAGGAGATACAGATCCACCAGTTGAATATGCAATAAGTGTGAAATTAGACAGCTCAAACTGTTCACACTTTGTGTTTTCATCGAAGTTGGCTGATGTTGCATGTTCTTCATCAAAATTTGTCCATATTTGTCCATACTGTTGTATTTTCTTTTTCTACAGTACAACTTTCATCCACATTGGCCCCTGAATGTGATTTCTCCTCATTCATTTCTTCAACCTTATCCTCATTATACATCATACTGGACAATCATCATTCTAGTATAGAACAACCTCTGGATGTTATTGGTGAATAATTATAGTTAATGGGTTCTCATGTAACGATTCCCAATACCAATGGAACAACATATAATTTGAATCACTCAAGTAATGAATCTCAATTTAACATCATTATAATATAATTACATTCTACCATAAATACACATCAAGAATGATTTTCCTCGTAGATTTAAGCACCCATGTATTTGATGGATTTATGGGAATGAAGGGAAATTGGAAAGCGAATGATCTCCTATAATTATGTATGGTCTTGTCTAGTAACCATGGCCTCTTAGACAACCAAGATTGAGCTCCAAATCACCCCAGCAAATGAAAATAATGCTCAACGGAGAGGGAAACGGCTCTAGTAAGTAGAAATCCACCCAAGAATGCTTAAGAACACTCCAGGTAAGGAGAGAAATTTTTTTAACAGTTGTACAGAAACCAAATTAGTAACTCCTTGAGGAAATGCAATAGCTCCAGAACCATGGCAGTTGATATCTAACTCAACAAGAAAGTGGATTATGAGTAACTTAGAGCTGATGCATTTCATAGAGCATCAATCAATCAAGGGTTTCTGAATGATGCTAATAGAAATTCAATGGAGAGTTATTTATTTCAGCCATGAGCACAAAGACAGGGAGCACATATAATATAACTAAGGAGTAATAATGATGATAACTCATACACCATAAGTTTATTATATCTTAGGAACATATATTAGATGAGAGCCTAGTACATCGCCTTCATTGTCAAAAGAGAGATGTCCATGTGCAAATTAACCCTCGCTCCATGTGAGACTATTGCAGCATAGCTGCTATGGGAAAATGAAGGAATTGGTCATGGCAGTTAAACATTAAATTGAGCTAGTTTCAGTGTTGTCCAATTAGGGCTATTACATCTTGTCACAGGCAAAGATTGTAGGACATTTCAATATTACAAAGGCAACAATCCAGGCATAGTCACTCTTTATTTAGTTAAGTCAAAGCTCATGGAGAATGATATCCAGGTGTTTTAACCTATATTAGACCTCTTTTGGGTAG
Organism: Pinus tabuliformis; assembly: GCA_031772625.1. Classification (NCBI taxonomy): domain Eukaryota; kingdom Viridiplantae; phylum Streptophyta; class Pinopsida; order Pinales; family Pinaceae; genus Pinus; species Pinus tabuliformis. Next base: position 365,827,085 of record CM062806.1, read on the forward strand.
CAATGAAGAAACTGAAAGAGCTCGAAGTCTGTAATCCAACGGGAGAAGAAAAACTGAGGATAAAAAGAAGTCTACAACACTTGAAGAAACCAAAGTCTGTGACTAAGCCGAATCTCAATCTAATGCTATCTATTTGTAGCAGGTGAATATCTGTGGTAAAGAGTCAAGTTTTTGTTGTAGTAGCCAAAGATCAGTAATAGAAGGCAAATACTCTGTAACTGGAAGTCAGTGTATCATAATAAGAGACTAAACCTGTAATAAGGACAGAAATTCAGAAGTTGCTTCTAACTTTGACTAGGTAGAGACTCAACTATTGACCTTGACTTAAAGAGGAGGACTGACTTGGCGGGACTCTTTGGTCTTGTGTTGGATATCTTATTTTGAATAAATTCAGTAAGAGGAGGATTGTTGGGATTTCCCCTATTGAAAGGTTTTGCCCTGGGTTGAAAGCCTAAATCTTGTCTCGTACTTCTTTGTGTTCTTGGAAGGACAATTTGTGTAATTACTTAATGAAAGAGAAATATTAACTAACAAAGAAAAGAATACTTATATAGGAGTTTACTTCCAACTATGAAGGAATGCAATGAGGACATAAAATTTGTAAATCTTAAACTTGGCCAGGCCACTGCACCTCCAAAAACTTGACTCATTAAGCCATAAACTAGAAACCTTCTGTGGAACTCCAAAAACAAATGAATTAGAATGAATTATCAACAAAAATCTAGGGCCTTTACACTTTACATTTAACAATCTATTGCAGTATGAATATTGAGGTCACAACTATTCATTTATATTGCACTGTTGTAAGAAAGGATAATCATAGTTTATATATTTCCTCTAGTAAGGCCTGCACTTCATCATTGCCAGCTCTAACCAAGGATTCATGTTCCCATTGTAATTAACAACAGATGCATTCTTAATCTCTAAATAGTCCATGCTAGGATTATATCCTAAATGCAGCACATGCCAAGACTTGTCCAAAGGATGGGTCAAGCCATAAAACGTTCAATCCAGGGGGTAGTGTTCCAAGCTTCCACAACACTCTATCCTCATTCTGACATACAATAAAAGAAAAAATTAGAAATCAAACAAAGAAAAACCCATTAAGTTTTCTAGCTAATTACTTTAGATTTACTTCAAATACTTTAAAGTAAGCATCACAGGAATTAACATAAATAAACCACACTACACACTTACGGTGTTCTACCACTTATGATATATTCCAATTATATCTTGTTTCTCCCATTCTTTGAGATCAAATACATTCATCCGATATGGCCAACCACAAGAATTAGGATCAAAGTGCCTGGCTATGTGCGGATTGGAAAAATTAAGGTATTTGTCAAACCGGCGAAAGCTTTCTCCACAAGTTTCCACTGAACCATTAACCTTTCCATGAAGATCTAGTGACCACAAGGGCGTCAAATCTTTCTGCACCACAATATCATCATCCAAGAAAAGGATCTTGTCCATTTTGGGATAAACTTGTGGAAGATAGAAACGAAGATGATTTAACATGGATAAATATTTTGGATTTGTATATTTCAAATTGGAGGAACATGCTGAGAGTGTAGTCGAGTGATCAACCTTGAAATAATACTCTTTCATAGATGCAGATTCAAGTTGGAAAAGCACAGGGCAATAGGAGGAATTGAGCCATTTAAAATCATCAACATTTTCTACATGTATCACAGCTTTCCCTAGGCGATTAAATAAAAACCACATTTTCATGGCCCCAAAATCTAACTTGTCTGTGATGAGATGAAATACATGTTTTTCAGATTCCTACAAACACATGTAAATCACCTACAATGAGATCCAAATATTAAATGTAAAATGAAGCAAAACTGTTGGACTTCCAAACTTTAGAGTAATTTAAATTAATAACACTTCATCTTAGCATTCATGATAGTTGAATTCACAACCACAGATGTAGCCAATACATTGTCAAAAGACAATGCATAGTGATAAAGAGACAAATCCTCGAACTTGTCCTTTTTATCAAATTATCCCTTTTCAAGAGGAAGAAAGTAATAATCTATGGTCAATCGCATGGACAGACAGTGCAGGCCCTTGGGAACAGATTTTGTTGCCACCTGACTTAAAAGTTTACTTTGCTTTTCCAAGGTCCTTACTTGCTTGTCTGTTGACTGAAGCATGGCTTGTAACTTTGTTGTTACTGTCACATAGCCATAAAATTGTTCTCTAGCCTTGGATAAGACATGACCCGTAGCCTTGATCTTCTTAGGTGCACTGAAACATTCATATCAATTATCGTTCATGAAAAAGAGAATGAGAAGTAAAAAGATTAACACACAGACTGCAACTTTAAAATAAACAAAGGATATGAACACCAAATGCAAATGGAAGCACTTACTACTCTTGATTTAGAAGTAGCCAATGCGAAAATCTAGGGGGTAGTGTTCCAAGCTTCCACAACACTCTATCCTCATTCTAACATACAATAAAAGAAAAATTTAGAAATCGAAAAAAGAAAACCCATTAAGTTTTCTAGCTAATTACTTCAGATTTACTTCAAATACTTTGAAGTAAGCGTCACAGGAATTAACATAAATAAACCACACTACACACTTACCATGTTCTACCACTTGTGATATATTCCAGTTATATCTTGTTTCTTCCATTCTTTGAGATCAAATACATTCATCCCATATGCCCAACCATAAGCATTATGATCAAAGTGCCTGGCTATGTGCAGATTGGAAAAATTAAGGTATTTGTCAAACCGGCAAAAGCTTTCTCCACAAGTTTCCACTAAACCTTTAACCTTTCCATGAAGATCTACTGACCACAACGGGGTCAAATCTTTCTCCACCACAATATCATCATCCAAGAAAGGATCTCGTCTAATTTGGGATAAACTTGTGGAAGATAGAAACGAAGATGATTTAGCATGGATAAATATTTTGGATTTATATATTTCAAATTGGAGGAACATGCTAAGAGTGTAGTCAAGTGATCTGCCTTGAAATAATACTCTTTCATAGCTGCGGATTCAAGTTGTTGAAGCACAAGGAAATAGGAATAATTGAGCCATTTAAAATCATCAACATTTTCTACATGTATCACAGCGTTCCTTGGGGGAATAAGCAAAAACCACATTTTCATGGCCCCAAAATTTAACTTGTCTGTGACGAGATGAAATACATGTTTTTGAGATTCCTGCAAACACAAGTAAATCACCTACAATGAGATCTAAATATTAAATGTAAAATGCAACAAAACTATTGGACTTCCAAACTTTAGAGTAATTTAACTTAATAACATTTCACATTAGCATTCATGACAGTTGAATTTACAACCACAGATGCAGCCAATACATTGTCAAAAAATAGTGCATAGTGATAAAGAGTTGGATCCTCCAACTTGTCCTCTTTAGGAAATTTCACTTTTCAAGGGAAAGCAAGTAATAATCCATGGTCAATCGCATGGATAGACAGTGTAGGCCCTTGGGAATAGTCTTTGCTGCCAGCTGACATAAAAATGTACTTTGCTTTTTCAAGATCCATACTTGCTCGTCTACAGACTGAAGCATGGCTCGCAACTTCTTTGTTACTGTCGCACAGTCATAAAATTGTTCTCTAGCCTTAGATAGGACATGACCCATAGCCTTGATCTTCTCAGGTGCACTGAAACATTCATATCAATTATCGGCCATGAAAAAGAGAATAAAAAGTAGAAAGATTGACACACAGACTGCAACTTTAAAAGAAACAAAGGATATGAACACCAAATGCAAATGGAAGCACTTACTACTCTTGATTTAGAAGTAGCCAATGTGAAAACTATTACCTTTGGGGTAGATCAGAATCTTCATTAGCCTCACCCAATGTACGCTGACATTCTTTAATACAAAGCATCAATTCATGGTATAAATCAAGACTATTCCTAGCCTGGGAAATGCTGGAATACACCCTAGCCATGATCATTTGGTTTCACAACAATCTAATAGGGGAGTCAGAATTCTCGTTCTCATTCTCCCGCCTCCAAATGCTGTATTTTCCCAGGACAGCAGAATCTACCTCCTTGGAACGTTTAATTGCTGCGTTTTCAAGCTCAACTCGTTTTTCTTCATTCTGTTGAATCAGCTTTGTTGACCTTTTCTCCTTCCTCTTTTGTCTCAATTTCTGTAAGCATTAAACTACTATAAATTAAAGCATACTATGCTAAAATCTAAGATATATAAATTTTTTTTATTGGAGAAGTAACATTCAAAAAGGATTTTAGAAAATAATATAATAATTCCCTTTTCCATGACAACAAAAAGTAGCGATCTAGTGCAGTAAAGAATTTTACCCTCCGCAAAACTTTTGTTGGACTTTCTTCAAGCTGCAAATGGTCTGCATTACAACAACCATTGTCCTGAGAGTTTGACTAGACATTACCTTACAGTAGGCTACCAACATCATAGACCAGTTAACTAGGGAAAATCAAAACTTACCATCAAGATCATTCTCTTTGACGTCTCGATGTTCACTTCCTATGTCATCGTCTTGAAACCTCATAATAAGTTCTTCGTCATTGGAAGCTTTTTTCTACACCTCATCATTCATTTTAACCCCCTTAGGATTTTCCTTGCCTTCTTCATTGAATATCACACCATCTTGTTGCGAATGTAACTTTTCTAAGCTGTCTCCAAAAGTCGTTCGCCTCTGCTTGATGTACACCGTTAGAAGTAGAGAAGCACCCCTGCCAATGTCAGTTTTCACTTCCTGCTTAATACAACCCTACTCAACTACATGGATCATCATCACATAGGTTTCCTTACATGTTCAATAGAGAAAATAACCAAAATCTTCACCAATGGTACCTCAAACTTAGTAATATCCTTTTGGTTTACTTCGGAGGGCTTTTCTAATACCCATGAGGAAGATAAATCATTTCATCCAACAATATTGAAGTTTAGAGTTCTCGAGTCCTTTGTGTTAGCTGTTATGACATCAATCACCTACCCAGTAAATAAAATTTATTTTCAATTCTCTTCTCAATAGGGGAGAAAACAAATTTAAGATATCCAAATGCAGTAGGTTTCTTATACTTGCCTCCTTTGGGAAGAGAGAGTCAATGCTCTTTGTTAAACTCTGCTTTCTCCAGTCATCTGCCTGTTCCTATGAACCCCAAAGATAAATAGGTAAGAGTGATTTTAAACATATGAGAGAGCTCCATTATCCTCAATAATTCTTCTCTATTTCAATCCACTCAGGTTGATTAAATTTCAGTTTAGGGACACTATTTATTTTCTGGGATTAGACTAACGTAAGTGCAAGTGCATTGCCCAAATCCTAAAAAAGAACAAAATGGCCATAGAAAAATAGAATTGGTTTTCAAGATGTGGAAAGAGAATACCATTCTAATAGATCCATTTCCCAAGAAGTTGTGCCCTATTGTTTTAAATGACAAAAAACACATAAAAGGTCGAGTAGAAAGACTTGATGGAGAAGAATATCTATAAAAATACGGAAACGCTAAAAATGGGGTTGCTTTTCTATCATGCATATGCTAAGATCGAAATTTCATTACACATCAATAATAAAATGGTGTGTATACTATCTATCGTTTTTTTTGGCCAATGTGCTCTGAACACTGTGGGAACAGTGTGAAAATGATATGTATAGTATAAAGTAGCTGGTGAGCAAGATTGTCGTTATGAATTGGGTCTAGGTTGGGTGGATCAGAACTAGTTTTAGCTTGACTCATGAGAAGTGGATTTAGCTTTATGGATGAAAAGTGGGTCTGGCTTCGATAATGAGTGGATGGGAAGAATGATTATTACCCTTCCCACTCAGATTCAATTCCCACAAGATTCAATTCCTGTGAGTAAGATGTTGAAATGAACTCTTAACAAATATATTTTTATAATACCCATCCAGCTTATGTAGAATCCGGCGCACACTTAGTACCATCCTCGTCATAATGAGGAGTGCCCAGCGAATTCACTGAGCAGTTGCCCAGCGAATTTACCAGTCATATGCATTTCCCTTTGTTAAAAAATGGAAAGTGCATTGTTATTTCTTGCTATCGGGATGAATGGTTTCATTATCTTTGGCAAGGGAAATTACTCTAGGGGCAGTTGGTAAAACCTTGGCTCTTGCATGAGAGAGGTACAAACTTTGAATCTTTCTCCTGGTAGGTATAACACATATTTCATTAAATTTGGAAGTATTTTATTACAAGGCCTTCAACAACATTCATTCTTTTGTAAATCACCATATTAACTTGATTCAACATTAAAATAATTTGCAAGTAATTTCAAACCAATTAGAGATCATGAATAGGTCAAACATAGGGTTGTTATGTACAATAGTATTAATACACAATAGGAGTGTGAAATCAAACTCTTAGAAGAAATTGATTTAAGCTAAATCATATTAGTATGTCAAACATCCAATAAAGATATTATAGTTATGGATAACATGCTAGATTCCTCGATGTTTAAATTTTGTGTCTGGCAACTCTAACCCCTTTTCCCCCAACCTACGGGGGATTTGTTGATTGAATGATGGTGATGTGAGGATCTTATTGTAAATGACAAGGATAGGTGTCCCTCGCGTTGCATTGAGACTCGTCTACTAAAACCTTAGTAAAATGTTCTTGTGCTCAATTTCCTACGGTCCCTTTGTGCTTTTATGAAGCACTAATGAGGGGGTCATCATTCATCTTCATAGCATGTAGGAATCCGCTATAAAAGTTATACATTGTTGATCTAGGTATTTCAAGAAGGTTAGGTACCATTGATCTATCTCCACTCAAATCCAAGTACATCAAATGAGATTTCTTAAATGGGTATTCAAGTCATTCCATTATGATGGACAGTGTCACAAATTGAAATAAACAAGAAACTTTAGTGATGACTTCTTATAAGTAGTGGAGGCAAGGGTTTTCAAATATTAGCACAGTTGATGGTAGTGTGGATATTGATCTCTCCTTGTAAACATTGTCAAAACCAATAATAGTCTCGATGTAAATTTAGTGTAAACCAATTGTATGGAAAATCATGATTGACCATTACTTTCACTAAGAAGAGAAAATGATAAGCATTATTAACCGGGGAGAAATAAATGTGAAACATAACTCATGTATTTTAGTTGAAATTTATATAAGCCCCCGTGTTATTTAATTATTAAATACTTAATGTAAATACAATAAATTATCATTAAGATATTGATTTTGAAGATTAAATATGTATTATAAGGCATTCATCTATCACACTTGATTTTTCATGTAGCCTGAATAAACCACTTAACGCTGATTATCAATTAATCCTAAATAGTTTTGTATAAGATAAATCTTTACTTGCATTAATAGCTTTATTTCAAAAATAGATTACATTTAGAAACTTATATGAATACATATAACTAAATGAAATTCAATAAATAACTTCTAAGTCTTGTTGGATTCTATGAGATTACTTTAAGTACAAATAGTTCATTTAAGAATTCAAATTTACAAAATGTTAATATTGATGGGAAAAGCATGTTATATGGTGTAAAAAGTTTAAAGGCATCCATTTATGGCCCATCTCTTGAATGAGCTTAAATAGTCTACTTAATGCTCATGGTGAATTTATTAATCCATGATTTATTAGAAAATTCATTTTCTTTACATGGTTTTTTTATTCTAGAAATAACAATTTCACATTTATACATTCATATTAAACCACATGATAGTTAAATAAAAATCAATTAATGCTTTCTTGACTTATTGACTTATATGACATGATTACATATAGGAATAATTGATTTAATAATGCATAGTTAGAAAAAGTTGTCAATTCAAAATAGAATAAACCAGTTAGTACTCATAAATAATTAATTTTAAATTATTAATTTTCTAAAAATATATATTTTTTACTTACATTGCTATCTTTATTTCAAAAATAAATTCCATTTATACATACATACATTCTAAATATAATTTAATACATACTTGTCTTGTTGGTTTCTATGAGATTATTTCAATTACAAATGATTTATTTAAGAATTGAAATTTACCAAATGTTAATAAAGGTGGGAAAATCAAATGCCATATGTTGCATAAAGTTTAAGTACACTTATTTATGACCCGTACCTTGAAATAACTTTAGCAATCTACTTAACATTCATTACCAATTAATTATTCCGTGTGTTGTTAGGAAACACATTTCATATTACATGGAGTTTTATTTAAAAAAAAAAGTGCCACATTTACACACTTAGATTAAACTTCATGATATGAAAATAAAAGTCGATAAACGGATTTATATAGACCACATAAAACTCATTATCAATTAATTATAATTTGTTTTGTAAAATATATATATTTACTTACATTAAGAGTTACATTTTAAAATTGCATCACATTTATGAACTTCTATCAATGCATACAGCCAAATAGAATTATTCAAGTCATATTGGATTCTATGAAATTATTTAAACCACAAATAAACTATTTAGGAATTGAAAATGACAAAATGCTAATATGGATTGGAAAATCAATGTCTTATGCTGCAAAAAGTTTAAATACAACCATTTTTTACCCATCTCTTTAATGAGTCTAGATGGTCCACTTAACACATTGTTAATTAGTTATTCCATGTTTTATTAAGAAGAGAATTTTGTTTTTCATAGAGTTTTGTTTCAAAACAATACAATATGAGATTAATAGTCTTAATAGATTATGTGATAGACAAATAAAAGTCAATAAATGGATTCCTTATTAAATTAAATGAGATGAGATGATTGCATATACAAATAGTTGATTCAAGAATATATGAAAAAAAAAATATGGGTTAAAAATTGAATGCCCTATAATTTAACGAGTAGTATTCACTTATGAGCCATCACTCGTTAGCCTAAATAGTCCACTTAATACTTAATATCAAGAAATTAAAAGACTTATTTTTCGAAAAAAAATGCATCATAGTATATGGCTATTATAAATCACATTTATACACTCATATTAATGGAAATAACTAAGTACAAGTCCATAATATAATTATAGCTCAAGTGATATGATTTCTGTTTATTTAAAATATAAATTTACAAAAAAACGACTTTAAATAATGAAATTAGATGCCTTACGATTCAAAAAGTTCAATGACATAATTCATCCATGATAGTATGTAATCAAACCTTGATAATCCACTTATCAATCATTATCATCATATAGATGTTTTTTTAAGAAATGAAAAATTATTTACAATATATTTTTATCTAAAAAATTACATATCACATTTATGCATTCATATTAGTGCATTTTATATGTAAACAATGAATAACTGACTTTGTGCCTTGTTGATTTTCAATATGATATGATTGCGGTTACAACCATTAAAAGATCAATCATTTACCTGTGACACATTTATCATTAGTCTTAATAGTGAATAATGCATTGTGAATAGTGAATAATGCACATAAAGTTTATCAAGTAAATTATTATAATTTCTTTAGTAAGAATAACACCTTTGTTTGCAAGGAGTTCTATTTCAAAACTTATATTTCACATTTATATATGATTATTGATACATATAAGTAAACATAAGTCATTAAAAATAACATGCCTCGATGGTTCATGTAACATAATTTGAATGACAAACAATTCATTTAAGAACACACACACGCGCACACACATCTTATGTTGGGTGTGGAGCCTGATTATCTTCTATAGTACCGGCATATTGGACCCCAGTTCAAAATGGGGCGGCAACACCGCCCATAAAATAATCGTTTCCGTGGCCCCCCCTGGCGGGGGGTTTCGGGGGCAGCGCCCCCGAAGCTAAAAACAGCTGTAAAATTGCCTTGTAAAAGTATAGTAATTTCTAGTCAATCTGGGCCGTTCATTAGGCGGATGATCTGACGGTAGAACTTATGTTTAGTTTAGGGTTTTTTGCCCTAGAAGGCAACCCCTCTCTTTATATGAGGGCATAGTATTTGAGGCTGTGAGATAGATGTGTATTCGGTGAGCGAGAAACATAGAGGTGAGACTGTGAGAGAAAACAGAGGATATTACAGCGGTTTTGCTGTAGGTTGTATCTCTTCATTTTGCTGGATAATAGAAAGGAAGGACTGGCTGTTTGGGGTGGACGTAGCCCAAACTGGGTGAACCACGTATATCTGTGTCTCTCTTGTTTTGTGCGTTTTCTGTGTTTATATTTCTGCAATATTTTATGTCTTCCATTGCTCCGTAATATATAATTTTCTAACAACTGGTATGAGAGCCGAAGGTCTATTTGGCTGATAAACTCGCAGGAAAGAAGGGTTCCTGGTTCGAGTGGGAGCAATGGCAGAAGATGGTAAGTTTAGGGTCGAGAAATTTAACGGCCAAAACTTCTCGCTGTGGAAGATGCAGATGGAAGATTATCTATATCAGAAAGATCTATACCTACCATTGGGCGGAAAAACAAAGATGTCGACGGGTATGAAAGACGAAGAATGGAACCTTCTCGATAGAAAGGCACTCGGAACAATACGGTTGTGCCTTGCTGCGTCAGTTGCCTTCAACATTTCGAAGGAAACCACGACAGAGGATTTGATGCAGACGTTGTCGAAACTATATGAAAAACCCTCGGCCTCAAACAAGGTATTTCTTATGAAACGGTTATTTAATATGAATATGTCGGAAGGTGGATCTGTTGCAAACCATTTAAATGATTTTAATACAGTTACAAGTCAGTTAAGTTCTGTAGGGGTAAACTTTGATGATGAAGTTAGAGCTCTGTTATTCTTGTGCTCATTACCAGAAAGTTGGAATGGTTTGGTAATGCCCATTAGTAACTCCGTTTCTGGATCTAGTACTTTAAAGTTTGATGATGTTGTCGGTGTTATCCTTAGCGAGGAAATGCGACGAAAAAGCTCCGGTGAGACATCGGGAAATGCTCTGAGTGCAGAGTCTAGAGGAAGAAAAATGGAAAGAGGAAAGAGCTCAGGATATCGTAGTAAATCAAGGAAAGGCAGATCCAAGTCCAGATCGGGGATAGTGTGCTGGAAATGTGGAAAGAAAGGACACCTAAAGAAAGACTGTAGATCTCGGAAGGGAAAAGAAGGAGATGCACAGTAAGAAAACAATCATGAAGCAAATGTGACAGGTGAGGTGTTACAAGATGCTTTGATTCTTTCTTTCGAAAATATTACTGATTCCTGGGTGGTAGATTCAGGGGCTTCATTCCATGCCACACCTGATAAGAAATACTTTCATGACTATGTTCAAGGAGATTTTGGACAAGTTCGTCTAGGTGATGATAAACCCTGTAACATCGTTGGAATGGGTAAGGTTCTTGTAAAGCAGCAGAATGGAAACCAATGGCTATTAAAGGAGGTAAGGCATGTTCCAGATCTAAAGAAAAATCTGATTTCAACAGGGCAGTTAGGCGGTGAAGGTTGTGTGACAACTTTCACAGATAAAGCTTGGAAGGTCACTAAAGGAGCCCTGGTAATAGCAAAAGGTGAAAAGGTTGGTACATTGTATTTATGCAATGGTATTTCTAACTCTGTTAATGCTTTAACTTCCAGAGGAGCAGATGCAGCATTATGGCATCATAGGCTCAGACACATGAGTGAAAAGGGGATGAAGATTCTTCACTCAAGGAATTTGTTGCCAGGTTTGAAGAATGTTGATTTGGACTTCTGTGAGAACTGCATTTATGGAAAACAGAAGAGAGTCATATTTCTCAGAGTTGGGAAAGAAAAGAAGAACGAAAAATTAGAGCTTGTGCATACAGACATATGGGGACCTGCTCAGGTATCATCTCTCGGTGGCTCTCGTTATTATGTTACTTTTATTGATGATGCAACTAGAAAAACTTGGATTTATTGTATTAAGAATAAATCTGATGTATTTGGTACTTTCAAGAAATGGAAAGCTTTGGTTGAGATTGAGACAGGAAAGAAATTGAAGTGTCTTAGATCAGACAATGGAGGTGAATATTGCAGCAAAGAGTTTGATAGGTACTGTTCAGAGCATGGAATTCGGAGAGAGAAGACAGTTCCAAGAACACCATAAGAAAATGGTGTGTCAGAAAGGATGAATAGAACAATCATGGAGCGTGCAAGGTGCATGAGATTGCATGCAGGATTGCCTTTACAGTTTTGGGCAGATGCTGTAGATACTGCTGTTTATCTAATAAACAGAGGGCCTTCAAGTTCCTTAGATGGTGGTGTTCCAGAGGAAGCATGGATAGGTAAAAAGGTAAACTACTCTATTTTAAAGCCTTTTGGTTGTGAGGCCTTTGTCCATATTGATAAAGAAAATAGAACAAAGCTTGAGGCAAAGTCAAAGAAATGTACCTTTATTGGATATGGTGTTAATGATTTTGGTTATCGCTTATATGATTACGAAAATCACAAAATCATTAGGAGGAGAGATGTAATATTCAATGAAAAGGTCTTGTATAAGAATCAGTTGCACGAAAAGAAACAAGAAAAGGAAAACAAGGAATACGCAGTTCTTGATGAAATCACTGAAAAAGTAAAGGTGCCTGAAAGTAATAATAATCAACAACCACAACAACATCAACCACCACAACAGCAACAGGCACCCCAAACACCTGAAAGTTGTGTTAGAAGATCTACCATGATAGGTAGACCCCTTGAACGATACTCTCCTTCATTATATTATTTATTGTTGACTGATTACGGTGAACCTGAATGTTATGAAGAAGCAATGCAGGTTGAAAGCAGGAAGAAGTGGGAGGTAGCCATGGAAGAAGAGATGGACTCCTTAATGCATAACCAGACTTGGGATTTAGTCAGGTTGCCTGCAAGAAAAACTACATTGAAGAATAAATGGGTTTACAGGCTGAAGGAAGAAGATGGAGGAAAGCAAAGGTACAAAGATAGACTTGTGGTGAAGGGGTTTGCACAGAAGAAAGGTATTGATTTTGATGAAATATTTTCTCCTGTTGTTAAAATGACTTCAATCAGAACTATTTTAAGTCTTGTAGCAGCTGAAGATTTGCATCTTGAGCAGTTAGATGTAAAGACAACCTTTCTCCATGGGGATTTGGAGGAAGAGATATATATGCAGCAGCCACAAGGATATGAGGTGAAAGGGAAGGAGAAACTTGTGTGCAGGTTGAAGAAGAGCTTGTATGGTTTAAAACAGGCTCCAAGGCAGTGGTATCTAAAATTTGACAAGTTTATGTCTGAACAAGGTTATACTAGATGTCACTCTGATCATTGTGTTTATCTGAAAAAGCAAAATGATGGCAGCTATATTATATTGTTATTGTATGTAGATGACATGCTTGTTGCAGGATCTAACATGCAGGAAATAAATGTGCTCAAAAGAAAATTGGCAAATTCATTTTCAATGAAGGATTTGGGTGCTGCAAAACAAATCCTTGGTATGAGAATAACTAGAGATAGGAAAAATAGAAAATTAACATTGTCTCAAAATGAGTACATACAAAAGGTGTTGAAAAGATTTAACATGCAAAATGCAAAACCAGTTAGTACACCTTTTGCTAGCCATTTCAAACTTAGCAAAGAAATGTGCCCAAAGACCCAAGAAGACATGGATTATATGTCTAAAGTTCCATATGCATCAACAGTTGGAAGTTTAATGTATGCAATGGTCTGCACAAGGCCTGATATTGCACATGCAGTGGGAGTTGTAAGCAGGTACATGAACAATCCAGGAAAGGAACATTGGATGGCAGTGAAATGGATTCTCAGATATTTGAGAGGTACCACAAATCAGGCATTATGCTTTGGTGGTTCAAACATATCCCTACAAGGATATGTTGATGCAGATATGGCAGGTGACAGAGATAACAAGAGTAGCACTACAGGATATGTATTTACTGTTGGAGGAACAGCTGTCAGTTGGGTTTCAAAAATCCAAAGCGTTGTTGCACTTTCAACAACAGAAGCAGAGTATGTTGCTGCTACAGAGGCTAGTAAAGAAATGATTTGGTTACAAAGGTTTATGGGTGAATTGGGTAAGGAGCATGATATGGGCACGTTATACAGTGATAGTCAAAGTGCCATTCATCTTGCAAAGAACTCAGCATTTCATTCCAGGACAAAACACATACAGCTCAAGTACCATTTCATACGATCAGTGTTGGAAGATGGAGAGTTGAAGCTGGAAAAGATACACACTAGCCAGAACCCTGCAGATATGCTAACAAAAGTTGTAACCACGGAGAAACTGAGAATATGCTCAGTTTCAGTTGGTCTTCAAGGATGACGATGAAGATGAGAAATGGCCAGGTCCAAAGAGGAGTCATTGTCCAACAAATGGAGCAGCGGTGGAGTTGCTACAATCAGTCTCCAAGTGGGAGATTGTTGGGTGCGGAGCCTGATTATCTTCTATAGTACTGGCATATTGGACCCCAGTTCAAAATGGGGCGGCAATGCCGCCCGTAAAATAATCGCTGTCGTGGCCCCCCCTGGCGGGGGGTTTCGGGGGCAGCGCCCCCGAAGCTAAAAACAACTGTAAAATTGCCTTGTAAAAGTATAGTAATTTCTAGTCAATCTGGGCCGTTCATTAGGCGAATGATCTGACGGTAGAACTTATGTTTAGTTTAGGGTTTTTTTCCCTAGAAGGAAACCCCTCTCTTTATATGAGGGCATTGTATTTGAGGCTGTGAGATAGATGTGTATTCGGTGAGCGAGAAACATAGAGGTGAGACTATGAGAGAAAACACAGGATATTACAGCGGTTTTGCTGTAGGTTGTATCTCTTCATTTTGCTGGATAATAGAAAGGAAGGACTGGTTGTTCGGGGTGGACGTAGCCCAAACTGGGTGAACCACGTATATCTGTGTCTCTCTTGTTTTGTGCGTTTTCTGTGTTTATATTTCTGCAATATTTTATGTGTTCCATTGCTCCGTAATATATAATTTTCTAACATCTTATAAAAAATCGATACAGCAAAGTCATTGCAAATTTTTTTATAAATAATCAGAAATATACATATTAATATAATTGGCAATTCCCGTATATTTCAAAAATGATAAAATCATACAAATTGATTCAACAAAAACTATGTCCAAAATGTATTGAAAAATTGGAATGTACTTTTCAACAAATTTATAAAAGAAATTATCTCCATGAACTACAGTGAAGTACATGTTCTATTGAACATTTGAATGTACTCATGTTTTTGTTTGATAAGATGAAGTGTCTTAAGAAAGGGGAATAAAACTTGCATAAGCCACGTATCTTACTCTTTTCCTGTATATGATTTTATCAAGATGTGGTTTGATCGATATCTGATGAATTGAGAAGTATGCTTTTCTATATCTATTAGCAATACATTTGATTCTTCATAATTATCTCCATATTGGGACCACACATCAATCAACTTTTTCTCATAAAATTGTCTTGCTCTCCCTACTTCCAATTTTGTTTGCAAATGACAATGAGACATGTCCCATGCAAATTTAAAGTCCTCTATATCAATATTTGATTTTTCAAGTACTTTTCAGATGTACTTGTCAGTGACTTTTAATGTCTATATTGCGACATCATAATTTCTTAAGCAATATTTTAATACTTCTGATTGAAAAGGCCTTAAAAAATAAGACCTATCACCCTACTGCCAATCTGGTTCTCTTTGAATATGAAAATTTCATCATTAGTGTATGATTGGAAGAATACTCTTCCATTTCAAATATCAACAACATCTTTTGACTTGTAGTAATTCCCATCTGCATCTGCACTGCAACCACTGTATGATATTAATATATCTCCACTTCAACACGTCATTGCTTAAGGACATGAAAACCTATCATTTTAAAAATGATGTTAATATTTATTATGAACTATTTCCATTTGTATGCAAACGTCATTTTACAATGAGTTCAAAGTATCACAAAATACAAATACAATTGCCCCATTAAAATGAACAAACAAATAATATGTTTACTTTATACATAGAGCCTAATACCTTTATTTAATTTGTATGGAATAAAAGTCTTATAAGAATGCATTGACCCACCATTTAAATTATTGATTTTAAGACTCGTAACGATTTATTTAATTGCAATTTAAAAATATAATTACAATGGTCTAGTACAAGTAAACAAACTAATTATCTATTAATTTTCACATACAATATAATACAATTTTTAAATGTCAAACCTAATTAATTATATGTTAATTTATAGAGTTTCTACCTTAGTATTTTTTGTGCTTCTTTTAGTACAAATTGTATGTTTATTGTTGGTGCTACATACAACTTAATATAGTTTTTCAACTTATATGGAATAAAAAGGGTTATAAGAATGCAATGGGTCATCCTTCACATTACTAATTTCTAAGAGGTATAACGATAACTTAAACCACATTTAAAGCAAATAATTATAATGATCTAATTAAAACAAATAGACTAGTTATCTATTAATTCTACATACAATGTAATCCATTGTAATATATATATATATATATATATATATATATATATATATATATATATATATATATATATATATATATATATATATATAGCATGGGAAACTTTGATATGAAAACATTAAATGACCATTCATCTCACCAAAAATAAAATAAAATAAATCAAAATATGTTATTTTTAGTAATGACAAACCAAATCAACAATTATTTTATTAGTGTTGTGAAATAAAAGTAATAATTCATGATGTCATACATATAATAGCATGATATAAACATCTATAATCTTAAGGTACTTCTAAATGTAATTGAACATCCTTCAAAATAGCTCGCACATCCATAGCCTTCTTGAGTTTATGCAATATTCTCCATAGCTCATTGATCAACCAATTATCCCCTTGATTTGCTCCAATGAATGGAGGGGCAAGAATCACATTTTCTTTTGGATTCTCTTTCACTCTCTCAATTAAACAAACAACTATAATAGTATTGGTTGCATCATATTGGGTACTCATTTCCCACATCTTTTTCAATGATTTAGTGTGTATAACTTTCGCTGGATTTTCAATGACCTTATGTCCCTTTTGTGGCTTACAGTTTGAAGCAGTCCACTTAAACACAAGTTTATCTTGTAATGTTTCTGAAACCAACTTTTTAAGAAATCTTGTTGTGCTTTGTTTCAAAGCTGTCGTCCAAATTGCAATGTCAAGAGATTCATTTTTGAAACACATTTCAAAAAATGATTTTGCATGTGGATGAATCCAAAATAATTTTTTCTCTATTGTGTAATCAGCATTAGCTCCCATTTTCTCAATATGCCCTTTGTTTGTTGCTTCATCATTGATGCTATGATAAAAAAATGTTCTTTAGTTCAAAAATAACTAGTTTCTTTATAGTTATTTTGGCTGCAACACAATGGAAAATAATATAGTCAAACCATTTTATTCATGTTACAAAAATGACTAAAAACATTGTTGAAACGATACACTTACCTTGAGCGGTTTTTGCACTATTTATAAATGAAACAATAATTTATTTTATCATCTTGATAAGACCTGGAGTTTACATATTAAACCTTCAATCAAATACCAATTGTACTTCTTATTAAACCTTCAATCAAATACCAATACCAAGAAAAACATTAGTAATGCAACCTTTAAAAAGAAACACACACACACACACCTTCAACATTACTTTGATTGTTAATTTTATCCTTTTTATTTGTTCCTATAATAAAAATATACAAAGTTATGGTAGTTACAAGCATTTGAGTTTGAAGAATAATAAAATAAACAAGAAGACAAGTTATAAGTATCTGATATGACATTATCTTCATATTTGTAGCATTGCACCTCATCATCATCTTAGTTACCTTTATTTGTTTCCAAATTGAAAATATAAAATATTTTGAATTGTGAAAATGAATAGAATCATTAAATAACAAGGAAAACAAGTGGACAAATTATAAGCACTTGATGTTATATTTTGTTCTTGATTAAAGTTTTGTTTAACTTACATTTGATCAATGTCTTGGTTCTCTTTGCTTGTCACTATAATAAACATAAAAAAAATGTTAGAAATTGTGACAATGAACAAAATTCATTAAACAACTATACAAAAAAAGAATCATCTATATTCATCCATGATCATATTTTGGTCTTGATTGTAGTTCTGTGGGACAGTACCCTGGTCATTATATGCATTCTCTTTATTTCCAACAATAATCAATATATGAAATGATATGAATCACAATAATTTAGAATAATAATAAAATAAAAAAAGATAGAGTTACAATGATTAATACCCATTTCTATCTCCATCGTTCCATGGTCATTGTCCTGATTAATTTCATTCATCTCATAATTCCCTATAATAGTCATCCAAAAATGTTATGAATATGGAAATTAAATAAATTGAAAAATTATCAAGAGAAAAAACCAAACAAATTATGTACCTAGTATGATAACTTCTTCCTCTCCTCCTTCTCCTCCTATTTCCATCTCCATACTTTTTTCAACAGCATAAGCACTATGTTGATTAATTTTTTTCCTCCCACTTTCATCATTCTCTATTTCAGAATCGCCATCATTAGTCATTTTAGTAAACACTTTGACAATTAAGAAATATGAAAAAACTAGTATCCAAAGTATTATAAGAAAATAAATAAATTGTAGTACTCGAATTTTCCAAGAAGTTAATGGATACCGGATTTGATAATTGAAAAGATTTGTAATTATTTAACATGATTGTCCTTTGTGACTCTATTTGCACAACACATGAAATTCTTCTTCCATATGTACAACAAGCCTTGATTAAATTTTTCCTTGCATAAAGAGAAATAACCACTTTTGCATCACTACATTGTTGGTGTTTTTCCACTAAATCCGTCCAGAAACCATAGTCTCTCTCATTTTCATCAAATGTGTCTTCAAATGTGTGAGAGTATTTTATAGCCTCCAAAATTTTTAATTCTGAAGTATAGAAATGTATAAGAAGAACTATATCATAACTATAATTGTTTTGGGACTTATATTCATAAATGCCACTAGTCATTTTATAGTTGAACTTGGAGTTCTTTATGGAAATTTCCAAAGACTGACGTACATCATTACAAAACCAAAGTTCAACTAAGAGAACTATATTAAAGTCATTCAACTCATTTTTTTTGATAAGAAATCAAAAAAATTCAATGTAATATCCCTTGTGGAATTGTTCTTTTTTCAAAGCAAGTGTATCCAAAACAAGAAGGTCAGTATGTAAAATTGGTTGCAACTGACATGGAAAAGAGTGCAAAAGTGCTGACAAAAGATGAGGGCCCCCAAAATGACAACCAATTTCAAAATTGTTATCAACCTGTTGAACACTTGTTGATCCATTTATCATTCTGTCAAAGACTCTGCATGCTTGCTGAGAAAGGGACTCTATGTTTGTATTACGTGTTCCTTTGACATAAGTAGACCCCTCCACCGTGTTGCAAAAATTGGTAAATATGATATCATTAATTTCATAACACTCAAGAATGTTGAATGTGGTAAGAGTCATCTCAAGAATGTTGAATGTGGTAAGAGTCATCTCATTCAAGTTTTGATCATGACTTTGACAATATGCAACCATTGCATCCAATATTGTTTTGTTGGTTTTCAATTTAGAACAATAATATTTTAATTTTATGGCATTTGATGATGATTAATTGGAATAGAAAACCAAATGGTTCCATCCAATAGCTTATATTCTACTGAAGCAATTTCTTCCATGGTTAATCCCTGAAGGGGACGAAGAGTAGATGGTGTCAAACTGTGTAGACTATTTCTCTTGTAGTTCTCAAAATCAGGTTGGCTTGGAGAACACTTTAATGTGCCTAGTTGGTAACAATTAAAAACAATGTCCCATTTATCCCAAATAGGTTCATCAAGATATAAGAGAATTTTTTTATCAGAAAAATTTGTAATTGGATAGTCAAAGAATAAGCACAACATTTCATCATCAACCTGATGAAATAATAAATATAAACTAATAAGAATTCAATGTAAAAATGAAACTAAATAATGTGTTATAATCTAATGAGAAATCATTGTAAATATCAAAAAATATACTTATACTATCAACTTTAGTCATTTATCTACAATAAAAATAGATACAATAATAAAATGTTAAATGTAAAAATAATTAAAATTACATACCTTGTCTTCAGCCATCTTAGAACATCCAATCCTCCTTTTCTTTAATTTGTCATTGGCAATTAAGAAATGTCTTGCCGAGCGCACACAATCAATACATGAATTTTTGAAGAATACCTTATTTTCATAATTTAATTGACAACAAATGCGGATCACCTCAGTGGGTTCAACTGATAGATGCAACAATCAAGCGTTACATTTTTTATATTTTTTTTCACTTCTCTTGATACATTATATTTAGGATTTTTTAAAATTTCTTTCACTGCTTGAATGGTATGTTGACCATCAACTATCCAAAAATTGATATTCTTAGAATTTGGATCTGTCTCATTTATAATTTTGATAGAGTTGACCAATGGATCAGGCTCATTGATGTCAAATGGAATCAGAAGAACATCGAGTAGTGAGGTTTGAAATATTTCTAAGAATGATTTCACTAATACTTGAACATTTAAATCATCTCATGATCTTAATTTGAACAATTTAGGGGCTTCTTTACATCTTTCAAGAACCACTTTTCTATTAAAGGAGTTTGAAAATAGATAGCAATGCTTCAAGGCTTCATGAATCTCATCACATTGATTTGCAAGGTTAGTTGTCTCAAATTCAACTTTCCTAGTTTTTTTAATTTCTATAGTGAGCTTGAAATCATTTTTTGTTATGTTCTCCTCCAAATCAGATAAATTTACTCTTCTCAAAGCAGGTAATTGAGAATCAATTTTATCATCTCGTATTTTATCAAGAAATTTACCTTTTTGTTGTAAATGAAGAAGTACAGATGATGTTTTTTTACTTCTTACATAGCGATATTTCAGAATGGTGGCGATGCGTTTTAAAAGATCTGCATAACTATTTAGTCTAGATTTAGAGAAGCTCTCAAAGTTATCCAACTTGAACATTGAATTCT
Organism: Pinus tabuliformis; assembly: GCA_031772625.1. NCBI lineage: Eukaryota > Viridiplantae > Streptophyta > Pinopsida > Pinales > Pinaceae > Pinus > Pinus tabuliformis. Next base: position 365,848,021 of record CM062806.1, read on the forward strand.
TTATCGTATTTGTTGAATCAGTACTTGAAGCTTCAAACAAATCTGGTCTAAAATTTGTATACTCCACTTGACATGAAATTAATATTACCCCATTTTCTTTAATCATTTCCACTTGAAAGTCAATGTCATTTTCATTGTAAACGTAGCAATTAATTATTATTCCTAATATCTTTGGTTCGTTTCCATCTATTGATCCAAATAGATACATATCAGGAAACATATTCATGGGAGCTTCTGTTTGGATATACCAATCGTGCACAAACTCATATTTATTATATGTATTGTATTTTTTAATCATTTCAAAAGTAGAAGTAGAAGGTATTATTGATACTGCCTTTTGAGTTGAATAACTTTTCTTTTTCTTAAGTGATGGTTGTAACATCTCATTGGCTTTTGGGCCAACCAATTATGCAAATAACAACAAAAAAATATTTACATTAATCAAAATGAAAATATAATTTCAAATATTGTCACATAATGTTCTTATAAATATTGAAAAACCACCTAATCTAACCATTTTTAAAAGATTGTACATAAAATATAAAACCACCACACGAGTTGGAGGCAATGTTTGTATATCACCTTTTTTTTGTTTCTTCTTCACTACTTTACTTCCAGTTTCAGGCACACCAGATTTTGTAGTTTCTAGAAAAAAAAATTATGGAATACATGAAATACCAAATATTATTAAACAACCTTATAATACATGATTTCTATTTACATGCACAATAATAAATGAGTACATATGCTATGCTAGTTTTACTATAAGACACCAAAAGTTATCACATGGGTAAAATTGCTAAGAAAAGAAACGACCTAATCAAACCATTTCTAAAGAGTACATAAAATATAAAACCACCATACCAGTTCAAGGGGGCATCATTTGTATATCACTTGTTTTTCTTTTTCTCTTTGCTACTTTACTTCGAATTTCACGCTCATCAGTTTCCATGGTTTCTAGAAAGAAAAATATTATGGAAGACATGAAATAACAAATAGTATTAAACAACCTTATACTACACGATTTCTATTTACACACACTAATAAATGAGTACATATGTTATGCAAGTTTAGTATATGACACGAAAAGTTATCACATAGTTAAAATTTCTTGGAAAAAAATACCCATGTTAGTATGGGTTGCCCTCATTAAAACCCCACTCCCAAGGCTATTTCCACAGGTTTTATTAATCAACAACAAGTTATTAACACAATGTCTAATGATTGTAACAAAGTATAAACTGAAATTGTCATACCATTTAAAGAATTTGGTGTCGTGTTTCTTGAACTTCCTTTTTCCTTGGATGCTTCCTTTGAATTCTCACTAGCTTCATAGTCCATGGCATCTAAAAATAAAGTAGAAAATTGTTATCACAGTTTCGAATTATTGATGAAAATATGAATTTATAAATACTATAACTACTCGCATCATTACATGTGTAACAAAATGAACAAGAACAATAACAAGTATAGAACTCACAATAATAGCTAATCAAGGTTAGAAAAAGGGCACCCCCAAATAATTTATTATGTTATTTTAATCGTGAATATAGGAAAGCAAACATCTACTAGGTTCCTTCTAGCACGAGCATAAGAACATTTCCAAAAGACATTACATTGTGAATAAATAAAAACAATTGTAGAGACTACAACAAAATCATATATACACAAAATTTATCTCTTATAGTCATGTATATTCTTAGTTTTCTTTAGAAAAAATAAAAGCAAAACACAATGAAAAAACATTAACTATGGCGATCATTAGATTTTCTTCTAGATCTTCGTCTACCACAAAGACAAACACATAGCAACTTTGCAAGGTGAAAGAAATATAAATGTGATATAATTACTTCTAACACAAACAAAAGCATATTGCCAACAAGAATCTTGCAAAGAAAAAGAAATATTCGTATCCTAAATTTATTTCTATTACAAACGCATGGATATTGTCAAAAAAAACATTGTAAGGTGAAAGAAATCTAGCATGTGCTAGAATTATTTTTAGTATGAACACATTCATATTTCCAAGAAAAACATTGCAAAACAAAATAAATATAGGACAAGCTAGATTTCCTTCTACCACAAACACAAACACATTGTCATTAAAAATATTGCAAGGCAAAGGAAATGTAACCCATGCTAGACTATATTCTATCGCATACAAGAAGATTTCCAACAACATTGTATTGTAAAGCATATCTAGTGGATGCTAAATTTCCTTCTAGAAAAAACATAAACACAATGTCAATAAAAACATTGCAATAATAACGGAGTAGCTATGAGAGCCTGCGGTGGTTCAACCCTCTAGGGTTTCTGTATCCTCTGCTATGGCAGAGCTCTCCTGACATTCGCAACTTTCATAATAGTGACAGTTTCACTGGTCCACGTTTTCCTGTAGGGAAGTTCAAGCTCCATGATCCCCCGTCAGGGGGAGGATGCTGCGCCTCCCCCAAAGGATGATAGCAAGCAGCACCGGAATGAAGAAAACGACAAGACAGGGGCACAGACTGATGATAGCACGGGTCCAAGCTTACAACAGGAAAAAGCACAGAGCAAACAGGATCAGCCCAAAGTCAGCTTGAGCACATGCAAGCCAGTAGCTACTGAGCACCCAAAAGTAGAATTTCCAAGCCAGCGAATCAATGCCAGGATACAGTTAATGAGGGATCATGTGTTAATAGGCACGTTTATAGGACTTTGACCAACTGAGAAAGCGTTGTGTGGCTGGATAGCCTTGAAATGGAACCCAAAGGGTCACATTACCCTGCAACTAGGGCCAAAAGGGTTCTTCACAGCCATTTTTAACTGCTTAGAAGACTGGAACAAGGTTTTGGATGGAGGGTCATACTTCTTCAACACTGCTGGTCTGTATCTCAAGGGTTGGGTAGAGTGTTTCAACCCTGACAAGGAGGATCTCAGCTGGGCTCCAGTCTGGATAAGACTTTACTTGCTTCCCATGGAATACTGGGAGGAAAATTATTTGCAAGAAATCGAAAATGTGCTGGGCGAGTTCATAAAAGCGGCAGAGGAAACAAAAATCAGCAAATACACTTCATATGCTCGTATTTGCATCAACATGCACCTCAATCAGGCACTTTCGGATGCGGTAAGTTTATTTCATGATGATATTGAATGGGTTCAAATGATAGACTATGAACATGTGCCGTTTAGATGTAGAAGATGTCACGATCTGGGCCACTTGTTTAGGGATTGTCCATTAAATCAAAAACCCTCCTCCCAATTGTCCTCGGATAAGCCTAGATCTGATGGATTCACCAAGGTAGCTAGCCGCAGAAGAAACCATAAGAAATCAGCAACTAACCGCAAGATGCCTCCAACTAACTCTTCCAATCCTTCAAAAAGCAACAACTTCGAAGCGTTAGCCCGAGATAATGATCCTGTCTCAGTTAACCCCACTCCTCCTGAAAAGGAATCAAAGAAAGATAAACAGACAATGCAAAAAGATCACATACCAATCCCAGAAGATCCGTTGTTCAAAAAAACCCTTTCTCCTAGCCAGCTCAAAACCCTAGCTTGGAGTTCTCAAGGAATGGAGGTTGATAATATATCAGTCGATCTCAGAACAGCAGTAAAAACACTTGAAGAGATACACGAACCCCAACACATGGACGAAGAATCAGAGAGCATCGACATTGGGGAACTTGACATCCTAGGCCTAGAACAGGCATGTAAAACAAGGAATTTTGAAAAAATCCCAGATCAACAAGTTGACAACCTGGTGGAAGTCCTATCTCGGGCTCAAAGGCATCACTCTCTCGGTGTTCAGATTGGAAGTCCCTGGGATGGAAAATTCATTGCCAAAGACAACAAAAAACGTGGGAGGAAAATAGATCTCCAACGAACAATCAGAATAGGAGAAATGTTAGTGGAGTCAGGCAGATACTCCAAGTTAACAAAGTATTTCCCTACCAACACCAACACTTCTCATTGAAGTTGATATCTTGGAACATCAAAGGGCTCAATAGCCCAAGGAAAGGTAGACTACTCAAGAACATGATCATGCAAGAAAATCCTCAAATCCTATTCTTGCAAGAAACAAAATGGAACTCAATAGCTCTGGAAAAAATTGCAACAAAAGCCTGGCCAGGAGGTCTGGTAACTGTCGTGGATGCTGATGGGGTGTCGGGCGGCCTTGCAGTTCTATGGGACACGCGTACCATTACGCTCAATAACATACATGCAAACAGAAACTTCATCCAAGCAATCTTTCACATTACTGGGACCAACATATATGGACATATAACCAATGTGTATTTTCCTCAGGAAACTGCACATAAAATAGCAATTCTGGACACCCTTTTAGAGATCAATAAAAATAGGTTGCACCCTCTCTGGATTTCTGGGGGCGATTTCATCATGATTGCCAGGTTGGAAGAAAAAAGGGGAGGCAGGAGCAGAGGAAACAGGGAAGGGAATCACTTAAAAGACTTTATTCAGAACAATTGGCTTATTAATATTCCCTCTAACAATGGTCTCTTTACTGGAATAACAAAAGAGAAGGGTTACTTCAAATTGCTTCCTATCTGGACAGGTTCCTTCTATCAGACAACACAATTCACTTGGGAGGAGAATTTGCTGCTTCCATCTTGCCGTTCTCGGGGTCCGATCATTGGCCAATCTCCCTTCAATGGAATCACCCTGGTCATAATGTCTGAAGACCTTTCTGCTTTGAAGCCTTCTGGATGTCTCATCCGGACTTTAGTAGTCTAATCAACTCTGAATGGAACAACTTCTCTCCTCCTAGCGGCTCCAAAATTTTCAATTTCAGCAGAAGCTCAAGCATCTCAAAAGAAAGATCAAACACTGGAACTACACCTCTTTTGGCAATATCTTCTAGTCCCAGATTGCCCTCAATCGAGATATGAAAAATTTGCAGCAAAGGATCATAACTGAAGGACGATCCGAGGACTTGTCAAAATAAGAAAAAAACTCTTGAAACACAAATATTGGAAAGGGAAAAACAGGAAGAAACTCTATGGAGGCAGAAATCAAGAATAAAATGGCTTAAGGACGGAGAAAAAACGCAATTTTTTTTCACAGAACTACCGTTCAGCGCAGAATGCATAATAACATATCCCACATACAAAATGAACAGGGGGCAAAGGTCGAAACTCATGAAGAAATTGAAACCAAATTCCTAAATTATTTCAAGCATGCACATCAAGAGCCAAATGCTGACCGATCGCAAGCTATTGGGAAAATTTTGAGGAACATTCCCAAATTAATCTCAAAAGAACATAATCAACTTCTTATCATACCTATAGACCTACAGGAGGTCGAAGAGGCAGTGCGTCAATTGAAAGCTGGGAAGGCGCCGGGTCTGGATGGATTTACCTCAATTTGTTTTCACAATTTCTGGGACCTAATCAAAATGGAGGTGTGGCAAGTTGTGGAGGAATCATGAACATTGAGATGGATGTTCCCTGGTCTGAATGCCGCTTTCATTGCTTTGATTCCTAAGGATCCGGAGCCTAGCACTCATGATAAGTATAGAGCTATCGCTTTGTGCAATATAATATATAAGATTGTCTCTAAAATCATTGCTTCCAGACTCAAACTACTGCTTCCTCTTATCATCTCGCCTGAGCAATCTGGTTATGTTGAAGGTAGGCAGATAACGGATGGAATTATCCTAACTCATGAAATAATCCATTCGTTGAAGCAATCCAAGAAGCTAGGTATGCTCCTTAAAATAGATTTATCCAAGGCTTTTGACAGTTTAAGTTGGATGTACATCAGGAAAATTCTAACAGCTTTTGGTTTTTCTCCTTCGTGGGTAAGGTGGGTTATCAATTTGTTAACTTCCTCCTTCTTTTCTGTGTTAATCAATGGTATTCCCTCATCCACCTTTCATCCATCTCGGGGAATTAGGTAGGGAGATCCCCTTTCTCCCTTCCTCTTCGTTATCAAGGCAGAGGGAATAGGTCGAAGCATTAAAAAAGCCCAGCAATCTCAGCTTCTCAAAGGCTTATCCTTCCACAATTCCTCTACTTTCTCTCATCAGCAATTCATTGATGACAATATGCTTTTCGGTCATCCATTTGTTCAGGAAGCCCGTCAACTCAAATCTGTGCTGTCGGATTTCTCAGATGCCTCAGGAGCCAATATCAATAGAGCCAAATCTCAAATCTTCTTTTTCAACACTCTCATTAATACCCAAGCAGCTATAGCTCATATTCTTGGATTTACCATTGCATCTCTCCCTTCCAAATATTTAGGAGCACCTCTGACAGCCTCGGCTCTTAAGCATTCCTCTTGGAAAGTCCTTTTAGAAAAACTGGAGGCTCGCCTCTTCCTCTGGACTAGCAGGACCCTCAACATGGCGAGTAGATTAGTCCTCATAAAAGTTGTTCTTTATTCCATGCCACTCTACCTCTTCTCTATCCTGGCCGCTCCCAAGTGGGTTCTCAAAGAGATCAAGAAACTTCAGCGTCGCTTCTTATGGTGAAGCTCTGGACCTACCCGCAAATGGGCTCTTGTCAAATGGGACAAAGTCTGCCTTCCAAAATGTGCTGGTGGCACTAGTTTGAGGGATCCATCTATCAACAATGAGATCATGGGAGCTAGAATTTGTTGGAGATGGCTTTCTGCACCCTTTACTCCCTAGGCTTCTCTCTGTATAGCCAAATATGCAAGAAATTGCCCAGTAGAAGAATGAATACGATTGTCAGAAGTTGGCATGGGCTCCATAATTTGGAATTCGATCAAGCAACATAGAACCTTAATTCAGTAGCATAGCTTTTGGGAAGTTAAGGATGGAAACACTGCTAGGTTCTGGGAGGACTCCTGGTAGCAGTTGCCAAAGCTTAAGGACCTTCTTTCTCATTTGCAGCTTTCGGAGAAGGATTTGCATGAGTATGACAAGGTCAGAAATTTTTGGAATTACTCCTCCACAAAGGAGTATAGAAGATGGATTAAAGAGGACCAGATTTTAAGACATGGATCAGAACAAGCTCAACAATCTCTCACATCAGAATTAATGAAAAGGAAAATACAATTTTCAGAGGAAATGGATATCCTTAGATGGGGATATGAAGAAAAAGGCACCTTCACCACAAGGGAAGCTTACAACATCATCATCAAGCAGCATATGGTCAAAGATGTGCTATGGAGCAAAGTTTGGGACCACTCCAACTGGCCAAAAGTCTTTACCTTTCTCTGGCTCCTATGTCAAAACAAGATCCTCACATGGGATAATATTAGAAAAAGGAATTATTATGGGCCCTCCATGTGCCCTATCTACAGGCAAGAAGAGGAATACATTAAGCATCTTATGCAATCTTGTCATACTGCGTGCCAGCTCTGGGAAAAAGTCTGCTTTCGATGTCAAAAGGAGGGTAGAGTTCATGGAGACATCATTGCCATAGTTCGCAATTGGGACTAGACACCTTTTCAATGCAAACTTCTAAACTACCTATGGAAACTTATTCCAGGTTTCCTCATGTGGAACATTTGGAAGGAAAGGAATCGCAAGATATTCAAGGATCAATCTATGCTTGTAGGGAATCTCTGGAGCATCATCTGCCAAAACATCAAAGAAACCCTTTTTCTACGTTCTTGGTCTCAGGAAGATCTTCCTTCTTTGCCACAAGAACAATCCATTTGGGCAAACTGGAATATACAATGGAATTAGGAGCTTAAATACAATGGGAAATTTCCTTCGATGAATCATTTGCCCACCAAGTGGATCCCCCCTCCTAATCATATGATACAGCTAAACTTCGATGGAGCCTCAAAAGGCAATCCAGGACAGTCGGACTTTGGAGGGATCTTCAGAGACCATCTCGGGACTCCTCTCCTAACTTTCTTTGGCTCAAAAGGATGGGATACCAATAACTCGGCGGAGCTGGAAGGTTTGCGGCAAGGCCTTATCTTAGCTCAGGACAAAGAATTCTTTCCACTTATCATAGAAGGGGATTAGCTGATCATCGTAAATATGGTGTGCAAAATCATACATGGCACTCCCTCGTGCAAGGTGAGCAATAGCTGGAGAATGGAAAAAAGGCTTGAGCTCATTGAGATTTGGCTCTCTAGTCACAGGGCTATCTCTATCAAGCATACCCGCCGAGAAGGAAATAAAGTGGCAGACTTTCTTGCAAATCTTGGAGTGGATTCTGGATTGGAACTTCACGCAAGATCCTTCTCCAGCCTTGCCTCTGCCTCACAATTAATGGATTATCACAATATTGTGAAGAATGAAAAGCAGCAGGTGGAAGAATTGCACCCAGATGCAGGTGTTTTAACGCAAAATTTATGATGGGGCTCTCCAACGCCGGCATCTGGTCCTGCAGGTGGAAGGATCGCACACTCATCGACATCGTCTCCTGGTTAAAGCATGCTCACACACAGTACCTGCAGATCAATCGACATTTCGAATTTATTGCTCCCTTTGCTCGAGAGACTTCGCCTGAGGTTTTATTTATGGATCCGTCAGCTCTCACATTGCTCATTTCCTCCAGGCCCTCCTACCTTAGCTTGCATAAGACTCTGTTTTCCTACAGCGCCTCAGCTGCAACCTTAGATGTCTGGTCTATGGTTTTTAAACGGCTCATCCTCAGGCCTTCCGGCACTGTCTTCGGCACCTGTCTTGCTTCTGCCTGCTTCAAATCTCCTTCAAACGGTTTTAGCTTTCTGAAAACGGTTCGCCACCGCTTACGCAGTCGCTATGGTGGCTATCGTGGGGGCCGTGGGCAGTCTCAGCCTACTCCTTCACCTAAAATCCCTATGGCTCCTACTTCCCCTCCATCAGCTTGTGTCATTCCACTTCAAATCAGTTCTCCTGGTAAGAATTTTCCGCATAACACCTTCCAGACCACCCATGTCAAATTTCAAAGTAGCCTCAACAAGCCCATTCTCTCGGCCAGCATTACTATCATCTTTGCAGAGGAAGAGGCTCGGCCTAGAGGTTCTGCTCATACCTCGAAGACACAGTCTCAGAGTGGCCATGGGAGCGAGCAGCATGGAGAAGACGCAGGCAATGTGTTCAATTGTGATGATGTGTAGGCTGAGGAAAGTGTTCCTGATGTTTCCAAGCCACCAAACTGTGACCTCTAGGGAGTTTCGGGCTCTGGTGACCTGCCGGAGTGTTCCTATGGCATCCGTAGTTCGGTGGCTCTTCCAAGTGGCAGCGGTATGGTTTCTAAGGAAACGAAGGACGATTTCTAGGAAGGAAATGCGTGCCCAGTGCGGGAGGAAGATCGGGACCATGTCACAAACGTCTGATGCCTCCTGGGCCCTGTTTGCTTCACCAGTTTTTTCTATGCTCTTCAGGACATTCTCTATATCTCTCTGGTTCTGATAATGTATTTTTGTAGCGGGTCTTTGGCTCTGCAGTTCTTTTTTCCTCAGGATATCTAGTTAGTTTTTTGCAGCATGGTTATAGCCCTTTTCTGCCTTTTCCATGGTTTCCAACATGCAAAGTTCTCAATGTATGGTTTTTGGGCATTTAGTTTCTGGATAGTTTGAATATGCTGATGGACAATTTCGGCTTTCTGCTGAGGCTTCGACCTCCTTGTAAATATACTTTTATTATCTATTAATAGAATTAGTCTTTACATAGAAAAAAAAAGGAACACTGCAATAATAATATTTCCTGGGACATTTGACCTTGCCTTTTAGAGACTATGAAGTTTTAGTCCATGCCTAAATAGACTGTTGTTACAATATAAAAAATGTTAAACCGTGAAATGATTAGAAGGCCCTTCATATGGAATATGTGGTCTAAGAATGGGATAGTGTACAAAGATTTCCTCCTATAAAAAACACAAGAACGTTGCAAATAACAAAATTACAAGGTGAAAGAAATATAATGCATACTATATTTCCTTCTAATGGAAACATAATCACATAAAAACATTGTAGGGTGAGAAAAATTTAGTCTGTGTTACATTTACTTATAACAAAAACATATAAATATTTCCAATGACAACATTACACAACAAAAAAAATCTAGCACAAGCTAGATTTCCTTTTAGCCTAAACAGAAATATGTTAGCATTCACAACATTGCAATGTAAAATAAAATCTAACATGTGTTAGATTTCCTTTTAGCGCAAACTTGAGCACATAGAAACATTGTAGAGTGAGAAGTCTATCAAGTGCTAGATTTATGTCTACCACAAATACAAGCACGTTGCCAACAACAACATTGTAGAGTATAAGAAATCTAGCTTGTGTTAAATTTTTTTCCAACACAAACACAAGCACATTTAAATTTGAAAGAAATCTAACACATGCTATATTTTGTTCTAACAAAAACGAAAGAACATAGCAACATTTTAGGACTAAATAAGTCTAATGTGTGCTAGATTAACAACATTGCAATGTAAAAGAAAATCTAACATGTGTTAGATTTACTTTTAATGCAAACTCAAGCACATAGAACATTGTAGAGTGAGAAATCTAGCAAGTGCTAGATTTATGTCTACCACAAATACAAGCACGTTGCCAACAACAGCATTGTAGAGTATAAGAAATCTAGCTTGTGTTAAATTTTCTTCCAACACAAACACAAGCAAAATTAAATTTGAAAGAAATATAACATGTTGTATTTCCTTCTAGCACAAACACAAGAACATAACAACATTTTAGGACTAAATAAGTCTAATGTGTGCTAAATTAACAACATTGAAATGTAAAAGAAAATCTAACATGTGTTAGAATTCCTTTTAGCGCAAACTCAAGCACATAGAAACATTCAAGAGTGAGAAATCTAGCAACTACTAGATTTATGTCTACCACCAATACAAGCACGTTGCCAACAACAACATTGTATAGTATAAGAATTCTAGATTGTGTTAAATTTTCTTCTAACACAAACATAAGCACATTTTAATTTGAAAGAAATCTAACACATGATATATTTCCTTCTAGCACAAACACAAGAACATAACAACATTGTAGGACTAAATAAGTCTAATGTGTGCTAGATTAACAACACTGCAATGCAAAAGAAAATCTAACATGTGTTAGATTTCCTTTTAGCTCAAAACATTGTAGATTGAGAATTCTAGCAAGTGCTAGATTTATGTCTACCACAAATACAACATGTTGCCAACAACAATAATGTAGAGTATAAGAAATCTAACCTGTGTTAAATTTTGTTCCAACACAAAAGCAAGCACATTTAAATTTGAAAGAAATCTAACACATGCTATATTTCCTTCTAGCACAAACACAAGAACATAACAACATTTTAGGACTAAATAACTCTAGCGTGTGCTAGTTTAACAACATTGCAATGTAAAAGAAAATCTAACATGTGTTAGATTTCCTTTTAGTGCAAAGTCAAGCACATAGAAACATTGTAGATTGAGAAATCTAGCAAGCGCTAGATTTTTGTCTACCACAAATACAAGCACATTGCCAACAACAACATTGTAGAGTGTAAGAAATCTAGCTTGTGTTAAATTTTCTTCCAACACAAACCCATGCAAATTTAAATTTGAAAGAAATTTAACACATGTTATATTTCCTTCTAGCACAAACACAAGAACATAACAACATTTTAGGACTAAATAAGTCTAATGTGTGCTATATTAACAACATTGCAATGTAAAAGAAAATCTAATATGTGTTAGATTTCCTTTTAGCACAAACTCAAGCACATAGAAACATTGTAGATTGAGAATTCTAGCAAGTGCTAGATTTATGTCTACCACAAATACAAGCACGTTGCCAACAACAACATTGTAGAGTATAAGAAATCTAGCTTGTGTTAAATTTTCTTCCAACCCAAACACAAGCACATTTAAATTCGAAATAAATCTAACACATGCTATATTTTCTTCGAGCACAAACACAAGAACATAACAACATTGTAGGACTAAATAGGTCTAATGTGTGCTAGATTAACAACATTACAGTGTAAAATAAAATATAACATGTGTTAGATTTCCTTTTAGAGCAAACTCGAGCACATAGAAACATTGTAGAGTGAGAAATCTAGCAAGTACTAGATTTATGTCTACCACAAATACATGCACGTTGCCAACAACAACATTGTAGAGTATAAGAAATCTAGCTTGTGTTAAATTTTCTTCCAACACAAACACAAGCATATTTAAATTTGAAAGAAATCTAACACATGTTATATTTCCTTCTAGCACAAACACAAGAACATAACAACATTTTAGAAGTAAATAAGTCTAATGTGTACTAGATTAACAACATTGCAATGTAAAATAAAATCTAACATGTGTTAGATTTCCTTTTAGCACAAACTCAAGCACATAAAAACATTGTAGAGTGAGAAATCTAACAAGTTGTGATGGATTTCTCACACAAAACAATCTCATACTCACCTCCATATCCCTCCACATGCTCCTCCCCATCTAGGAGATGCATATACATGCCTATAAACCACATCAAATAAATTGGACCTCTCTTATTTGTGTGAAATCCTGGGTCTTTGTAAGATTTCCTAAACTATGCAAATAGAACAAACTCTAACATTATCATAAAAAAAAATTCCCTCTCTATACTGAATAAATCTAGAGTTAAGATGAATCTAAAATGGTTTAATTATTAATAATTATAATTCTTATTTTATTTTATTTTATATTTATGTAACTTGACTATCTTAACAAGTTTAAATAACATTACATAACCTTAGAACATCTCATTCATTTTGGGCTAAAGTCTCCCATGTAATCATTCATGTTGGACTAGAGTCTCTCCATGCAGTTATTTAAATTTGTAGATATTTATTTTTATCTTAATCAATAATATTTAATATAAGTAGAAAACATAAACTTGGAAAAGCCCATAAATATTATAAATATCAAGTGAATTACAATGAAATTTGAACCATTTAGAATTATAATTTTATGTTTTTATTTTGGAAAAATTTCAAACCATAAAATTGATAATAATAAAAAAATTATTAAATATATGGTTATTTTATTTAATTTTATAAATATTATATACCATAATACATGAAAAATGTAATATAATTTCAAAAATTATAATTTATAATTTTAAAATTACTAGTAAAAATTATTAACATACCAAATTCTTTTTTATTATTAAAATTTGTAAATATTTATTTTCATTTTAATGGATAATATTTAATATATAATGGAAAGTATAAATTTGGAAAGGGCTACCCATATTATAAATATTAAGTGCATTATAATGTAATTTGAACCATTTAAATTTATGATTATATATTTTTAATTTAAAAATAAAATAAAATTAAAACATATAATTAATTAAATTTATGATTTTATATTTCTAATTAAAAAAAAATTCAAAACATAGAACTGAAAACATATTGAGAAAAGGGTCCTCTGCATGGAGCTGTTAGAAATGTTCACTGCAAATGAGATAAGGTGTCCTTGAAATCACATTATACACTTGTCTGATTCATCACTCCAATGAGCCAAGGTATATGAATTTTAGGGATACCCAAAAAGACTCCAATGAGCCAAGGTATATGAATTTTAGGGATACCCAAAAAGCAACTGGTAACTAAAATTCCGTATGCCAACACTATGGAACTAGAGGGAATGGATTCAATGGAGATCAAGACCTTGCGTTGTGTTTTCCTAAGTGGAAGAGGTCCCTATAAATTAAAATTTTCTGGAGATAGGGAGAAGCAACTAATAACAAGCGGAAGCACTAACAATGTATCAAGGAGTCAAGTTCCTCAAGGACATTATGCAAAGGGATGTAGTTATTGTTGACGACTCCAACATAATCACAAGATTTACTTTAAGGGAAATACCATTGTACTATGAGGGGCATACAAGAGTATGCCTACGTATTACTACTATATTCAATGCTAACCCTAAAATTCATGAATGGTATATGTTGAACTAGTCTTATGATTTATTATCTATGTTGTTTATAATCAAGGTAATAATGAGAACCAACACCTTGCACAAAAAGAACAATTATCATGAAGCATATGGAAAGTGAACCAAATGGTAGCATACCCTCCTAGTGGAATTACATCTTTCATAGTTGAATATTACCTTGTAATTGAGTCAAGTGTAATCACTCAATCAAATGTTGTAAACATACCATTGTCATTTTGGAACTAGATTGGTAAGCCTAATAATAAACGTTATGTTAATTTATAAATAAGATTAAATACTTGTTGAGTAGAAATGACATGGTACACTAATTAAAACCAGTCTAGGTCCATCTTAATTCTGAATTTATTAAATGCTGAGAGGGATCAAATTTTTTGGCATGCAAACATTTCTTCATGTTCTGCACTAAAAAAAGAGGTTTTCACCTCAAAAGATTTGACCTCTCTCAATAATTGATAAATGATTTAGGCTAATATGTTAAATTATTTAAATAGCTAAAATTCACATTGTATTAATATAAATAGTTATTAAACCATTTATAATTCAACTTTATATTTTTTTTTTAATTTAAAATATGTTGATAAATTATACTGGTTAGATAAATTATAGTCGTTAAATAATTTATAATTAAATATATCATTTATATTAAATTTTAAATCTATTTTTTTTAGATTTAATGATAATTTTGTCTAGCTTATATTAATTGCATTATTTTTATTAAATATTAAAATTTAATTATTTTTAAAAAAGTTTACTAAAATCACTATTGAATTTTCAAAACTTCAAATATATTAACGTTTATACACAATTCAATTAAAAAACTCAAACTTATATAACTTAGAAGGCTCTCTTATATATAATTTATTTAGTTAAAAAGTATTTAACTTAAACAATTTGTAAAACTGGCTATCATTAATACCAATCTAGATCCATTTTAACTCTTTATCTACTCAAAAGGGATTAAATCACCATGGACAATACCATGGGTTCTCCTAAACTTGGAGCTCAAAAACTGACTTGATCAAGTCAAATTTACCATAACAAACCAATAAAAACTAATTAAAAAAATAATAACTTTTGATTTTTATATAGGGTTATTTTTATCTTTATTTCAAATTTATCTTAACTACCCAACAAAAATTGATAAAATAAATAATAACTTAGAATTTTTATTTTAATAATGTTATTTTTATTTTATTTTAAGCAACCAAAATTATAATATAATATATCAAACATTTCACCCAAAAATAATGAAAAAAAATTGTAATTAAATTAATTACATTTTACACCATTAATATTATTAAACATTTACCTAATTACATTGTACACCATTGAACATTTAAAAAAAACTAAGGAGAAAGAAGAGTACCAACACGAACATTAAGGACCAGCACCAACTTTGAAAGAATCTCTTCGCTATTAGGAGCCAACTCTAAATAAAGCCACTCCAGATTTAGTGACATATGTGCAGGTGTGTCATAGCTTTTATTACTCTGTCATATAGTGCATACATCTCACTCAATGTTGGGAATTGATATGTAATTTGCAACCACCTTGTCTCTTTCATGATAAGCTCCGGGGCAGATATTGTCACAATAGTATAGTTTCAGGGACAAGAAAATATTAAAAGACTCGTTGTAGTAAACAAATGGAATTAAAATTTGACGGAAAAAATATTAAATAATTGGCATTTCTTTTATCAATCAAATTTAAAAATATTATATATGCAAAAAAATGTACAATCACATTAAATTCAACTATTGTAAATACTTTGCAAGAGAAGTTTAGTTATTTGTTTAAACACTTATATTGGACTTTGACAGAAGAAATGAGAACATAAGGATTCAGGGCACATTCTATGGTGGATGTGCAATAGCCATCAAAGTTGGCATCCTTTTCATTGTGCAATTTGTTTATCAAAAATCGAAGTATGATGTTGTAGAGCTTGATATCCACTATTTAGGCATTGAACCGTAGAGCTCTCTATTTGATTTCCACTGTTGATTTTTTTAATAAACAATTAGTTAATACAACATCAATTGCTAGAACAAAGATAAGGAGTGGTGAGATTTTTTTATCAGATGAGTGAAAAAAGTACCTCGCCTCTTTCGTATTATTATACATGCCTACTGCTAGGTATATAGCGATCAATAAATCATTGAAAGCCTATTATTTTCTTTCGAATTTTTCCATATGGATTGATTTAAGCCAATATTTTCTAGACATTTTTTTTTAAATTATTTTAATTTTATTTTAAAATAATTTTGATTGGACAAGAAACTTAAGAGTCTTATTGCAGTTTATTACAGGCTTTCCAATTTTAGGTTGGGTTAAAGAGTCAAGTTTAGGTATAATATATTGAATATGACAGAAACATTTTATTTCAAAAAACTAATGCTAAGTCTCATGTAGCAATAATCTAATAACATTTTTTGTTTGGAATTTTTTAGCCTAATTACATAGCTTAATATTACATAGCCATCTGGCTCTTTTCGTGTTAATTACATATTATTGCATTGCTTAATATTACATAGCCATCTAGTTCTTTCGTGTCAATGAGCTCTAACTTTCTCTATCCAACGAACTTCTTGTTTTAAGTCCTCTGCACCCAAACCCGGTCATGTACATTCTCTGTCCTGCATTTTAAGTCCTCTGTAAGGAGACACATTCTCAGCGAATTGCTATGTTTTGAGCCACCCTAATTTGTCCTTGCTTCATACGCTTGTGACCTGCATAATGACTCGCCAAACACTAGTTAATTAAGGCATAATTTTTCAAGTACCAGATCTTCAGGTACTAGATGACGATTATTACTGTCTCGTTCCTTCAGTTCCTTAGCTCTTCAGGCCTCACACTATTCTTATTACAATAGGATATTAGCGCTTTCTTCCTCTTCATACATGTTGGGTACATATAACAGGCTGCCCCATATACAATTTGATGTCATTACTTGAGGCCTCAGTGCCTATACGCTCTTTGTTTTGCATTTTTTCTCCATAAAACTAAGGCCATATACAATTTGATGGCATTGCTTGAGGCTTCGGTACCTGTGCACTTTGCATCTTCCTTTTTTTTCTCCATAGAGCAAAGGGAGGGACAGAAAGGAGAGTAATTGTCCATCTGTGCTGCATTTTTCCTCTATAATCTAATGTTTGCCAAAATTTTATGTGCAATCCTCCAATCAGTAATCGTGTTACTCTTAAACGCTTGCTTCGTCAACCCCCAAAACTGCTAATGCAGTAAACAATAATCGATTCCTTTCTACTCGTGTTTTGAATTTCTGGAATTTTTGTATAAGAAGTCCCATTTTAACCAAAGCTCACCTAAGGGGGAGTCTCCCTAAGCACCCTAGCATTTCCTCAGCTCTTGTTGTTGCTACTTGAAGTCTTTTTGTAGAAGTAAAACACAGTGGCATAGATTATCTTGTGTTCTATGTTCCCAATCCCAATTTTTCATAAATATTGTTTTTCCATTGTGTTCTACGTTCCCAATCCCAGTTTTCATAAATACTGTTTTTCCATTGTTTGCAGGGTTGGTATCCATCTTCTAACAAGACTAATTTGAACACTTATAGTCAACGTAGAGTGTTACGTTGGTATCAGAGCTCCCCCCTACATAAATAAATCTCAAAATCTGGAAGACGCAAGTGGAATCAGAAAAACATCTCGGTAATTGGCTAGTGCTCTGTGCTTTTATTCAAGTTACCCTAATATGTTATCTGATACAATTATGTTTTGTTCTAGCTCCTTGAATCTCTTGGCTGTGTTGAGTAAGTTGTTATTTGCAGCATCATGGTAGTTCACTGTGCACTTAATTTGAATTCCTCTTACTTAGGATGCACTCTTTCATTGATTTCATTTGTTTTATTGATACAACGATATCTGGATTAAATCTCAAACACTTAAAGATCAATATCCAAAACTTACCCTTGATACTGACTGTCCATGGACAACCCAAGAGGGATTCCTTTTTGTGCTAATTGTCTCGGGCAACCCAAGAGGGATTCCTTTCTGTGGTAATCTTTGAAATGCATGTCAGCAGATAGCATTTAGGTACATAGTGCCCAACACATCCATGAACCAACGAACACTTAACCAACTTGGAATTGCATCCGTGTCCATTGCTGAAGTCAATTGCAACCTCTATAAGAGTAGCTTCTGACCATGCTCACTTTATCCGTTGCGCTTCCACTAGCACCTTTAGTTAGAAGAGACACTTCCGCTGAGCCTACGATAGAACGATTTTAGTGCACCATATAGTGTTACATCGAGTACCATAGCTCTTAATCTAAAGGAACCCTTATCTGCAATTCATATCTTGGGCCTGCAAAATCGGACCTCGGTCTTCTCTATGCCAAGCTCCTCAATATGGTATGTCACCACCGATATAAATGAATCAAGGGCGATCTTAGAAGCAGACAGTTTAGTAGGATAAAGAACTTTATGGGTTTGAGGTGTGAGGGCCTTGCCTTTGAGACAAACTGCGCCAAGATATAGAGTGTAGAGACCCATATGCTTCCACATGATAAAGAGAAATAAAGCAATTCCACATGCCATTATTCAGGTAGAGTTTGTGACCCATTCACTCTGGCTTGAGACCATTTTTAGATTGGTCTAGTTGTTGCATCATATTTGCTATATCTTTGACACAATATTTAGTAGGGAGTGTTATCCATACTTCGCTTTTTATACCTATTAGGCCATAGTCCCGAATAGAGGCCCGTTAATTGGCTTCATCATTGAAAGCAGACTCGAATAGACCATTGATTGGCTTCATCGTTGATACTTTCAAAGGTTTTAGACCATCATCAGTCAATTCGCATCTTGGTGGATAACTTCCACATATATAGGTAGGATGTCTAGGCTCGACTTGACCTACCAAGTGGGTTAAAGGCCAAAATGGCCTTTTTTGTAGAGATTTTTCCAGCATATGGTATGAGGTATTCAACCTGGATTCTCGATGGATCTGTCAGTCACAATGTATGGTCTCTCCATTTGAGCTACAAGGTCTGGGTATTTGTTCCGTTGGTAGTTCAAGGGCTGCCCTCCAATGTTCACCATGCCAAAAGGAAGCGGTCAAATAGTTTATGCCCCTTTTGTCATCATTTAAAATCCTTGAAGCATCTTTTAAGGGATTGTAGATTTTATAGATCATGCTGGAGGTTGGTGCAGGATTAGCATTTTGTTCTGCTTCATGGGCAACTTGATTCGTGCACACAGCTTCATTGGTGTGCAGGTCTTCTTAGGGATTTTTGGTGCTTGGTTTCATGCTTTCAGGGGTTTGTGACTCTATTCAGATTTCAGCTTTGATCCACAATCTAGAAGCTTCAATGCAAGTATGCTTGAGGTCAGTTTCGTCAATTCTTTATTTCACTTCTAGCAAAAAGAAGTAGGTATGAAATTATTTGTCAAAGGATACCTCCTAATAAAGGATGCCGAAGAGCTCAGTACTATCATGTAATGAGGTTATTACTGCCTTAGCTTCTCTCAAGAAGAGGATATGGTTCATGTCTATATACACTCTTTTCTTTTGGTTGGTTTTTCTGTTTCAGATACTAAGTACAATAGAGCAAAATTTTATCACTCCTGGACTTCCACTAATGAGGCAAGGTAATTTGCCTATTCTCAATTCTACACTACATATTAACAATGTAAAGCCCATTGCACAGTTTGGATAATAAATTTGCAATTTCTGGATTCTGCACTACATATTAACAATGTAAAGCCCATTGCACAGTGTGTATAATAAATTTGCAATTTATGTAAAACATACTTGGGTAATTGTAGAGATCTTATAGATAATTTATAAACCTTGAGTGAGTAATGTGAAGTAGCATTAAAGTCATTTTTTTCAATATAACAATAGTGTTATATTTAGTTATTTTGCATTGGGCTCTTGTACAAAAGATTGTTTCATTAATTGCTGCCATTGATCAAACCACGTTGTCTTTCTTCTATTTTTAGCTGCCCACTTACTCTTTATTTTTCTGGGATATCCTATTTTATCTTCTCAATTTATTATACAAATCATTTTATTGGGCAGCGCTTTCTTCTATTTTTTAACACAGAGTTGGATTTTGTTTATGCCTCTTTTTTTTCTTGAATGACATGGGTTCAACTGATTTGAACTAACGTAGTTATTTTTGCAGAATGAGTGGCGAGCACTTGGGATTCAGCAGTCTCACGGGTGGGCGCACTATGCTATTCACCGCCCTGAACCGCACATTCTGTTCTTCAGAAAACCTTTGAATTACCAGCAAAGCCACCAACAGGAAGCACAACAAAGTTGATGACATGTGTTCAAGCTATGAGTAATTTGACTATACATTTAGAATAATAAAAGAATGAAATGTATATTAATTCTTATTGGTTACTTCAAGTGAAGTTGATGTTAAGGAATAAGCTTACAAAGTAGAAATTAACAACCCTCATATTGCAACAGTTAACAACCTTGCTAGTTTAATATTTTCTTTTTCTTGGAAATGTAGAATGTTAAGAACCCTCGTGCTCAGGTTATTCACAATTTAGAAAAGGTTATCCACAATCTAGACATGGACAAGCATTAGTGTACAGGTTTACAGGACTCGCGGATTGCTTTGGGCAATAGGCATAGTTAACATATTTTCTAAGGTGTTCCAATATTACACGAGGAAGATTTGAGATGTGTTACATTGATTCAATGAATAAACACGAAGTGGCAATGCCTTAGATGTTTCGACAATGAATAAACACAAATGGGCAGTGCATTAGATGTTTCAACCATTACATAATTATAGGTTTATGGGTACATGATGTTTGGACAATCACACAATTATCACTTCACTAAAAAACTTTGGAATTTCACAAGATTCAAATCTTGGAAATGGGATTAACTACATTAGGAATAAACCAAAGAACATCTAGTCTTACCAACCTAATCGTGGTGGTCTTTTAACAAAATAAAAGACACCCTACCAAACTCTCTCAATATCAAATTGTAAATCTCTTACCAACCCAATCGTGGTGGTCCTTTAACAAAATAAAAGATACCCTACCAAACTCTCTCAATAACAAATTGCAAATCTCTCAACAAATGGAAAAATTAGGCAAAACTCTCAACAAATGGAAAAATTAGGTCTAGAATTACTCTTTGAATTCCACTTCTCCAGAAGTCAGATTGAAATCACTATTTAAAATCTCTGTACAGACATTGGCCCTGCATTTAGAGGACATTTTCTTCTGCTATTTAGTATTTAATAATCTAATTGTCTCGTAGGTGGATAGTGTACTTCTCTAGTTATCTTTTAAATAAAACTGATCTATTTTTTGCAGTTTAAGAACATAATTAACTGATATATCAAGAAAAGAGTATTGCTTATGTTTGAACATTATCATATTTTCCTTTTCCATCTAATGGAGAGAGATGGGCATACTATTCAAATATTTTAAGCACTAGAGTACCAATTATAAACAGGTGGTAACTTATGGTTTGTGCAGAGTTTTGATTGAGTGAAATAATTAAAGGGTCTGTGCAGGCAAAGAAGAATCTTTGGAGACAATTACAATAATTATCCACCAGTATTTGAACCAGATTTCATTATTATTTTATTAGCCTAGGGACTTCATTTGAGATCCTTTGTTGGTGCTTTCTATAAAACAAGTGCACCTGTTATTGAGTTTAACTTGAGTGCCTATATTCAACATATATTTTGCATGTTTTTAACATGAGTCTGATATTTGACAGACACAAGGCACTTTTCTGAGTTGGTTTAAAGCATCTAGGATTAGGGTTTTTATAGGTCTTATATTTGTATCATAGGTAAGCATTAAATTAGAGGAGTGTTTTTTCTTATTGTTGTTCTAAACTTTCTAATACAGAAAGATGAAACTAAACTTTAAATTCCTTTTAACTATGAACTAAAGAACGCTCATGATCTGATATAGGTTTCTTGATTCCTTTGTCTGCACTAGTAAATACATAATTAGGGTGAAGAGTGAGCCTGTTCTAAAATCAGGATTAGTATTAAAACAAAATCTGCCCAATCAAAACAGGACAAAAAACAAAATCATAGGCTATGTTTATATTTGATCTCTATTCAATGACGAACTGGGTATTTTATACTCTATGCATAAGGAAGCCCATGATTTGATAAAGTTATTCCACTTTAAACCAAATTCCCCTATCTGCAACAAGCAAGGTTAGGCAGGCTGCTCTAACATCAGAACTACAAAAACCATGACTGAAATATCTCCAAAGTGAGCAAAATATGTTAGAATTCAATCATAATTCATGAATACATGGACAATATTAGACAACCTCCTCTACGATCAGAACTGCTACTAAGACAAAAATCTGGAAAAATACCAAAAGTTAGCACAAAATATTTGAATTCAGTCATAATTCATTGCCTGGTATAAAATCATTTAAGTAAAGTAGCATTTTCCAAGTTATCCATATTGAATATAGAATCTTAGAACAATTGAAAGTTTATATCGGATCAATAAGTCACATAAAAAGTTTAGTGTGCAGGTCTTCTTGGGGTTTTTCGGTGCTTGGTTTCATGCTTTCAGGGGTTTGTGACTCTATTCAGATTTCAGCTTTGATCCACAATCTAGAAGCTTCAATGCAAGTATGCTTGAGGTCAGTTTCGTCAATTCTTTTTTTCACTTCTAGCAAAAAGAAGTTGGTATGAAATTATTTGTCAAAGGATACCTCCTAATAAAGGATGCCGAAGAGCTCAGTACTATCACGTATTGAGGTTATTACTGCCTTAGTTTCTCTCAAGAAGAGGATATGATTCATGTCTGTATGCACTCTTTTCTTTTGGTTGGTTTTTCTGTTTCAGATACTAAGTACAATAGAGCAAAATTTTATCACTCCTGGACTTCCACTAATGAGGCAAGGTAATTTGCCTATTCTCAATTCTACACTACATATTAACAATGTAAAGCCCATTGCACAGTTTGTATAATAAATTACACTACATATTAACAATGTAAAGCCCATTGCAGAGTTTGGATAATAAATTTGCAATTTCTGGATTCTGCACTACATATTAACAATGTAAAGCCCATTGCACAGTGTGTATAATAAATTTTCAATTTATGTAAAACATACTTGGGTAATTGTAGAGATCTTATAGATAATTTATAAACCTTGAGTGAGTAATGTGAAGTAGCATTAAAGTCATTTTTTTCAATATAACAATAGTGTTATATTTAGTTATTTTGCATTGGGCTCTTGTACAAAAGATTGTGTCATTAATTGCTGCCATTGATCAAACCACGTTGTCTTTCTTCTATTTTTAGCTGCCCACTTACTGTTTATTTTTCTGGGATATCCTATTTTATCTTCTCAATTTATTATACAAATCATTTTATTGGGCAGCGTTTTTCTTCTATTTTTTAACACACAGTTGGATTTTGTTTATGCCTTTTTTTTTGAATGACGTGGGTTCAACTGATTTGAACTAACGTAGTTATTTTTGCAGAATGAGTGGCGAGCACTTGGGATTCAGTAGTCTCGCGGGTGGGCGCACTATGCTATTCACCGCCCTGAACCGCACATTCTGTTCTTCAGAAAACCTTTAAATTACCAGCAAAGCCACCAACAGGAAGAACAACAAAGTTGATGAAGTGTGTTCAAGCTATGAGTAATTTGACTATACATTTAGAATAATAAAAGAATGAAATGTATATTAATTCTTATTGGTTACTTCAAGTGAAGTTGATGTTAAGGAATAAGTTTACAAAGTAGAAATTAACAACCCTCATATTGCAACAGTTAACAACCCTGCTAGTTTAATATTTGCTTTTTCTTGGAAATGGAGAATGTTAAGAACCCTCGTGCTCAGGTTATCCACAATTTAGAAAAGGTTATCCACAATCTAGACATGGGTAAACATTAGTGTACAGGTTTACAAGACTCACGGATTGCTTTGGGCAATAGGCATAGTTAACATATTGTCTAAGGTGTTCCAATCTTACACGAAGAAGATTTGAGATGTGTTACACTGATTCAATGAATAAACACGAAGTGGCAATGCATTAGACGTTTCGACAATGAATAAACACAAATGGGCAGTGCATTAGATGTTTCAACCATTACATAATTATAGGTTTATGGGTACATGATGTCTAGACAATCACACAATTATCACTTCACTGATGTGATAAAATGTTATGAAATGAGCTCAAGAAAAGATAGAAAAGATAGATCAACGCCTTAGAATTCAGCCTCTTCGAGGGGGCAACCTCCTTTACATTACATAAATGACCAATTCTTGGATGATTCAAATGACAAAACCTCCTTTCTATATATAGGAGTCTAAGGAGTCACAATATAATCTAGCCGACCTAACAATAATAATATAAAGCCACAAAAATAACAATAGAGGGATTCTATGGGGCACAGAAATAACAATATGGGGGTAATAGGGGCACAACAATATAAATAAGGGGTATAACTATAATAGTAATGGGGTAATCACTAGTATTATAGGGACCCAACATGCCCCTCTCCTTCAAAAAAGTGTTGTCCTCAACGCTTGAGTAATTCTAGATACTTTTGCATAAAATTCTCATCCTCCCATGTGGAATCTTCAGCGGATAAGTTCTTCCACTTGATAAGATACTCTGAAATTGATCGATTTCGTAGCTGTCGAGTTCTTGTTTCTGTGACTGCTTCCGGTTCCAATATAATTTTTCCTTCCTCGTCAAGTTCTGGCAATATTGTTTGAATTGGGAGCTTGTCGCCTATAACCTTCCTTAAACATGAAACATGGAAAACTGGGTGCAATCGAGAAGCTGCAGGAAGCTCCAACTTGTATGCCATAGTACCAATCTTTTGCAACACCTTGTACGGACCATAATACTTTGGTGATAGTTTATTATCCTTCTTAGCTTGCTTTAGGGACATTTGCTTATATGGTTGTAGCCGTAGGAATACCCAATCACCTACATCAAAACTTCTTTCACTGCGATGTTGATCTGCCTGTTGTTTCATTCTATTTTGTGCCAACAAGAGGTTATCCTTTAAGAGTAGGAGGACTTGTTGTTGATGTTTGATGTGATGTTCCACTGCCTGAACCTTAGAATTTTCTCTTAAATATGATGTGATGGATGGTGGTTAATACCCATAAAGTGCCATAAATGGGGTCATTTTTGTTGCTGTATGGAAGGACGTGTTATACCACCATTCAGCCAGAGGCAACCATTTGACCCATTGTGTCTGTTTATCAGATACAAAGCAATGAAGATATCCTTCCAAACATTTGTTTACTATCTCAGTTTTCCCATCAGATTGAGGATGATAAGATGAGCTATGAGCTAACTGAGTACCAAGACAAGAAAATAATTCTGTCCAAAAATTTCCAGTGAAAATGGGATCTCTGTCACTTACAATAATCTTTGGGTTTCCATGTAGCTTCTAAAATGTTTCCATAAATGCAGTAGAAACTGTACTCGCTTTAAATGGGTGTGATAATGCACAAAAGTGTGCATACTTGGTAAGTCTGTCAACTACCACCATGATGACACTCTTTCCCTCAGACTTGGGTAAACCTGTGATAAAATCCATTGAAACCTCCTCCCAACGTTGGCTTGGAATGGACAGAGGTTGTAATAGACCCGGTGTCTTAATTGTTTCAACTTTATTTTGTTGGCAAACCAAACATTCCGCCACAAACTTTTGAATATCTTATTTAAGGCCATCCCAAAAAAATTCCTTCTTAACCCTGTGGTAAGTTTTTAAAAATCCCGAGTGCCCTCCTAAGGGAGAAGTGTGCAATTCCATAAGAATCTTTTGTTTTAGCTGGGAATTCTTATAGAGGTATAAGCGATCTTTGTACCATAACGAATCATTTTTCCAGCTAAATGTATCAGAAGTACTGGAATCTTGTTGTAGCTTTTGAATAAGTTCCCACACTTCTTTGTCATTCTTCCATTCCTCCCTTGCTTCATTTATCCAATCTGGTTGGATAATAGAAATGGCACACAACAATGCTTCCACATCCTCATCCTTTCTTGAGAGTGCATCTGCCACCACATTTTGCTTCCCTTTTTTGTAGATGGTTTCAAAGTCATAACCCAACTTCTTTGTGACCCACTTTTGTTGCTCTTCAGAGGATAATCTTTGTTCTAAAAAGTATTTAAGGCTATCATGATCCGTTTTTACCTTGAAGTGTCTTCCCATTAGGTAGGGTCGCCATTTCTTAAGTGCATGGAGTATTGCCAACATTTCCTTCTCATAAATAGCTTTGCTTAAAAACTTTCCCTTGATTGGACGACTTTCAAAAGCAATGGGTCTTTCATCTTGCATTAGAATAGCACCAATTCCATTTCCTGAAGCATCACATTCCACAATAAAGGTTTTTGTGAAGTCCGGTGTAGCTAAGACCGGTGCTTGGCACATTGCCTCTTTAAGATGTTCAAATGCCTTTGTTGCTTCCGGAGTCCATGAAAATGAATCTTTCTTCAATAATTTTGTTAGAGGTGCTGCTATTCTCCCATAATTCTTAACAAACTTGCGATAATACCCTGTCAACCCAAGAAATCCTCGCAGATGCTTTATGGATGTGGGGATTTTCCATTCCTTAATGGCTTTAATTTTGCTAGGGTCTACCTTAACTCCTTCATGAGATACAATATGACCCAAATATTCCACCTCTTGAACTCCAAAGAAACATTTGGATCTTTTTGCATATAATTGTTTCTCCTCCAATAGTTGTAGCACCCTCTCAACATGTTCAACATGATCCTTCCAAGACTTGCTGTAGATTAGTATATCATCAAAAAATACTAAGACAAATTTTCTAAGGAATGGTTTGAAAATTGAATTCATCAAACCTTGAAATGTTGAAGGTGCATTGGTAAGGCAAAAAGGCATGACCAAACATTCATAATGACCCTCATGAGTTCTAAATGCCGTTTTCGGAATGTCTTCAATCTTCATTCTGATTTGATGATATCCCAAACGAAGATCCAACTTGGTGAAGTAAATTGATCCATGCAATTCATCCAGTAATTCATCAATGACAGGAATGGGGAACTTATCTTTAATAGTGAGCTTGTTGAGCTCCCTATAATCTGGACACATGCGCCATGATCCATCCTTCTTGTGTGCCAATACTACTGGAGCTGAGAAAGAAATTTGACTCGGTTGAATTATACCAGCCTCTAGCATTTCTGCAACCATACGTTCAATTTCACCTTTTTGGACATAGGGATATCTGTACGGCCTGATGTTTGGAGGAACACTTCCTGGAATCAGATGAATAGCATGATCATGATCACGCATAGGTGGGAGACCTTTGGGAGTCTCAAATACCTTGGAATGATTGTCTAGGACTTTTTGGAGATCTGGAGAAATAGATGATTCCAATGTGGAAACATCTAGCGAACATAATTGTGCAATTACACCTCTTTGCTCCTTTTTTAGAAGCTTAGTCATGCCATTAGAGCTGATTATCTTTCCTGGTTTCCCTGCAATACCCCTTAATTCAACTTCCTTTCCTTCCGTAGAAAATTTGATGAAAAGTTCTTGAAAATTAAAAGCTATTGTACCCAAGGATTGTAGCCATTGGACTCCTAGTACAACATCGGCACCTCCCATTGGAATGGAAAGCATTGGGCTAGTCAATACATATTCTCCCACGGATAGCTTGATATTATGGCACTTTCTAGAGCAATTTATTGTTCCTCCATTTGCAATCATCACTTGACACTCTGGTGCTGGATATAGGAAGAAATTCATTTCTTTTGCTACCCTACAATGAATAAAATTGTGGGTGCTTCCTGAATCAATCAACACTATTACCTTTTTCTTCTTGATTTGTCCTTCTAACTTGATGGTTTGAGGAGTGGTAATTCCCGCCAATGCATTACAAGATATGGTCGGATTTATTTGTTCTTCATCTAGGCTTTGTTCGTGGAATATATCCTCTTCTTTTGACCTTTCTTGCTCCTTTTCTTCTTCCTCTTCACAATCTATGTAGAATAATTTCTTCTCAGCACACTTATGACCTTTTGTGTATTTGCTATCACAATTGTAACAAAGCCCTTTTGCTCTTTTTTCTTCCAATTGTTGTGGTGTCAACCTTGTAGGTTGTGGAAGACTAGGGGCAACAACACTTCTATCTTTATAGTTGTGAGTGGTATGCTTCCTAGTTGCCATAATTTTGCTTTCCATTTTTCTTGCTAACCTGAATGCCTTCTCTAATGAATCAGGTTCCCAAAGGCGAACATCATGTTGGATATTATCCTTTAAAGACCCTATGAACACATCAATCCTATGCTCCTCTGGAATATCTTTTACCCTTATGTTCAATTTTTGGAACTCCTCAATGTGCTCCATTATTGAACCCTTTTGTTTGAGACTTATCAATTGGCTAAAAAAGTGTTGCTTTTTTTATCCTCATAATGTGCTATCAATTCTTCCGTAAAAATTGCCCAAGTGATAAATTGTTTACGAGAACAAAGCCATTGATACCATACAAACTGATTTGGTTCCAAATATACAGTTGCCATATGTACCTTTTGTGCGTTTTGCACATTATTGAGATCGAAGAATTGCTCCATCTGTAATATCCATGTGGCGGGATCCTTGCCATCAAACTTCCTCATATCGTTTTTTGGAATATGGTGATTCTTCGATCCAGCATTAGCGTCTATGGAATCATGATTAACATTTCTTTTGTTCTCATCATGAGTTTCCTTTACTACCTTTTCACCATTAGTAAGTATTTCTTGTAGAAAATTTGTCAAATCTGTCTTCAAATCTGCCATGCCTGTCTTCAAATTTGTGTTCAAATCTATCTTCAAATTGTCCATCTTAGCTTCCATGCCATTCATCTTAGCATCTGTTAACTTTTGTGAGCGTGACATTTGTTGCACTTGTTCTTGTAATTTTGATATATCATGTAGCATTTCTTCCTCTTCTTCATGAGTCATGCTAGAGATTTCAGGTTCCTTACTAGGTGTTTGCATTTTCTTTCCTCGGGGCATCAGTTACCGATAATAATGCTCTACTATGCCCTTTGAATTCCTTCAAAATAAAATTTCAAACCAAGCTTAAGCAAAAATTTAAAAAAGTCTACACACCTTTTTTCACTTTGTAGGAGCTTGATATTGCCTTTGATGTATCTCTGTACTTTCCAATCATCTAGTTCTGAACTTGTGACCTGTAGTAGCTCTCTGTGTCCTCTTTCCAATGCCACCAGTCTGATCCAAATTCGATTCTTCAAGAAAGAGTTATGCACAATCTCCCACAGTGACTTGATTATAGACTAGTTCAGTGGAGCGAACTTGTACGACGTGCCACGAGTCACTGTTTCGACCTTTGGATATGAAAAACACCCACAAGAAACTACAATCCGTCCTATTTCTGTGCCTTCTTACGAAACTTCAATTCGATCCTCAGAGAGAAAGTTATGACGATTTTCCCCAGGTCACCTGTTTTAAATGTAATTCAGGAGTCTGCAAAAAGACCAACTTCCTCAGATCATATCTCCGCAAATATCTCGCAAAAAGCTCTGAAATTCGGACCCAAGGTTCAACGCGATTTCTTCTCAAATGGGGTTTTTTTTGCGACTTCTAAAACTTCACAGAAAAAAAAGTTCTAGCGAAAATGCCACAATGACCTGTTTGGAGCAGCGAAACCCTAAAAACCTGCCTCTGATACCAAATGTTATGAAACCAGCTCAAGAAAAGATAGAAAAGATAGAAAAGATAGATCAATGCCTTAGAATTCAGCCTCTTCGAGGGGGCAACCTCCTTTACATTACATAAATGAATAATTCTTGGATGATTCAAATGACAAAACCTCCTTTCTATATATAGGAGTCTAAGGAGTCACAATATAATCCAGCCGACCTAACAATAATAATATAAAGCCACAAAAATAACAATAGAGGGATTCTATGGGGCACAGAAATAACAATATGGGGGTAATAGGGGCACAACAATATAAATAAGGGGTATAACTATAATAGTAATGGGGTAATCATTAGTATTATAGGGACCCAACATAAAAGCACACAATTATCACTTCACTAAAAAACTTTGGAATTTCACAAGATTCAAATCTTGGAAATGGGATTAACTACATAAGGAATAAACCAAAGAACATCTAGTCTTACCAACCTAATCGTGGTGGTCTTTTAACAGAATAAAAGACACCCTACCACACTCTCTCAATATCAAATTGTAAATCTCTTACCAACCCAATTATGGTGGTCCTTTAACAAAATAAAAGATACCCTACCAAACTCTCTCAATATCAAATTGCAAATCTCTCAACAAATGGAAAAATTAGGCAAAACTCTCAAAAAATGGAAAAATTAGGTCTAGAATTACTCTTTGAATTCCACTTCTCCAGAAGTCAGATTGAAATCACTATTTAAAATCTCTGTACAGACATTGGCCCTGCATTTGGAGGACATTTTTTTCTGCTATTTAGTATTTAATAATCTAATTGTCTCGTAGGTGGATAGTGTACTTCTCTAATTATCTTTTAAATAAAACTGATCTATTTTTTCCAGTTTAAGAACATAATTAACTAATATATCAAGAAAAGAGTATTGCTTATGTTTGAACATTATCATATTTTCCTTTTCCATCTAATGGAGAGAGATGGGCATACTATTCAAATATTTTAAGCACTAGAGTACAAATTATAAATAGGTGGTAACTTATGGTTTGTGCAGAGTTTTGAGTGAGTGAAATAATTGAAGGGCCTGTGTAGGCAAAGAAGAACCTTTGGAGGACAATTACAATAATTATCCACCAGTATTTGAACCAGAGTTCATTATCATTTTATTAGCCTGGGGACTTCATTTGATATCCTTTGTTGGTGCTTTCAATAAAACAAGTGCACCTGTTATTGAGTTGAACTTGAGTGCCTATATTCAACATATATTTTGCATGTTTTTAACATGAGTCTGATATTTGACAGACACAAGGCACTTTTTTGAGTTGGTTTAAAGCATCTAGGATTAGGGATTTAATAGGTCTTATATTTGTATCATAGGTAAGCGTTAAATTAGAGGAGTGCTTTTTCTTATTGTTGTTCCAAACTTTCTAATACAGAAAGATGAAACTAAACTTTAAATTCCTTTTAACTATGAACTAAAGAACGCTCATGATCTGATATAGGTTTCTTGATTCCTTTGTCTGCACTAATAAATACATAATTAGGGTGAAGAGAGAGCATGTTCTAAAATCAGGATTAGTACTAAAACAAAATCTGCCCAATCAAAACAGGACAAAAAACAAAATCATAGGCTATGTTTATATTTGATCTCTATTCAATGACCAACTGGGTATTTTATACTATATGCATAAGGAAGCCCATGATATGATAAAGGTATTCCACTTTAAACCAAATCCCCCTATCTGCAACAAGCAAGGTTAGGTAGGCTGCTCTAACATCAGAACTGCAAAGACCATGACTGAAATATCTCCAAAGTGATCAAAATATGTTAGAATTCAATCATAATTCATGAATATATGGACAATATTAGACAACCTCCTCTACGATCAGAACTGCTACTAAGACAAAAGTCTGGAAAAATACCAAAAGTTAGCACAAAATATTTGAATTCAGTCATAATTCATTTCCTGGTATAAAATCATTTAAGTAAAGTAGCATTTTCCAAGTTATCCATATTGAATATAGAATCTTAGAACAATTGAAAGTTTATATCGGATCAATGAGTCACATAAAAAGTTTAGTGTGCAGGTCTTCTTGGGGTTTTTCGGTGCTTGGTTTCATGCTTTCAGGGGTTTGTCACTCTATTTAGATTTCAGCTTTGATCCACAATCTAGAAGCTTCAATGCAAGTATGCTTGAGGTCAGTTTCGTCAATTCTTTTTTTCACTTCTGGCGAAAAGAAGTAGGTATGAAATTATTTTTCAAAGGATACCTCATAATAAAGGATGCCGAAGAGCTCAGTGCTATCATGTACTAAGGTTATTGCTTCCTTAGTTTCTCTCAGGAAGAGGATATGATTCATGTCTGTATACACTCTTTTCTTTTGGTTGGTTTTTCTATTTCAGATACTAAGTACAATAGAGCAAAATTTTATCACTCCTTCTGGACTTCCACTAATGAGGCAAGGCAATTTGCCTATTCTCAATTCTACACTACATATTAACAATGTAAAGCCCATTGCACAGTTTGTATAATAAATTACACTACATATTAACAATGTAAAGCCCATTGCACAGTTTGTATAATAAATTTGCAATTTCTGGATTCTACACTACATATTAACAATGTAAATCCCATTGTACAGTGTGTATAATAAATTTGCAATTTATCTAAAACATACTTGGGTAATTGCAAAGATCTTATAGATATTTTATAAACCTTGAGTGAGTAATGTGAAGTATCATTAAAGTCATGTTTTTAAAATATAAAAATAGTGTTTTCAATGGCCAAGAACAAATGGGAGGTGCAAGTCATTTAAGCATTCAAATATTACTATTGTAAAAGCCTTGCAGGGGTTGGGGGTCATTGTTTTATTGCCTGCTTCACTGTTCAAAACTATTTTCCTCTTACCCATATCTTTAATATCCAGGTTTTCTCTCAAAAAGGAAGGTTCTCATCTACATTTACATCAAAACTTTGTTTTCTGGCCAAGCACAATTTGAGGAATGAAAACAACTCTTGTGAAAACAATACCTATGTGTATACACTATCATCAATGCTAGTTATTACCATGATTTTCCTGTCTTACCTGTAGTATATATTTTCTAGGTCTTTTTTTTTTTTCGAGATTTTTATTTGAGAAATGAACTGATTAGTTTGTCCTAAACTACCTTTGACCTATATATATATTTGTATGCGGGCATTAAACTACCCTTGAGATATATATGTGTGTGTGTACGTGGGCATTAAACTACCCTTGAGGTATATATATGTATGTGGGCATTAAAAAGTAGCTTGAGAAAGTTGTGTTGTTCACAAAATCTGAACATGATCCATTGGCAGAGCTTGTAAATAAATGTTAAGGGATGTAATGACTTTGACTATGTCAGAAACTTTCAGTGAATAAAAATGATTGCTAGTTTGAACATGTTTGAACGTATAAGAAAATGATCTTTGCTTTTAAATACCGAATTACTCTGAGCTGATTTGTCACGTTTAATAACATGACCATATTGACACAGGTTTATTGTATAGAACATCTATAATCTATTAAGCAAATAAATTATTTATTGAGCAGGTATGTCGTTGCATCACAGCCTTGTTGTTCTATCGAAATCGTTTTCACTCATGAGTTAAACAAATCACACATTTGTTCTTATGGTCTGGGGATAAATATTAAGCAACCTGTACATTAGTTAACCATACCATCGTATTTATTACTGGCTATAATATTTGACTAGTAATTATACCTAGAGTGTGCAGTTTATATATAGCACACTTGATACATATCTTAACTTACAACCTTGAACACTTTCCAATTTTGCAGAGTAAGAACGTCCTTGCTAGCTACTAGTTGAGTCAGGTCACAAATTTTGGAGGAAGTACTCTATTTTATTCCATTTTATTATATTTTGTCAATCAAGCCATAAAATTTTGTTTGGAACTAGGACTTCTATTGTTGTTTTCACACGGTTTAATTAAAAACAATGAAATAGCTTATATTTAGATGTCAGCATTCTCCATAATTGATTAAGATTGAAAACTTTCTTTGCACCTTGCACTTGAGACAAATCAGATGGAAGAAAAAAGAAATCATATTACCACAGGAATTTAAAGGGTTATGGTAAAATAGGATCCTGCTACATGAGCAAATCACAGTAACAAGTACCTAACAAAAATACTTTCAGGAAAATGTTTTTAGGGCTTAAAATGCATTGAGAGTAAAAGGGCTCGTTGGCCTCTTTTTCGTGGTGGATGCCTTCAAAGTAGTATTCCACATTGTAAGCACATTCTCTGGCCTCTCTGCAATACTATATACATTTGCTAAAAATCATTAGAATTTCATAAAATCTTCCTTTTCCTTCCCATTAATCCCCACCCTAAATCCATTTCTATCTTGCTTCTTAGATCAAAACAATTTAAGACCTCCTCCAAAATATGAGTTTTTTCCCTCAGCATAATAATATAGTTCTGAGATGACAAGCAGGAGTGATCTAAGAACTTCACGTGAAATTCCTTAATGTAGCACCATATACTTTACCTTATATCACTCACTACGTTGTACTTTTCCTTGTATCACTTACTATGATGTAATAGACTAAGCCATGCCTATAATGCTAGCTAGACTTAATTTTATGTATCATGAGTAAACCACTCGAGTTTAGTGCAAGTAACAAGCTTGATTAAGCTCAACAAGCATAATTGAAAAATATACTCTTACAAATGCACAAGACTATTAATCGTCCTGAAGATAGGACAGTAATTACATAAGACATATATCTTATCATATTCAAATTGCTGTTAGATAATTATGCCTCTGTAAATGCCCAGACTAGTGTGATTAGATAAAGTTAATCCATAAGAGTGATATTAACTCCATGCTACACTAGCAAGTAAGATGTAACTGGTATTATTACTGTGTATTTAAGTAACAACCATGGTTTACTAGACTAACCATAGGTAGTGCTAGTGTTTTAAATAGGTAAGCATTACGACATAGATAAGTAATATAAGTAGTGCTAAATAGGTAAGCATTAAGACATAGATAAGTAATACAAGTAGTTCTAGTGTTCTAAATATCTAGGCATTACTACATAGATAAGTAATACACTATTTAGCCTAGATATCCTTTGGTAAGGTTACTGACCCTTTTTTATGATGAGTTAATAATACATATCAAGGTATTAATAAAGCATGGTTACAGAGTCAAGGTATTAATCAGGCATAGTTACAGAGTATACTAACAGTCTAACTAGATTACTCTTATTGTCTAACTCGCATTAAAAATCAAATCTTTACCAAAAACAATACCCAGATTCTCAGAGCCACTTGCTCTAATGAAACAATCATGTTATATAATCTCAATTTCATTTATTGCAACCTTGAATCCATCCTTTTGCCAAAAATAATACATATTGTCCCTCTAACTTTCCCAGATTTTAGTGACAAACACATTTGAGAATAACTCTTTAAAATACATACACAATAAATAAAATTATGATTTTACTTGCATGTCAAAACCGGAACCCTGAAGTAGATAAATTGATTTCTGCGAGTCCTTTCTATAAAAATGCATAGATTTATTAGATTAAAGTCTATTGTTAACTAATAATCTATTTCTGCAAATCCTTTCCGTAAAAATGCACAGATTTATTAGGCTAGAGTCTATTGTTAACTAATTCCAAATATTTCACTCAAGTAAGAGAATAGGAAAATATGGAAATTAGAAACAAAAGACAGAGTTATAGAAAAAGTAATATAGAATACACAAATATATAGGGAAGTAGGGGGAGTAAGAGGGTATGAGAATGAAGACTCCGCAGTAAAAGTGACGGATCCAAGCTAGGAGACTCTGAGACCCCTAAGGAGATCACTCATGACACAAGATTCAACAAAAACAATGAAGAGTTCATCTCTGAGAGCGACAAGTTGACAACAAGGAGAACTGGATAATGAGTAACCTGTTGCAAGGTTGTGCAACGGCTAAAAAAACCCACACAATAGACTAAAAATAGGCACATTACCATCTTTTCTTTTACATCAGTATGTCTAGCATACCACGCTTTTAGAAACTGGTAGTAAGGTATAGCATTTTTGTAAAAAACAAAGATTAAGGTTTTATAATTATAAGAAAAATATTATTAGGTCAAACGAGCAAAAATAGATTGTAAAGTAGAGAACCTGCATGAACTTACTCGGCAGGGCTGAGGTTTTTCCATATATGTAAAATAGTAAAAAAAAAAGTTCGATAACATAATTTTAAGAAAACTCTAATCAAAATATTTGGATTTTCACCCAAAACGATTAGGGCGACACCAACATCAAAGATGGTTTTTCTATTTGAACATTTCATGACCTACTCAAGTCCTGTGCATTACTTTTCCTTATATTCATAGGAAATTTGTTATGGCATTATTAAAATATCAATCCACAGTCCAAGCATATTTTACCAAAAAGGGTAAAACATAAACAAAACAAGAAACACGACTACATGGTGAATATAACAAGAAATAGGACTGAAGGTTTCTGGCAACTAATAAGCGTAAATCACCTCCATGACGACGTACATTACCACTATAATATTGACTTTTGGAGGTACAAAACCTACTTTACTAGAAATAGGAAACATAAACATAACCAGAAACAAAACAAAACTAGAATGAATCGTAAATCACCTCCGTGACGACGTACATTACCACTATAAAATTGAGTTTTGGAGATGCAAAACCTACTTTACTAGAAATAGGAAACATAAACATAACCAGAAACAAAACAAAACTAGAATGAAGCGTAAATCACATCCGTGACGGCGTACATTACCACTATAAAATTGATTTTTGGATATACAAAACCTACTTTACTAGAAATAGGAAACATAAACCTAACCAGAAACAAAACAAAACTAGAATCGTGACTATAGAATTTTGACGGATAAGCAACTTGAACCCACCCATCTCCCTGAATATATCATGCACTTAAAAACTGGTGGTGTTGTAGAAGTGTAATCCCAACAGAGGAATGGAAATGATAATAGGAACAAGAACTGAATGGAAAAGAGGTATACTAGTCACGCCTCTACTGACATTGATCTAAACAATGTTACCTATCATCAAGTGGGTATGTAGCATAGGGTAGAGAAGTCCATCGATCAGGGGTAGATCTAATCTTCCATTCATTTCCCATCGTAATTTTAACAAAAATTTACTTAGGAATATCAACCTCCAACCTAAACCATTCTATTGAATGACATATGGCAAGCTATTAGTTATTTCAAAAGTGAAAATCTCTACATAAGCCACCAATAAGGCATTGGTTCACTAGTGAGGTTAGCAGAGTTTAACGCAACCACCAGGCTTCACTATCACTGTTGTCCACGCCACCTAAATGGCATAACAGGAAAGCACCAGGTGATTTTGGTAGAAAAATTACCATCCAGACTTATCACCTAAACCAACAAAAGTCACTCATGGACAAGTTTATTGCATTAATTCTTATAATTAAACAATAAAAATAAAATGTAGTTACCTACCTCTTGAGTGGGTTTAGTATCCTCTGGAAACCTCTCCTCTGGCACAGAGCCTCGATCATGCTTGTCTCAGCTCACATCCATTTCCTTGGAATCTGATTTGATTGCTCCGGAACTCTCGGAACCCTGTGGTACAGGCAAATCCGAGGCCTTTTTTGTGTCTCTGACATTTATAGGGACGACTGGATCATCACAATCCACCTGTGGCAGAGCATCTAGATGGTGACCTCCTACAGTCTTGGGACATTTTATTTCCTTGTCTTAATCAACGCATTTTTTCTCTCTTTTCTACTTAATTTCTTCACTGGTTTCAGGGTCAGAAAGACACTTGTCATCTTCTTTGGCACATAACCCATACCTTTGGCTCCATCTTCCTCTACAAAATCTTGTACATACAGCCTCTTGATTACCTCTTGCACTTGTCTAGAAGTGTTTTAAAGTTACAAAGAGTGACGGATGCTTGGGGATGGGCCATTGCACAGGAGTGTGGGGAACCTTGTGCAGATCCCTTCATAGAATGAAACCACCATGATTGGAGGCACCTAGAATCCAATTTCTTGTATTCAACCAAATGTATCAAATCAAACCTGTGACAACATGGCCGCGACCTTCCTCTTCCTTCCCTGGAAAAGCCCTACAACATGAGGGAAATTAATAAATTCTGATATTTGAGCAACAAAATGGGATGATATGGCGACCTTCCTCCCTGGAACGTGAGGGAAATGAACAAATTTTG
The DNA here is from genome assembly GCA_031772625.1 of Pinus tabuliformis. Lineage (NCBI taxonomy): Eukaryota > Viridiplantae > Streptophyta > Pinopsida > Pinales > Pinaceae > Pinus > Pinus tabuliformis. The sequence goes on from CM062806.1 coordinate 365,885,746, forward strand.
AAATGGAATTAAATTCCATCAAATGAAATGTGTAAGTGTTTTCTTTGGCTTAATACAGAGGTATTGCTTATGGTAAAGGATTATTAATCATATGACGCTTGTTTCTATGTAGGAAAATTTATTTGAGGGGATTTTGGTTGATTTTTCAATGTAATCCTATTACATTAAAGGTGAATTATGGTGACATAAAAATAAGTTGTGTGTGGTTAAAAAGTGTAGTGAAGTCATAATGTTATAAGATTAATGATTATTTCTAACAAAATGTTTGGTTTAGTAAGGCTAATTAATCTATGGAGATGTTCCAATATTAGATAAGAAATTATAGATAGAACAGAAATCAAATGGAAATAAGGAATTTGTCTAGAGAAGATCATATGGAAGAATCTGAGAGGAATGTCCATGGCAGTCTAATCTTAGGGTTTTTTTGGTGTGAAGATGGCTTTTCACCTACACCCGGGAGTGATAACAATGTGAGGGAATGGTCACAATGCTAGCCAACATGGGTCAGTACACCTGGTTTATATTTACCTGTGGAAATTTGGCAGCTTATTGTCTCGTGGGTTTTCTCGGTCAACTAGTAAGGGGATCAAACGGTGGAGGTGAACATTTTGTTCAGTTGGGCCAATGTCTCTCGAAGGGTGTCATGCACAACATCACATAGGGATAGTATAACGGAGTACATGTGAACACCATTTTGTATCGACGAGGAACTTGTGGATTATTCTTCTCATTCTATGGAGGCTTCCCAAATTTGGGTTGAGGGGCCACATCAACACCAAACTGGGGTTTCACCAGCGATACACCATGAACTAGAAGTCCAGGTTAACGCATTTACCTCAGAGATGGATGATGTGAAAGTTTCCCTAAATGCCCTATGCTTTTTCCACCTGGGCTCGATGGTAAATCCGAACTTTCTTCAACTACGGGAGGACGAGGCTCTACCAGTCCTGAATATCCCATCACCATTGGAGTTATAGTATTGGGAACTCGAACAATAGGGTCTTGCGACAAATGTACAAGGGGTGTCTTCTGTGGTGGTTGGGGGCACGAGCATTCATGGGACTGATACATATGGCATCATAAATACTGGGAATAATGTATCATGCTCATCAGGATAAAACCCACAAGGCTAGCGACCTGCTCCTGCAGCTCACACTTCAAGACGTTTTGATGGCATCACTCATCAAGAACCTGGTATTAAGGATACTAGAGCATCAGACTCGGATGAGTATGAGTCAGTAGAGGATAAACAACACCTGATAGACCACGCACAAAGAACGGGGGGGAAGAAAAAACAAAATGCACCAAGATGCATGAGAAGGGGCATCTGTTGGTATTCAAAGAAGGTATCAGTATGGCCCAAGATGCATTTGCTGAGAGTATTGTGCTTGTTGGAAGGGTTCGTGGTCGAAATTATACCCCTGGGCGATTGAAGCATTGGACTGTGGAAATTTGGGGACATTTATTGGACTAGTTGGTGGCGGTTATTACCATGATAAGAGGTTGGTTTGCACTCATCTTCACACAACCAAACCAAGGAGGAACCATTTTGGTGGAACTTGGCCATAAAAGGGACATCTATATTTACATAGTTTATTAAGAGAAAATACACCTAGTGGATTATGATTGTAGGCACGTCACTAGACTGATGTGTAAACACTAACCAAAGGGTATTTAGCTAAACCCGCAAAATTATTATAGGTGCTTCTAGAGAAGTAGGTGTTCTTGTGCTCCCATTAGTTAGGTATGAGCAATGAAGGTAAAGTAAGTGAAGGATTTTCCCACTAGTCTTTTCTATAATTTTGGTCCAATTTTTCAAAATCATCATTTTTAAGGTAGTTGTACATTTAGAATTGAGAAGGCCAACGTGAAACTGAGATAAGCTTTGATGGATCCTTTTAGTTGAGAACTACAATTGGGAGGAGATATCAAACATATTTTGGGAAGAGTATCTAGTAATGTGGCTAAGATGAGGGTTATGATTGCCGAAAGTAGGTATGTTGCACGTGTATATATTTCCCCATTATTCGTTATCATCATGTGAAATTGTAATAAAAAATCCACAGGGATATTAGAGATCTACCTATGTATGCTAGTCCTACCATAATAAAGTTACACATAAAGGCTTCATAAAGAAAGTTACCTACTTGTGATCATCATAATGCAATATTTAGATAAGGGGAGTTATCATAGGTACAAGCCATACTTATCAAGTGAAAGTTTGATATGTGCCACGCAATTCAAATATTGGTCATAAGAGGAGGACATATATGAAGCATAGAACCCAACTCAAGGATGGGTTGGAAGGCATGAAAGAGGAATTTTTGTATATCATCTTTTACTAAGTTTTGGCACAAAGAGAAGCTCAACAAAACTTGAAAAAATATGAATTTGTAGAGGTAAACATGTAGAAGGTTGAATATTTGGATTTATATAAGGCTAGGTACACAAGGCTAATGAGTCATCTCATATATTCTTTGCACCTACTTTTATGGATTATTTGTGTATCTCTCTAATGAAATAAACTCTTTTCTACTTCTTTTTTTTTTGTTAAGTGGCTTATGGTTGGTTGATTCTCTATTATAATTTTGAATCTATTGTAGCTACTCTAGTTTCCTATATATATGAGTTTTGTAAGGTACTTAAATAGATTCAATATTAGGGATAATTTGTAAGAGGGGTTACTTTTTTTATCAATTTTTTGGTGTTCACTCTATATTAGAGTTATGTAATACCATGCATGTTATTAGTATAACGAAATACTATTCTACTGATGTGTTTGTATTTGTACTATATTTGGGTGATATATGCATGTTTTTATTCATTTGAATGATGTTAGTTCTAATGGTTTAAATTGGCACCAATAATATCATAATGAATGCGATCCCCGCTAAAATATTTGACATTTTGCGCATTAATTAATGGGAATTATTATATGTGCCCCAAGTGAGACCTTCTTGGCCCTAGAAGATGGAACATTTTAGGAAATTAGACAATAATAAGCCATGTTTGGAAACATTCCATTAACCTTGAGTGTATCATAGAGCCAACATAAAATAATGGGAAATAATTGTCTAAAATCTTTGAACTATGTTAGATAAGTTAAACTAGGGTTTAGTGATTGAGGGGGTAGGATTAACCTACAAAATGGCTTCAAGTGATTTAAATGATTTTAAACATGGCCCTAAATTTACCCTAATCTTATTTAGGGATGCTAAATTACTTGGAAATAGGTTGGGAAAGGTAGAAGGTGACATTAGGAAGAGGTGCTTCAAGAAAAAATCTATTTTAATGGCTTTGGGAAAAAATTGAAAAGAAATATTACTTCTAGGAAATTTTTTGGCTATGTCATTGTATAATTTTTACCTCGGAAATGATGATTTTTTGACTAAGCCATGATGGTATTGGAGTAGTTAAATACCTCTCAAGTATTGTCTAAGTTGATAGGGAAGATATGGTGTACTTAGTCATAGTGGGGTACTAAGCTTGGCATTTTATTTTGAGACGAAGGTGGTGTTGTAAGCCAAATACCTTATAATTAAAAAAGTATTAGCCTTACTTTGATATTAGAACAGTTGATGACATTGTAGTGTAGAGTATGTTGCTTGAGTGAATCTTTAGGGAGTTAAAACCCTATGTACTAATTGTAAAAAAATCGTTGCTTGGATTGAGTTGGTCTCTTGGGGAATGGGAGCTACTACAATGTAGTTAGTCCAACCTACCTAGATACTTCCCAAACCTGCAAGTTCTTTGGTTGCTCGAAAAGTGTTTGAAGAAACACCTGAATGGCTAAGTGGGGCAGCACTTGGAGCATTTGGGATATGTTTGTCAAAATGTTTCGCCATGATGAAGAGGGTAGGCATGAATCTGTCCCTCACTTTCCACGGAAAAAAACTAGTAAAGCATGGATCTTCAAATTCATAACCACCCCTTTTCATAATATTTGTAAAACCTCTCCCACAAGGGACTACCTATATCATGATGTTAGTAGCTAACTTGGTAGTCATGCTTGCTACCAAACTTCATGAACGTACAAGAATTCCAGTGGCGCTTTCAAGGCTTATCTAGAAAGGCAGGATGCTACAAGAGGAATTTCATCTAAGCGACTATGGCATTCAAAATGAGGCTTTAATCTCCCTCGTTGTAGAGATGAAAGGGGGAGCTAAGTGAGAGGAGGCTCCTTCTACCACCAAGTCAGGGAGGCTGCAAGCTTGGTCCCAACTCTTTAAATTTCAAGGATTATTTAGGCTTGGCCTTTGTGTTTGAGCACTTTCTAGCCACTCCTAGCCTAGAACTAACGTTGGCATCAATTTGAGGGCTGCATAGTAACTCAATCAAGCAATCATATGTCGTTTCAATGGTTTTTGACCCTCATCATCTGCCCTTAGGGATTGGATCTATCAAAACTAGGCTCATAACCTAGAATTGAAATTTTGCTCAAATTTTTTCTTGTGGTGATCTTTAAATGTCTTGAGGATAAGCAAAAAATCCTTGACCAAGGTCCATGGTTTTGGGGACGAGTTGGTCTTCCAGTGAAGCCATGGTTTCCCAACTACATTCCTCTCACTATGTCATCAATGACTACTCTAGTATGGGTAAGATTGCCTAGATTTCCCATTCACTTTACCCATCCAGGTCTCTTAGAAAAAGTGGGCAATTTACTTGGAATATTCGTCAAAGTAGATGGGGAAGACTTTTGAAAGGCATTTACAACTATGTATGCATATGCGTTTAGGTAGATCTAAATGAAGGTCCACCAGATAAAATAGAGTTCAAGTGGATTGTGTATTGACTACTATCCTTATTGACTACTATTGGAGGGGTAGATCCCTTGGAATATGACTAGGACCATTTTACCACATGGGTTGTCACTCTCCCTATTGAACATGACTCCCTAATGACAAATTTCCTTTGGAAAAATTCATCATGGAGGTTATGGATTCACCTATTAACAATCCTAGGGAGATTATGCGTCTTGATACCTCTAGTCTCCCCAAATTGGAAAAATTAGAGATTGGTCAACTAAATCTCGAATTAACCTAGGGGGAATTTTCTCAGCCATCCTTGGAAGTGTCACCCTTGTACCAAGTAACGTTTTCAGTTTCTAATGTTGAACTTTCCAGTGAATTTTCCAACACACATCCATCATTCAATGAGTTTCTTGTCACCCCTTTATGTATTCATAGTCATTGTCATGGAGCCACAGTAGCTCACAAGACCACTCACTTTTTATGTCCTCTGGTTATTCCTGATAACACTATGATTCTTGTTTTTCCTTGTTATCATCAATCTTTAGGAGTCTCATAGTTAAAATTTGTATGGCATGGCCCCATCATGGCACACCATATGGTACCTCAACTCCTCCATGAGTTCATGTACAGGAATCCTTTTCTTGTGTCCAAAATAGGCACACATTGACAAGATTGTTTTGATTGAGTTGTGATTTTACTATTATCTCTCAGGTTGTCCTTAAAGCTCCTTAAAGGATACGGCCGAGGTAACCACAAACCAATCTTTGGACTGCAAGTCCTAGCCTACCTGCAATCAGAGAGGGCTCTCTCTTTATAATTTAGCTTTGTTGAAGATGATATTAGGCTAGCTAATGAGTTCAAGGGGGTTTTGTTTATGTTTGGTGGGATGGGCGATTCTTTCAAACAGAGTTGGGATGCATAGTGTGAGGAGTTCAAACCATTGGGCATGGAGTCGTGGATTAGGCTTGTTGTTGCGTTCTCTTGGTCACAAGAGGAATACAGAGCAGGATAACTACACATAAAACAATATCAAGCTGGAATAAGGATGGAATGAAGGTCAGTGAATGAAAGGCAACTAAGTAGCTCTCATTATGCTAACAGAGGGAAGGTGAATGAACATTTATATAGGAGTAATCAAGGATTCCTAAACAACATTCATATATGAAGGAACTAGTGTAAATATGAGCCAATCAGTATTCATATTCAGGAATAATTCAGAGGAAAACATAGATAAATCACAGAAATTGAGAACAGAATACAACTAAGTGAGCTCTAAACTATTCTTTCTTTCTGCTATTTAGATAGTGAAACAATGATGGCATAAAACATATAAACTGTAAACAGAGATAAGAAACACTTATTGGGCTATGTAGAAGCATTAGGATTCCATAGTCACTCTTTAGTCATTAAAACACAATAGCCAATTCATCTCCCAAACATTCCAGCGATCTTTGATTATAGAGACTCTCAGAAAATACAATGCAAGTCAAGAGGAAGTTATCGACCAACCAACCCTTTACATAAATACAGAGGGTTGTTTAAATAGAAAATATTTACAAACATCCCTTGAACAGGTGTTAAGGGAGAAAATATCTCAAAATATCTATCAAAATAGAGCCAAAAGAGATCGGTGCAATAACTGCTTCGAATGCTAAGTTGTGCAGGAAATAAATGCAATAAAATATCTAAAACAACTGCACATGAGGCAGCAGCCTCATCAAAATGGCTCTTTAGGGCTACACAGGGTCCTGCAGCTTCAAAAATGGACTGAAAGAGTGCCTTGAGCCACGCGTTGTCCTCTCTGTGATAACTGCGCAATTAACGAAGCAGCGCTGCTCCAAAAATATGACTGGGAACAATGTCTCTGCAATAACTCTGCCTTGAAAGACTTCATCTATGCCTTTAGGTGGCTTTAAGGCAACAAAAGAAGTGTTGGTGAGCCTTAATGGCTGAATGATGCTTTGTTGACTTTGTTGGGCTTGCTTTGCTTTCATCTGCTTTGAAAACTGGACTGATACTCTTTGCCGCATCCTGATACACTTTGGCACTGAATCTGGGCCTTTTCTCACCGCTGATACTTTTTAAACTATCCCATCGACCCCTTCTACCTTTTAATGCAAAAATAACTGCTACTAATGTCCTCCGTGGCCATTGGAATGCTATCGGCACTCTGGCCGATCAAAACTAGCTTTAAACTTTAAAAAATGGTGCAAACAGGAGGAAAAGGTGTTGCCGACTGTGCCGAGGCCGAAACTAGCTATCTGAAGCAAAACTGGGCCTTGGAGCGATCTCAGAAAACTTAGGGATGCATGAACTCCCTTATCGGGAGCCAGGCGCGGGCATATATGTGAAAATATGAACAAATGCCGCCTTTTCTTTTACACAGAAAAAGAGCAATTTCTATGTAAAATTCGTGAAAAACATAGGCGGGAGCGGCACTGTAGCGGAGATTAAATCCTAGCCGTTGGATCGCGCGAAGGCAGATCCAAGGGCTAGCACTAACTTGCATCGGGGCGGACCATTGGTCCCAACACATAAAACCTCCGAAATGCCACGGACCCGAAATGCTTATATGCCCTTTCTTTATGGAGATCGGGTCCAGCCCATCGGAGCTTTCATATCGGCGGATTTGGTAAAAATGGGTAAGCGGACCCGAAATACTATATGCTGCACTTCATAGCTTTTCGGCTCCAGGATATAGGAGCACATAGTGCGGACCCTTTCAGACCCGATATGCCTTTATGCCGCGCTTTATTACTTTTCGGCTCCGCTGGTTGGAGCCATATAGGAGTGATGCAATTAAATATGGGCCGTTGATCTCTGGGCCTGAATGGGCGGCTGAGATTAACTCGGCAATTCGCTATCGGCGGGGTCATGGGGTTGCCACATAAAAACGCCGAAACCCATCGGACCCGATAAGTTATACAGGCCCTCTTTATTTTATTTCGGGTCCGTCCCATCGGCGAGACCCGAATCAGCGGTTTTAACAGTGGAATGGGTTTGCGGACCCGAAAACCCTTAACACTGCATTTGATAAGTCATCGGCTCTGCCAAATCAGAGTAGTATATGGGGCAATGCGAAGTGGGGGGCTGCGTGACAAGATCTGGACGATCAGATCTGGGGCCCAAAAATGGATGGCTGCGATTATATCGGGACTTCGGCAATCGGCGGGCAGAGGGTTGACATACATGTGATCACCGAACTGCCGTCCACCCGATATACTATTACCGGTCCACTTTATATGTTTTCGGGTCCGGCCCATCGGCGCTATGTCCC